>JAJOZX010001195.1:345000-402500 GCA_023014485.1 Bathynomus jamesi | reverse complement strand
CACTCCAGTGTTCCTGAGGATGTCATTAGACGAAAGCGCTTGAGCACCCGTTTGTGTTTCTTTTTTCCTTCGTGGTTTTATTCATCATATATATATATATATATATATATATATATATAGGGGCAATTACAGTAACGTCCGTTTAAAAAAAAAAATATCTTCTAAACGAAATAAAATGATAATATCCAAAAGTTTATGAACTGAAATGTTTTTTTGTCTCAAGTTTTTTAAAGCAACGTTTATTTCTTTTCTTTCACGTTTCTTTGTTTCGTGGAGAACACGTTTCTTTAATGGGGGTACTTTAGTGATCATTTAGGCATTTATATTGTCGATCTCTGGTTTCCTACAATAAGCCACGTAGCTACTTCAACAACTCTAAATTTTATATATATATAGGCTGACCATATTTCCTTGAGACAAAAACGGGACATTGGGATGGCAAAAAAGGGACGGGGGTTATGTAATATTCTGTATTCATGAAAAAGTAAGTACATAAACTGGGACAAAATTGACATTTTTAGTAAAACGACGGGACGGCCAGGAAATATAAAACAAACGGTACTGTCCCATTCAAAACGGTACGTATGGTCAGCCTATATATATATATATATATATATATATATATATATATATGCAGTAAAATCACAGAATAACACGTGATCTATTAATAAGCAAACAACCACAGGGAAAAGGAAAAAGAAACACGAAAGCGCTCGGATTTAGTTTCTTTTTCCTTTTCCCTGTGGTTGTTTGT
This sequence comes from Bathynomus jamesi, assembly GCA_023014485.1. NCBI lineage: Eukaryota > Metazoa > Arthropoda > Malacostraca > Isopoda > Cirolanidae > Bathynomus > Bathynomus jamesi. Next base: position 401,746 of record JAJOZX010001195.1, on the reverse strand, counting down.
ATATAATATATATATATATATATATATATATATATATAGGTGCTACTGTAGTATGCGGTCTACCTACGATTCGGCGGTCTACCTTTTAATTATAGCTTCTTATCGTGTTTACTAATTGTTGTTTACATCCCATTGTCAATCGCCCTTGACGATTGGTTAGGTTTAGTCATGATATTTTCGTTAGTTTTAACGAAAATATCATGATTAAACCTAACCAATCGTAGGTAGACCGCATACTACAGTAGCACCTATATATATATATATATATATATATATATATATCCTGGTACACTTTGTTTTTGTTTCCGGCCGAATTGGTCAGTCTGACGAAGGTTAAGCTTGTTGCCCCACATTAGACCTACAGCTTAACGTGGAATCGGAACCAGGACCCACCACGGGTGGTCAGAAATTACAAAAAGTTCTCGTCCGAGCTCGATCTCACGACCTCCCGATCAGCAGCCCAGCGTCTTAATCACTAGGCTACCCAGAGTACCCATTTAACTACCAACCAATTTTTTCGTATGGAAGACTAAACAACTGGGTTTGCTGCGCGCCGATTACCGTCACCGGCAATCGAACCCGGGGTAGGTGGATTCGTAGTGAACGGTGCTAACCACACCACCATCTAAAACCGAAAAGATCCATATATATATATTATATATATATATATATGGATCTTCTCGGTTTTAGGTCCGGCATTGGATTTTTTTCATATTTTTGGTATAGACGTAGATTTTTTACGTTGATTCCATTTCCGCAATCCGTTTCTTGGAGAAATAAACACGAAAAAAGTTATATGCAAGTTTATTACGTTTACAGGTTTCCAGAACACAGAATGGAACACAAACCAAAGTTTGCTACTTGCCAAACTGCGCAATATCGTTCAGCATTTGTCGCACTAGATCTTTGCCTGCGTGTCGGCGACGCCAGAGAAACTCGCAGAGATACGAGTCGACCATGGAACGGTGCGTACCACACCGGCGCTTGTTACCGCGTTTGAGTTCGTTCCACGTCGACTCTCTCCGTTGCGTGTGTGCTCCAGTTGAAGGGTCCACGAAGTTTTCGCTGTGGTTCACTGTTTTGTGACTGAAGCTGTACCCTTCGAGCTGTTCGATGTGTTCATACGCTTTCCATTTGTCGCTCATTATCGTCGTTCCCGGTGGAAGAAGTAGTTTAGGTTAGGGTAAGTTAGGTTAGGTTAGGTTTGGGTAGGGTAAGTTAGGGTAGGTTAAGCAAGGTGGATATTTGAATACAAGTTTTGGGCCATAATTTTGTTCGTGTTTATTTCTCCAAGAAACGGATTGCAGAAATGGAATCAGCGTAAAAATCTACGTCTATACCAAAAACATGGAAAAAATCCAATGCCGGACCTAAAACCGAAAAGACCCATATATTTATATATATAAAGACGTCAATCTATCTGACGATACTGACGTTAAAAATTCACTAAAAAATATGTGATTCCAATTCCATCACGCAAATCCTGACGGAAATATCGTCTTAAAACCTTTCCAGAAACTTTCTTCTTTAATGAACACTTCGGTTCGTTAATATTTGATGGAGGTTGTTTAGCCTCTTTCGCAACATCTAAGATCATATGACGGAGGGGACCTACAGCTTTATATGGGATCCGAACCATGGGTCAGTATATCGTCTGAACGCAGAGGACAATTCCCATAACCAACCACTTTCCAGAACCAATGTCGCTTAACTTCGCTGTTGCCCGGAAAGAATCAATATTAATGAAATAAACAAAAAGCACGTTAATAATAATAATAATAATAATAATAATAATAAAATATATTATTATTATTATTATTATTATTATGGCAAGGGCCGTTTGCCTCTGAACATATCGAAGCGTAACTGCAAGAGGGTCTTCCCTAAATCCCTTGCCATTATCGGGTATATATCCGTTCCGAAGGTAAGAACTTGCTGCAGGTAAGACCCATCAGGAGCTAATTATGCAAATGTCCTTCCCGTTTCTCAGTTCGGTCCTTAATTCCAGGGAATGTTCTCGAATGTCTTCGAATGCCTCCAAATGGCCTCCAATAGTCTCTCAAAGTCACGGACCGAATGCTCCATGATCATTTTCCCAAATTTAACTACGGAATAAAACTCTCTCTTCTAACCCATATTACAGCCGCTACACACTAATATATATATATTCGCGGAACTGTTTCATTAAAAGCATACAAATGACTGGACATATACGAGTATATATCGATTAGTTGGAAAAAACAATTGTTCTTTTTTACAAAAATTCTCTCTCTCTCTCTCTCTCTCTCTCTCTCTCTCTCTCTCTCTCTCTCTCTCTCTCTCTCTCTCTCTCTCTCTCTCTCTCATTATACTTTCCATTATTTTTTTATTTTTCTTCAGAGCGTAAACAAGCAAATAAATTCAAGAGTAACACGGTAATGCTTTCAGCTCCCAAAAAATGGCTGTATCGATAAATTCTTTACTAAATTCAAAAATCATCTTAATTACGATGCTTTTAATTCTGAACTAAATTCGAAATTAACTTTTCACGTACATCTTGCGCGGATAAGTCTCCTATACAAAGCGTCGTTCTTTATATATATATATAAAGAACGACGCTTTGTATAGGAGACTTATCCGCGCAAGATGAGAGCGAAAGAACGAAACAATTGAAAAAATGAGGTACCCACCCGAGAATCGAACCCGGGATCTTCCGATTGCCGGTCAGACATGCTAACCACTACACCATAGGCCTCACCCAAACAAATGCTCGTAATTCCTCTACATACGCGCAGAAACCAATGCCCCAAAGGGTCACCTCCCGCATGCCGTAACATTTATACATTAAACTGCAAACACGCAGTATAATTAACGTAAAGAACGACGCTTTGTATAGGAGACTTATCCGCGCAAGATGAGAGCGAAAGAACGAAACAATTGAAAAAATGAGGTACCCACCCGGGAATCGAACCCGGGATCTTCCGATTGCCGGTCAGACATGCTAACCACTACACAGTGGTAGTGGTTAGCATATATATCACGAAAGCGCTCGGACTTTGTGTTTCCTTTTCCTTGTGGTTGTTTGCTTATATATATATATATATATATATATATATATATATATATATATATATACACACATGAGTATTAAAAGACAATACACATACTGAAGAAAGAAACAAATTTGGGACTTTTAACTTAAAATCCAGACAATAAATTGGGAACCAATCAAATCACACATAGCCCAAATAGAGTGGAGAACAGTTTTAGAGAATAAAACAAGTGAAGAAATGCTAACAACCATGCAAGTAAAGACGCTGAGAATTTTAGAAAAAATATGCTCCGAAAGCAGAGCCAAAAGGAAAGAGGAACGGGTCAGAGAGCGTATAAGAGCACATAAAATGAAACATATGGGAATAACAGGCAAAATGCAAAATGGGAAAATGGATCTACAACTTCCTCAGAGAACGTCAACAGGTCGTCAAAATTCAAGGTATATCATCATCAGAATCAGAAGTACGCAGCTCAGTACCACAAGGTACAGTACTGGCCCCACTCCTGTTCATTTTCATGCTAACAGACATAGGCAGTGGAGTAAACAGCAACACTATAATGAAATGAGGCACTTAAACAGACTGTATATTATGCTCCAGATAGACAGGAAATTCAAAGAAGCAAGAAAGTGATCGATTTGGGGGTTATAATGACCGATGATGCGAAATTCGAAACACAAAAACAGATAGCGATAAACAAAGCAAAAAGAGTCGCGGAACAGGTACTAAGAACGTTCAAAAGAAAGGACAAGACAGTAATGATTACCCTGCTGAAAACACTGATCATCCCAAAACTTGAATACTGCTCAGTTTTCACGTCCCCATACAAAAAGGAAGGAATTAATAAACTAGAAGAAACTTGGAGACATTTCACAGCTAAGACTGATGGCTGCAAAGAACTCAACTACTGGGAAAGACTACGTAAACTACATTTGACTCCCTGGAAAGAAGAAGAGAGGTACACCATAATTTACATATGGAAAATGATCGAAAAACTGGTACCAAACCTCAAACCAAACCCAATTACCATCCAAACAACGCTGGAAAATAGGAAAGGCAGAAGGAAAATAGCTTGGTTGTCAGGGGTCCAAGACTTTTTAACTAGCTTCCAAAGGACCTCAGAAACGTAACAGGTGTCAAAGTTGAAGTCTTCAAAAGAAGACTTAATGCCTGGCTCAGGACGGTACCAGATGAGCCGGGTGTACCTGGCTATGTAAGGTGGAGAGCGCAACAGAGCAACTTGCTTTTCAACCAAGCCATGCTTATAGCCGGGGCCACCAGCTTGACCTTCGTGTGAAGAGAGACCAACGCACGAAACTTCAACGAGGTTAACGAGGTATACAGGGTGTTTGAAAACTTTCTGTACAAATTGTAATGGGGGATAGGCAACACCAAGACAAACCCTTTTCGTCTATAAGTGTATGTCCGCTGACGTCACCATTCGGCGCGAGAGGGCGCCGCTGCAATTGGCTAAAAGGTGAAGTGGGCTAGACTCGCGCTTGCCGCGGGCATTCTTAAATCGGGCGTAGTACGCGTAACATGGAGCGCTTCACGACTGCTGAGATGGCTGACATGCATATGGTGTATGGGGCTGCCAATGGAAACGGAAGAGCTGCTGTGAGGTTGTACCGACAGCGCTTCCCAAACAGACGTGTGCCAAACCACCAAACGTTTGCGCATTTGCATCGGCGACTGCGAGAAACTGGAACATTCCATGCAAACATGCATGACACTGGTCGGGAGAGAAACGTGCGCACTCCTGACATGGAAGAAGAAATCCTACGGCGATTTGAGGACAATCCAAGCGCAAGCACGCGAGGTGCTGCACGTATCCTCGGTGTGAACCACGACCTGGTCTGGAGAGTGTTGCACGAGCAGCAGTTACATCCGTTTCATCGTCAGAGAGTCCAGGCATTACAACCTCGGGATTACCCTCTTCGTGTGGAATTCTGGAATTCGCACGCTGGTTTCTGCAGCAGACAGCGGTGCAGCCTAATTTTCCGGTTTATGTGCTGTTCTCAGATGAGGCCTGTTTCACACGTGAGGGTGTGTTTAACATGCACAATTCTCACGTGTGGGCGCACGCAAATCCACATGCTACACGGGTGCATGCTCATCAAGAACGGTTCGCCGTCAATGTTTGGGCGGGTATCGTCCATGGCAAGTTGATTGGGCCGTACCTGCTGCCTGCCCGACTCGACGGCGGGTTTATCGGATATTTCTTGAAGAAACGTTGCCGGAACTGCTGGAAGATGTTCCCGTGGCTATTCGTAGACGAATGTGGTTTCAACACGTCCGATTTAAGAATGCCCGCGGCAAGCGCGAGTCTAGCCCACTTCACCTTTTAGCCAATTGCAGCGGCGCCCTCTCGCGCCGAATGGTGACGTCAGCGGACATACACTTATAGACGAAAAGGGTTTGTCTTGGTGTTGCCTATCCCCCATTACAATTTGTACAGAAAGTTTTCAAACACCCTGTATATATACAGGGTGGGGCACGGGAACCAAGTGTTTTTGGAATAATCAGGAAAATGATATTTATTTTTGTAAAGAAAATATATTGGTAGAACAACATTCGTAAGAACATAGCATTTCATGTCATAATAATCATGTACCTAAAATTATATCTGGCATATGATGTCCTTGGCCGTCGACGTATTGTTGAAGGCGTTTACGAAAATTGGCCTCCACTCTTCCAGCAGGTCTCTGTTGATTTGGATGATTTGTTGACGGATCGCTTCCTTCAATGCATCTAATGTACGGGGCTTGTCCTCGTAGACACGTGACTTGAGGTACCCCCATAGAAAGAAGTCACATGTGGACAAGTCAGGGGACCGAGGGGGCCATGCAATGTCACAAATCTCGAAATGAGATGGTTGGGAAACAGGGGGCGAAGAACAGCCATTGACGCTCTAGCGGTGTGTGGCGTGGCCCCATCTTGCTGAAACCACAAATGTCGACGAGCAATACGCCTTCTTCGTAACTCAGGGATGAAAAAGGTGTTCACCATCTCAATGTAACGCCCAGATGTTATGGTAACGGTAACCCCATTTTGTTCGAAGAAATAGGACCGATGACGCCAAACTTTCCACCGCGCACCAAACTGTAACCTTAGGGCTATGCAGCGGTTTTTCATGGAGTTGTCGCGGATTTTCAGCAGCCCAATACCGACAGTTTTGATTGTTGACGGCCCCATTAAGGTGGAAATGGGCTTCATCACTCATTACCACCATCATGTTTTCATTCTGCTCATAAAGTGCAAGCATTTCCTGTGCAAAATTCAGTCGTTGGGGGCAATCGTTTACATTCAATTCCTGCACCATCGCTAACTTGTATGGGTGAAAATGTAATTCTTCATGCAAAATCCGTCTAACAGTACGATTGCTGATTCCGAGTGCAGCTGAATGTCTCCGAGCAGAGCGGCCTGGGCTTTGCAACATCGCTTGTCTGACCCTTTCAACGTTCTCTGGAGTACGCACAGCGCGTTGCGGCCCCTTCGGTTTTGTTTTCATTATTGAGCCTCCTGTTCGAAGATTGTTAACCCAACGTAAGATTGTGTCACGAGCGGGAACAGAGTCATTTCGATGAATGTTGAATCTGCGGCGAAACGCACGCTGAACTGCTGTCACTGACTCGCCACTCCTAACAAAATGATCATACGCGAACATGCGGTGTTCTAACGTCCACTGCTCCATGATGGCACCTGAAAGATAAAGGTGAGTGTTAGTTAAAGTTAAATGCTATGAACCCAGGAATGGAATGCTACCTACCGCACGCCCCTCCCATTCCTAATGGCCGATTACTAGCTATTCAAAAAACACTTGATTCCCGTGCCCCACCCTGTATAATGGGATTGAACTCAGAATGGTCCCCTGAGATCTTTTATGTTACACATAGACGGTTCATGGAACAAGGAATTATTCTAGGAAAATTAAATCCACTATAATTCGAATGCCAAATACAATAGTTTTTCTTTTTCATGATGTTAGCCCGACGTGGGTAATGGGTCACTCGCAAAGAGGCCCGAAAATATAGCTTCCCTCACCAGCTATCTACCAAGCAGATAGGATCCAGCTTTGAGACAGGATCTAGGGTTTACAGCTACACTTAGCCTATATATTCAGAACCTCAATATACGCAAGAAACTATCGTGAATTTAATTTTCCCAGAAGAGTTCCTTGTTCCATGCACGGTCTGTGTGTAATATATATATATATATATATATATTATAGTTATTTAAATATATTAGCGATTCGTAAACGAATCATTAATTATTTTATTAAGTTTTTGTTTAATTATTGATAACTGGGAATTATTTCTCTTCATATTTAATTAATTAATGATAATTAGTAAATGCTCACTCGCATGTAAATTAATATATTATATTTATATATTATTCAAAAGTTATATTGCAATTTTTAAACATTTAAAAGCACTCATATATATATATATTATATATATATATATATATATATATATATATATAGAGAGAGGAGAGAGAGAAGAGAGAGAGAGAGAGAGAGAGAGAAACTGCAGGCATTCCTTATATGGGCCCTTGGAAGATGACGACATCAGGTCAATGCCTCGAGGCATTCAGATCAACTTAACTACCCGAGTCGCACCCAAAATGGGTGTTTAAGAAAGGGCGTCACATGATGGAACCCATCATGTGACGACCTTTCTTAAACACCCATTTTGGGCATACTTATTATTCCTTTTTAACCGTAAATACTCGGATTCATTCGCGAATCTTTGTACTTCATCTAATAATCTCTGCGTTATTATTACAATTAATGTCATTATCCAATTGCCATTTATATTCGGTGCATTTGACATTTTATAATCAATGAGTGTTAATCTCAACATATTCAATCTTATTCATCGCACAACTTTTCGAGGTTTGTAACGTTAATAATGATTATACTTTTATCATTTCTTTGTTTGTTTGTTTAAATAAAGGCAAATCAACGAGGCTTATTGATCACTTTCCTTCATTAATACCTTTTATTATTATGACCGAAAGGTTAAATGTGTGTGTGTGTGTGTGGGTCCGCCACTGTCGTTGTGTTTTGTTGCGTTCTTTGAGAGCGGCTGTGTGAATTAAAACGACAGGGGTGTTACTGTAAAATCAAATCGATCTTTGCATAATTTAAAAATTTTAGTTCCTTCATTCATCACTTTACAAAATTCAATTTAAAGCACTGATTTATTATATTAAAACCCTATTCATTATTAAATAACAAGTCATAATAATGCAATACATAAATTATTATGCCTTGGAGAATTTAGTATATATATATAATATATATATATATATATATATATATATATATATATATAACGTAAAGAACGACGCTTGTATAGAAGAACGTTCTGCGCAAGATGAGGAGGGAGAACGAACAAATGAAAAAATGAGGTAACCACCCGCCCATGGTGTAGTGGTTATCATATCTGACCGGCAATCGGAAGATCCCTGGTTCGATTCCCGGGTGGTTACCTCGTTTTTTCATTTGTTCGTTCTCCCTCCTCATCTTGCGCGGAACGTTCTTCTATACAAGCGTCGTTCTTTACGTTAATTATACTGTGTGTTGTTTGCAGTTAAAATGTATATATATATTACGTCAATTAATCTAATTACATTTATTATAGGGCCTACAGTATCAGGCCACGATATATATAATATATATATATATATATATATATACAGTGTGTCCCCGCAAGGGGTTCTAAGCTCGTGCTCTTGAGTGCTCTTTGTGCTCGTTTGTACGTGCTTGTTCCTGGGGGTTTCACGTGTGCCCTCCCGGCCCTAGCACCCAAGGATGATGGGGCTCGACCCTGCAGTCCTTGTCATCCTTGGTCTTTTTCCACTTCGACTGTCCCTCCACCCTTTCTTTTTCCTCTGTCTTTCCTCTCACTTTTTCTTTGTTTTTCCGCTGAGATATGCCCTTTAAATAGAGGCGAATCGGTTCTTCCTGAACTAAAAAAAAAATTTAAAAATATACAGTGTATAATATATATATATATTCTAAATTCTCCAAGGCATAAAAACTTATGTATTGCATTATTATGACTTGTTATTTAATAAAGAATAGGGTTTTAATATAATAAATCTGTGCTTTAAATTCGATTTTGTGAAGTGATGAATGAAGGGATTTTTTAAATTATGCAAAGATCGAGTTGATTTTACAGTAACACCTCTGTCGTTTTAATTCACACAGCCGTTCTCAAAGAACGCGACAAAACGCAACGACAGTAACGGGTCCACACACACACACCACACACACACACACACACACACACACACAAATCAATACAATAAGCAACTAAAATAAAATGCAAGTTGAAAGAAACATACGCAGAGCAGTTGGCATGGAAACACCAATCGAGGGTTGGATCTCCTTCAGCTGTTTCGTGGAATAGAAGACCACGAGAAGAGGGGAAAGTTACCCCTTCCTTTAAACAATTCATGGGAAGATATTTGTGAACAAATGGCAAGAGTTGTCTTTGAGTTCACCATCTCCATCGGATAAGTTAAAATTGAAGACGACGAGATAAAGTTAATTTCTCCCTCTATTTCTCCCTCTTTTTCTTCCTCTTTTTCTCACATGCATCTTACACACTGCACAATCTTTTCAAAATTAAAAAAACAAAACAAAATGGTATCGTCTTTAAGAGACTCGGAGTCCCCTGGGGAGGGGATGTTAAATGTCCCAACATCTGGCTCCCCCGCTGCCGATACCGGGAACGCAGACTCGGGAAGTGGAACTGGTTTTGCTACTGCCCATTCGAGATGTTCTGGGCCTCTGACTGATTCACTTTCCTTAAACTTCTGCAACATTCGTGGCTTTTCCTCAAATTTTCAATCTGTAACACACCACCTCTAAACCTCACCTTCTCTTCCTCACTGAAACTGAGATGTCTGGGACGACTGACAGCAACCCATTTTCTGTACCCCCAACCCCCGATTTCTCGATACTCACTTTCATTCCAAAGGTGGATGTTGCGTATATGTACGCAACGACCAAACTTACCCTCGTATTCCCTAACTTGAATCTTCCGAATTCTATATCCTCTTGCTAACTTGCCAGTCTCAAACTAAATACATCTGCGCTGTCTATGTTTCTCCTAATTCTACTGAGTATCCAAAATTCTTTGACTACCTCACTTCCAAAGTGGAATACATTCTATCCCGCTCTCCCTTTGCTGAAATCTCCATTTTAGGCGATTTCAATGTTCAACACCACCACCTTTGGCTTTCCTCTCATTTCACTCACATCCCTGGTGAACTAGGTTACAACTTCTCTCTCCTAAATGACGTAGAGCAGATTATACTGCACCCTACTCGCATCCCTGCTCGCCTTGGAGATAGGTGAAAAATAAATCCACAATTTTTTGCCTATCATCCTTCTTACTCTGTCAAACTTTTTCTACGTTGGGGTCCTCCGACCACAATCTTGTATTTGTTTCCTGTCCTATCGCTCAAATTCGGTCTTTAGATCCTCCCAAGAGGAGGCGCCTTTGACACTTTGGCGCCGCTGATTGGGAGGCCCTTCGGCAGTACTTCTGTGATTTCTCATAGAATGATTACCGCTTCCGTACTTATAATGCCAAAAAATCTTGGTTTAAATTTGCTTGCTCTAATGCTATCCGCAACAGAGAGGAGGCCTTCAGAAGGTACCGTCGCCATCTAACTCTTGACTCTTATTCAACTTATTCCTTTCGCGCCCCGGTATTTTTTAAATGCGCGTCCTCGAGCTCTTGAATGGGGGACATACCGCGTATGTCCTCGGCGCGAAAGGGTTATATTTCTGTTCGGAATCGTGCAAAAGCTGTTCTTCGACTCGCCAAAAATTCCCTCATCGGACAAAAATGTGAAACCTACCTAATTCTAATTCTTCTCGCTCTTTCTGGCACCTAGCCAAGAACCTCTTCAACAACTTTACTTCTTCTTCTTTCCCTCCTCTTTTCTATTCTGACGGCTCAGTTTTTGTCTCTTCTTCTGACAAAGCTGAACTCTTCGCACAAACTTTCGCCTCTACCTCAACCCTGGACGATCCGATGCTGTTCTTCCATCTCCTCCTCCCTCTGACTTAATTATGTCATCTCAACAACTTTCACCCTTGATTTTGGCTCTCTTCTTCCTCTATGGTTGGTGGTCGGGGGGCATTTTTGTGGGCATTCGCCTTTGGCTCCTCCTTTCTGCATAAAAATCAAGAATACCCTGTTCCTCTTTTATCTAAAGCGTACTTTTAGCAAAGTGCCAAGAAGATTTGCGTGCCTGTGGTAACTTCAGTTGTTAAATGCGACTCATAAATTCGCAAGATTCTCCCTCCCGCAGATTTTCTTCAAAATCTCGAGGAGATATTTTGCAATAGAAATATATCAATGGAAATTTTATGCTGAGGTCTGACGTCATGATAGTAATGAATGCAGAGAAGGGGTGCCAGCAGCTAGCAACGACTATCATCCAAAGTTTTGGGGGACCAAAAGTTCGTTATTAGTTTCTCTGCTTCGATTTAACAAAAATTCTTTGTACAAAGAGTAATTTTAGAGTTTATCACAAAAGTTCATCATTAGTTACGTTAAATTTTGCTCGTATTTTCACTACGCTCATTACAAACTGGCTTCTTTGTTCGGAACTAAAAAGTGTATGCATAAGCAATGTGTGCACCCTCCTTCTCAATATAAGAATGTTATGGGAAAAGAAAAAAAAAAATCATTCAGATAAAAATCACTTACCGATATTACATATTTTACATATTTTTATTACACAAAAATTATTCTGCAGTTCGATACTCCGAATATGTATGTATATATATATATATATATATATATATATATATATATATTATATATATATATATATATATATATATATCCTCAGGGAAATATATCGGAGTGGATCCCATTCGATTAATTATATTTTTGCCAGACATTTTCGAAATTCCTTCATTACATAAAATGATAAAATATGCAATACTGTGTATATATATATGTATATATATAAGCGCTCGGACTTTGTGTTTCCTTTTCCTTGTGGTTGTTGCTTATATATATATATATATATATATATATATATATATATTATATATATACTGTGGTGTATATATATATGACTGGTGAATTTGTAAACACGTGACACTTTAAAAGGTTTGCATTTTTTTTATTAACTCAAATAAAAACATGAAATATTTACTGTACCTTTTGTACACATGGGAATTAGCCCCCTATTGCAAAACATGCTATCTGCGATGTCCTCTGCACACGAACAACAAAATTTCGCAGTTATCTGGACAAAGTATCCGTTGAACTCTAAGAAATTTTTTGTTCAATGGATGTTTTCAATTTTTCTATTATGTGTGGATTCTGTTTAACCCCTCTATCTTTTAAATAACCCCACAGATAAAAGCCACAGGGGTTTAGATCTGGTGATGTTAGTGGCCATGATATTCGTTTATGATAACCCGCAGGAAATTTGTTGGACAGTATTCTTCCGTCGAAAGTATCGTGTAAGAAGTGAAGCACCTCATTGACTACTGTTCGAGAACATCGCATAAAGCATGTTTAGCATTAGAGGATAAATTCGCAATGTGTAAGTGAAGGTATAGTAAATATCTCATGTTTTAATTTCAGTTAATAAAAAAAATACAAATCTTTTAAAGTGTCACAGAAGTTGACAAAAACATATAGACACCTCCGGTTTTTCCATAGTTTTTTATTTAATAAAATAATTCAATAAATAATAACAGACTTATTGAATCAATATGTTTAAAATCGTGTTGCTTTTACCTTTGCACTATGTCAGTGATTCCCAACCTTTTTACTATGGTGGCTCAGTTTTGATGTTCATAAATGTTGGTGGCCCATATATATATATATATATACAAGGTGTCCCAAAAGTCAGTTTACCGAGGAAAATTTTTCTCCTGATGATTATTCTAAACATTATGACAATTTTTTTTTACAGCAAAAAGCCAGCATGTCTTCAGGACCTTAAAGACTACATTTGTGAAGAATTCCAGCTCTTAAGCAATGATAAGGAACTATGTAAAGCAATTTGCCGGTCAACCGTTGACAGATCCAATATGTGCATTGAACAACATGGACGACATTTTGAACAGTTATTGTAACCAGAACTATTCTCACGTTTTGTAAATAGGTCTCAGAATTTTTTTTTTTTGTTTTCTTATGTTTTGTAAATATATTATGAAACAAGTTTTTTCTTTGTAGTAAACTCACCTTAGGAGAACATTTTCTTCGGTAAACTGACTTTTGGGACACTCGCTATATATATATATATAATATATATATATATATATATATATAAAAGGATATTTTTTGTAATATATCTGACTTATTTTGAAGCATTACAAACACTAGTTGTGGCCCACTAGAAAATCCACCATGGCCCACCGCCACCGGTTGGGAACCTATGCACTATGTGAAGCTGACACACATTCTGGCATTCCATTGATGAGCTTTGCCATTTGTTCTTGAGGACAATCATCATGGTGTCTGTTTACGTTTGTCAACCCTCTGTATATACAGGGTGATCCAAAAGTCCCTATCTATTTTGTTGAAATAATAGTATTTTAAGATAAAAATGTAGTAAAATAATTAGATGTATAGTTATTTATCCAGCTTAGATCTAAGATTCGACGTGGGCACCATCAGTGTCTCTGCAAATCTCAAATCTGTCCACTGCATTGCGGAACACATTCTCAAGCATCTCTTGGGTTATTTTAGCTACTGCCGCGACGATGCGGGTTCGCAGATCCTGCTGGTCTGTAACTCTTGTTTTGTAAACCTCAGCCTTTATAAAACCCCACGCAAAGACGTCTAATGGTGTTAAATCTGGAAATGGTGTTGCCCAGGGCCTGTTTTCACCACGTCCAATCCAGCGATTTGGTAAGAGCTCATCAAGGTACGTCCGAACGATGTTTGCATAGTAACATGGGGCTCCATCTTGTTGAAAGACAACAGTGTCGAGAATGTCATCTGAATGAAGCTGGGGATCAGCAAACTGCTGAAGCATGTCAAGGTAAATTGGCCCTGTTACTGTAGCTTCTGCAAAGAAAAAAGGTCCGTAAATCTTCGATCTTGTCATATCCAACTAGACATTAACTTCGGGAGACTCTCTCTCCCTTTCGTGGAACTCGGTTGGTTCTTCACTAGCCTAAATATGGCAATTACGTCGATTAACCTTTTCGCATGTGTGGAATGTCACCTCATCGCTAAAGAGAATTTGGTTTAATAACTTTTCGGTATGAACTTTTTTAATCAATTCTGTGCACATGGCGGCTCCTCTTGAATAATCCTATTAGTGTAACTCGTGTAGCACTTGAATATGGTAACTTTTCTTTTTTAATGTTGATTTTAAAATCCTTAGAACAGTCGTTTTTGGTGTATTCAGTCTACGTGATGCTGTGCGAGTTGACATTCTAGGATTTGGTTCAAAGGCATCTCTTACCAATTCGACATTTTCTTGAGAGGTCCAGATCTTGCCTCATCATGAACAGATCCTGTTGTTTGAAATTTATTGACCAGCTCGCGAATTGCTTTGTCTGTAGGTGCTGAACTCCTGGTTTGTGAAATCTTCTTTCGAATTTTTCTCAATTTCTTTGCACTTCTTCCTTTGGATACATAATATTACTACCAGCACACGTTCTTCTACATCCATCATTATCTATGTCCTGTAGAAAATAAAATAGAAATATAATTATTTCAGCAAAACAGATAGGGACTTTGGACCACCATATATATATATATATATATATATTATATATATATATTAGTTTTTTCAGTTGTTTTAAATTAGGTTTTGGTGAATTATGACGTTTTATTCGACCTGTGACACTGGGCCTTTCGTATGTCTACTTCGGCTCAAAAGGTTTACTCAAAGAACACATTATAACTAATCCTACACGACGCATGGCGCTACTCCTTTTTTTTTTTCAGAGCAGATATTGCCTCGCATCCTTCCATTCGTTAAGGCTTTAGTCTGGCTATCTCGTCTTTTCTCCTCGAGTATGACGACTGACTGTTACGCATTTCACGCGATGTTCAGAAAGGATGCAAAGGATTTGTTGCCGTTTGAATTTGACTCGCGAAAAGAGTGCGCGGATTCATTTTGACATTGCATGTTTATAGGATGAATGCGTGTGTTTACACTCAGTTCAAAGAGTACTGTCCTGAAACTCCATGTTTATTATCGATATTTATTAGTAAGAGGCAATGAAATTTCACGATACAGGACTTTTTCAATCGATTACGTAGAAGAAGTTATTCGTAAACTTAAGACATATACTGGCATTGGTTATCCAGAACTAAAAAACACGCGCCTTCTATTTTCAAATATACGAATAAATTCATTTAATACGAATAGATGAAAACAAATGACGATCAAAACTGCGAGAAAACCATGTTATTACGAAAAGGAAAACCAAAACATTATTTAATACGTCTCCACCGAATTTTGAATTGTTCCGAGAGAAGTTAACCATTATTGTATTTTTCTATTATCGGAAATATGAGAAGCGTGTTCGAACCCCATTGATAAACATGAAGCAGGTCTGAACTCAAGAATTCCTCAGAGACTTGGGGGGGGGGAGGTCACCCAAGCGTGAAACAGGAATGTTTGCAGGAATCAAACTGACCTTGTTCTCCCATTGGTTCGAGCAGTACATTTCATGGTAATAGGAGGAGGTACGATTCAATGCAGTTTTGTACATAAAATAATTAATTTATAAATTACGGTGTGTGTGTGTGTGTGTATGTATATATATATATATATATATATATATATATACACACACACACACACAGTGCATATATATATATATATATTGTCCATAAACTTCGCGATTACAGAAACAAAGAAATTGTAGTCAATATAGTTTGGCTTTGATGCTGGATTTATGCTCTCTCTCTCTCTCTCTCTCTCTCTCTCTCTCTCTCTCTCTCTCTCTCTCTCTCTCTCTCTCCTCTCTCTCTCTCTCTCTCTCTCTCTCTATATATATATATATATATATATATATATATATATATATATATATATATGGGAATGAACTCAGAATGGTTCCCTGAGGTTTTTATAATACACACAGACCGTGCATGGAAAAAGGAACTCTTCTAGGAAAATGACAAATACTATAGTTTTTTTCTTTTTCATGATGCTAACCCGACGTGGGCAACGGGTTACTCGCAAAGAGGTCCCAAAAATATAGCTTCCCTCACCAGCTATCTGCAAAGCAGATAGGATCCAGCTTTGGGACAGGATCTAGGGTTTAAAGCAGCCTAGCCCAGCTACATTTAGAACCTCAATATAAGCAATTTACCATTACTTATTCGGACTATGGTGGATTTAATTTTCCCAGAAGAGTTCCTTGTTCCATGCACGGTCTGTGTTTAACATTATATATATATATATAATTATAACAGGATGATAATTTAGGGTTGTTTTGGTAGCGAAAACTCACTAAGGAACATCAAAGATCCTTTTAAAAAGAACTTACCTAAGAAATACAAGGCTAAATTCCTCACAGACTTCTATACAAATTGTTATTTAAAGCGTGAGTGCACACACACACACACACACACACACACACACACACACACACACACACACAGAACCGTAAAAATAATAAAGTTTCCTTTAGTTACAGTAATTTTTACTGTATATATTTAGTATTAATTTATAAGTGAGGCTGTACCGATATGAGATTTTTCTGATTACCGATTGGCCGAAATAGAAAAAAAAAAAAAATGTTCTCCTGAAAATGACCGATGCTCACTTCATATTCTACAGTTATGTATAAAATATTAATTTTTTTTTTAAGATATGTCAAAGATACGATTTCAATCAGTACGAGTATTGTGACTCATTTTAATCATTCACCTGATTCAGACACGCAGACAACTTCACAGAAGCACGAGGAAATGCAAATAATTCAGATATAAAGTTGGCAGACTGCTTTGCTGAAATAGCAAAGGAAGCTGAGCCCGGAATTCCTTTAGAGAGAGCCGGAATTTGAAGTTGCAGAGAGATTGCAGACAAGAATTTCGCCCAAAAATTGTCAAAAGCAATAGTGCAAGAGATTGGGAAATACATCAAGTTGCCTCTCTTGCCAAGAGAACAAAATCAACTCATAGTGGAAAAAGTAAAAATATCTTTAGAACTTATCAAAACTAGCAGCTAGATTAATGTCTGCGCCTCCTCATCTGTTGAAAGTGAGAGACTTTAATAGAGGATATATATATATATATATATATATATATATAGAGAGAGAGAGAGAGAGAGAGAGAGAGATAGAGAGAGAGAGAGAGAGAGAGAGAGAGAGAGAATTACTTACAACCTATAAGAAAAGAATTTATACAATCTGGACCAGCATGGATTCAGGGCTGGAAGAACATCACATTTATTAAACCACCAAGGGAAAGTACTAGAAATATTGTGTAGAAGTCAAAATATAGATGAAATATATACCAATTTTGCTGAAGCCTTCGATAAATCATGGAATTATTACTGTGAAGTTGGGACGATGGATATTTAAGTTTTAACCAAACGAACGCAAGATTGGTGGTAAATGGAGTTAAATCTGAAATCTCAGAAGTCGTCAGCTCTGTTCCACAAGATACAGTATTAACTACTTTGCTGTTTATCATAATGATTGCAGACACTGGTGCAGGTATTAAAGACGGTATCGTATCGTGTTTCGCGGAAGACGCAAAGATATGCGAGGAAATATCAAATGAAGGTGAGACAGAAAAATTACAAAACAACATTGAAGCATTATTCAAGTAGGTGGAAAACAACAATATGAAGTTCAACGAAGAAACATTCCAGCTTATAAGATATAGTAACAAAAAGGAGCCACAAAATAAAGGATACAGAACATTACGAGACAAACAGATAACACCAAATCCACAAGTCAGGCATCTTGGGGTAATAATATTATCGGATGCAGAATTCGAAAAACACTACATTAACCCTTTCCTGCCTGAATTCTGAAATTTTTATTTAACATTTTTTCCTGTTGAAGCCAAAATAACCTCTGACATTGATAAAATTCAGATCGTAAGGTTCCAAATCGATTGCCAAGCTCATGTTGCCATAAGACAACGATGGGCATTAAAGGATTAAAATTACAACAGCTAGAAAAATAATGGAAATTATCTGGAGGGGCTTCGTAGCAGAAAAGCAAACATCATGCTATTATTATGGAAAAGTTTAGCCCTGCTAATAATTGAGTATTGTTCAGTGCTCACAAACCCATTCAGAAAACTAGACATTGCAAACATGGAAGCCATACAATGGACTTTTACGTCTAAGATAGAGGAAACAAAAGATGAAGACTACTGGTATCGACTACAGTCCCTGAAACTCTACTCCCTGGAAAGAAGAGTATGGAAAATACTCGAAGGATGTGTCTCAAACTCTAAAACTGAAATAGAACCATCCTGAAATAAGAGAAGAGGTAGATGCTGTGCTGTCCCAGTTGCGGTGGGACAAAGGACCATGAAAATCAGGATGGAAAGTACCCCCAGACTACAAAGCCCGAAACTTTTTAATGTTCTGTCAAAAGAACTGAGGAACCTCCAGCAGACCAAATTGAATAACTTCAAGAACCAGCTGGACAGATTCTCGTGCAAAGACCCTGAACACTGAACAGCCATACGACTACGACGGCAGGAGAAGAGTGGAAACCAACACACTCCTCCATGAAACCCTGAAAATGAGCCGAATATTGCAGAGGGGTCGACAGCAGGTAGATCCTGAACCGTCGTTCCAAGACATCAGGTAAGATTGAAGAAAGACTATATACTCGTATATGAACCATGCAGACATTCTTTACCCAGAAAATGGCGAAAAATTAATGTTTCTTTATTATAATCTTTGAGTAAACGATTTTAAATACTAAATCAACCCAAAATAAATTTATTTTATTCCCAATACGAGGTCTAAAACGAGAACATATCATATTATACCCAATTTCTATCAATAGACTTAATGAATTTATCTTATTTCATTATTGAAGTAAATTTTTTGCAGGATTAAAAAACTGAATTTACTAATGTTACGAATGCACCGTATTACATTTTAGAAAATATTAGTCTCTAAATGATCTTGTATTTTTTAACAGGAAACAACTTTTGTCATTTAATAAAACTGTATCGTACTGTCCTTTCTTTTATTAATCAAAGACGAGTGATGCATTGTGGAGCTGTTATATTTCCACTAGAACAAATAGTTAATGGTTTTGCGCTTCTTCCACATCTTGACGAAATTTTTGGAGGAACTTCAACATTTTTATTATTCAATTTATTGTAGATATTTCTTCTTCTTCCTCTTCCCCCTCCTCCTTATTGTTCTCCTATATTAAAATTCCTGACGTTTCGTTTATATATTACGAACACCTTCTTCAGAGTTTTCTTGTTAGGAGAAGAAGAAGGAAAGAGAGAGCTCAATATCTACAACTTCAGAATTTGGACGCTTCAACTATTCTATTTATGATAATGATGATTGCTGAAGCTGAAAATAATTCTCGAATTTGATTTTTTGATTTTTGCTGTTCTAGAAACTTAAAAATAAAAAAGTCGATATCGCCGATCACAGAATACTTATCATGATTCGCGTAAGACGGCTATGGTGCACCTGACCTCTAATCTTTCTGCTATCTCTGATTGAGGCAGAGAAAACTTTGTGGCTTTCACTGCTTCAAAAAATTAGTTTCTTCATCGGTCAACTCGTCACAATTTTCTATACGATTATCCCCTTACCTTCAACAATACACAATCCTTCATCTTCTTTCAATATTCTTGGCGTTTCCTTTTCTCGTGATCATTCCTGGAAAGCTCACATATACACTCTTTCTAAAACAGCTTCTAAGAGGTTAGGTGTACTGTACTGGCTTCGCGGTTTCTTCACCAGGGTCTTGGCCACCTCTGTATGGAATACGCTTATCATGTGTAGGGTGGCTCAACCTACACAGCTGTACTTGACCAGATGGAATCAAGGCTTTTCGTTCTCTCTCTCTCTCTCTCTCTCTCTCTCTCTCTCTCTCTCTCTCTCTCTCTCTCTCTCTCTCTCTCGTTGATCAATAGCTGATAGGATCGTTGACCATTTGGACTCCTACAAGCTGCTTGGGGAGTCCCAACATGGGTTTAGACGGCATAGGTCGTGTCTCACCAACTTGCTCGAGTTTTTCCACGTCATGTTGAGTGAGTACGATAAGAGTAGGGCGATTGATATACTTTATCTCGACTTTCAGAAAGCCTTTGATAAGGTACCTCACCGCCGGCTAATGGCGAAAGTGCGCGCGCGGGTATCGGTGGGGAAATAGGTAGGTGGATTGAAAACTGGCTGAGGAATAGGCGGCAGAGGGTGGTAATTAAAGGGGCAAGTTCGGGTGGGCCTCGGTCACTAGTGGGTTCCTCAAGGTTCCGTTTTGGGGCCGCTGTTGTTTATCATTTACATAAATGATATCGACGGTGGCATCGTCAGTCGGATCGCCAAATTCGCTGATGACACCAAGCTTGGGGCCAATGTTGGGACGCCCGAAGCGATCGAGGAACTGCGTGCGGACCTAGGTAGGATAGGAGAGTGGTCCGAAAATGGCAAATGCCGTTTAACTTGGGTAAATGCAAAGTGATGCACATTGGCTACGCCAATCCCAAGTCGGACTACTCGATGTTGGGTAGTAATATCGAGGTGACTAATTTAGAAAAGGACTTGGGTGTGCTAATTAGCAGCGACCTTAAGTTTACGAAACAGTGTGTAGAGGTGGAAAAGAGAGCCCAGAAACTATTGGGTTATATCAGGAGGCAATTTCAGTTTCGGAACAAGGAGATTGTGCTCTCACTGTACAATTCCCTTGTTCGGCCGCACCTGGAGTATGCTGTGCAGTTCTGGTCGCCCACCCTCAGGAAAGATATTGAGAGGCTGGAGCGAGTGCAGGCGAGGGCCACAAAGTTAATCCCTTCCGTTAGACACATGGGCTACAATCGACGGTTACGCGCCCTGAACTTGTTTTCGCTTGAAACCCGGAGGCTGCGCGGTCAACTGATCAAGGTTTTCAAGCTTTTACGCGGGTTCAACGATGTCGATTTTAGAAGTATGTTTAGTTTAAATGATAACCCAACTCGCAACAATGGTTGGAAGTTGGATTTGAAACGGTTTAGGACTAGTGTGTGTGGGAATTACTTTGCGTATAAGATCTGTGACACATGGAACAGGTTACCTTCGGAAGTTGTGAACAGTTCCTCTGTGGATCAGTTCAAGAAAAGGTTAGACCAGATCTTGCACACTATTTGAGTGTGTAGAAAATTTTCCCTGGCACCCGTTGCCATTGGTACCTCATCGGTATGGGCCGCAAGGCCTTTTGAGGTACTTCTTTTCCTTGTAACTCCTTGTAACTCTCTCTCTCTCTCTCTCTCTCTCTCTCTCTCTCTCTCTCTCTCTCTGCCGCAATGTTTCCTTACTCTTTCTTTCCTGTCACTATTATTACGGACACCGTTCTTCTGAACTCTCTAACTGCATGCTTCCTCCTTTAAGGAAAGCACGCGGTACCCGACTTTCGACCCATTCTCATTCCTTTTCTGTCCAACTCTCTAATGCAGTGGTTAATCGGTATTTTCAATCTTTCATTTACTCAACCACTCAACTCTGAAACAATCTTCCCAATCCATCTTTTCCCTTATCTATGACCTCCAATCTTTCAAACGTAGTGTGTCCAGGCATGTCGAAAATCTTGGACTTTGATTGTGGCTCTCTTCTTCCTCTATGGGATGGGTTGGGGTGGGTAGCGTTTTGGCGGGCTTTCGCCCTTGGCACCTCCTCTTCCTGCATAAAAAAGTGGCACAGCCCCTATTTATTAACTAGGTAATAAAAATACGTATGAACTTGCCTTTTGTTTTATTCAACAGAGAGCAGTCAACTAAGCATAAGTGAGGTAGGGTGTATGATAACTCGTGTAATGGAGTAATTTGTTTATGAGGTAACAATTTTGGTACCTCGGAACTTTAAAATATTTATATAGTAAAATCTAGAAACATTTTTTATTGTCGAAAAAAAGAAACTATGTTAGTCCTAATTAGGCTAGGTTAGGTTAAGTTAGATTGAGCTAGATTAGCGAGTACCTCACTATTTAATGGCTTAACACAGGGCTGTCCAATTCCTCCTAACCTCAAGGGGGCCACATTGCTCCTGAGGTATCTGCCAGGGAGCCATACTCTAAAAATTAATATAAATTAAAGATTATGCGGTTGTATAATAAAAACCTTTTATAACATCTTGCATCTTCATTAACTTCACATCCCTCTACTTTCACTAGATTTAGTGAATCATAATTAGTGAGAGCACTGAGGACGATCTATCTCTTTTACCAAGCTGGGTATATCCACATTTATGTCGGTGTAGCGAGTCTCAACGAGTGTGACAGTGATTCATTTGTTAAGGAAGAACGATAACGAGACTATAAATTTCACGTAGGAAAAGGCGCTCTCATACAAGTAAGTACTTCCAAACATAGAGCACATCCTTAATCCAAAGTCTCTTAAGTTTGGATACCGTTCTTGGGGCAAAAGTCTGAAGAAGTCCCCGCCTCTTTCCGCCTTTTCACTGAAGAAGGGTTCTTCTGCCTGGAAATCACACAGTTCCAACTGTAACTGAGAAGGTTAGTTCGCAATTTCTGCTCTGAGTGGATTGCTAAACAAGGCTATGTCATCCTTCATAGTTTTAAAATACTATTTTTAAATTCCTCCAAAATGTTCTCTATATTGGAAGTGAAGACTGAAAAATCTGTGCCTTCACGCAGTTCCTCGGTTATTTTAAAATAGTTTTAAAAAAAGCGCTTCAAAAATAGTTTATTTATAATATTTTGGAGACTTAACCGAGGGCCGCAAACAAATGTGCTGAGGGCCGCCAGTTGGACAGCCCTCGCTTAACAGAAACCACCCTTCAAGCCCTCCGTTGGTTCTGAAACACTTATCACGTCCTTCGTTGATCGGTGACACAAAGGTTAAGTTAAATTAAGTTTGGTTAATTAGTTTTTTGAGATATAGATTTAAAAAGTCGTTACCTCTTTTGTGTGTGTGTGTGTGTGTGTGTGTGTGTGTGTGTGTGTTTTACCTCCATAACTGGAGCTGAAAAAAATGGACTTTTGTTCGTTCTTTCTTCATGCAATGGAAAGTCCATTTACGTACATTGAAAATAAGTACAGTTTCAGTAAATTATAAATTAACAAATCTGTTTGTTATATGTTGTAAAAACAAATAATATATATATATATATATATATATATATATATAGAGAGAGAGAGAGAGAGAGAGAGAGAGAGAGAGAGAGAGGAGAGAGAGAGAGAGAGAGAGAGAGAGAGAGATTAGCTACAGCGAAAAGCAAGATATACAAATAAAGAAGAACTCAAAAACTTTATTTACAAGCTATTGAAGTTAATATGAGCTCCCTTTCTGGCTCTGCAGACATCAAAGCGGTGTTCTGTTTCCCTCCAAACATTTTGTAGCATATCATACTGAACTTTTCTGACAGCCTCACGTATCCTTTTCTTCAAATGTTCCAAAGTTGTTGCCATTGGTGGAACAAAAACTTAATTTTTGACAGCCCCAGAGGAAAATGTCAAAGGGGATTAGATCGGGCGAACGAGCCGGCCATGGAATGGGCCCCGAACGCCCGATCCAACAATCAGGCAATTGCTTATTCAAGAATGTTGTAACCTCATTGTGGAAATGAGGTGGCGCACCATCCTGCTGATACCACATATCAGCTTTGTCCTCCAGCAGCTAGGGCATCAGCCACAACTGTAGCGGTAAATGATATCGTTAATTGTTGGCTCAGCAAAGAAGAATGGCCCATACACTTTCTCAGCGGTAAGAGCACAAAACACACTAACTTTAGAGCGATCTCTGACGTGTTCAATATTAAAAATAAAAATTTCCTGAAATATTCTTTATTTGTATATTTTGCTTTTCGCTGTAGCTTTGTTAGTTTTTTCATAATAAATGTTTAAAATCGGGAAGATCATTTTGTAATCACCAGGTATATGAAACAGATTCGTTCAGTTAATTAAAAGTAGACCTACATGCTACAGTATAGACTTAATAACAACAACAGCTTTTGTATTTAATATAAAAAATATAGATAAGTACATAGCCAATACTCGTACAATACTTTCTAAATGTTATAAAAACAAAAAAATAGCCAGCATGTGTATAAAAATTATAAAAAGATTTTATATTACTTAATGTTAGGTCTAGTTCTTAGAACAGGAGGTCACCAATCAATTTTCTTTGCGGTCCGCATTGGTGTTTCTGTCTCTCCACTGTACCAAGGTCC
This sequence comes from Bathynomus jamesi, assembly GCA_023014485.1. Classification (NCBI taxonomy): domain Eukaryota; kingdom Metazoa; phylum Arthropoda; class Malacostraca; order Isopoda; family Cirolanidae; genus Bathynomus; species Bathynomus jamesi. The sequence continues at coordinate 377,366 of JAJOZX010001195.1, read as the reverse complement.
GTTATCAACAACTTCCCCCTTCCCTGAGTGTTTTCATAATGTGGCCGACATTATTTAACAATGTTAAACATTATTTAACATTATTTAACAATTCATAATGTGGCCGACATTATTTAACCGAAATTAACTTAAAATCACCACTTTTAACCTCTTGAATGAAAATTAAGTTTAAATTCAACAAAATGAAGATAAAAAATTCGTCCGCATGAAAGAGAAGTCGGTATCCATACAGTGTTTACTTTAGTGAATTGCGAATTCCATACGAGAAAGCTGTTTGTACGTGTAAATTCTGATATGTTCCATCCAACATTGGAGAACATATTCTCACTAATTTTGACGCATTCCTCGGGAATTCAGTAAAGTAAATATCTTGTAGATATGAACTTTTATTACACTATATATATATATATATATATATTATATATATGATACACACAGACCGTGCATGGAACAAGGAACTCTTCTGGGAAAATTAAATCCACTATAGTCCGAATAAGTAATGGTAAATGACAAACAATATAGTTTTTTCTTTTTCATGATGTTAGCCCGACGTGGGCAACGGGTCAGTCGGGTCACTCGCAAAGAGGCCCCAAAAATATAGCTTGCCAAGCAAATAGGATCCAGCTTTGGGACAGGATCTTGGGTTTAAAGTAGCCTAGCCCCACTATATTTAGAACCTCAGTATAAACAAAAGACTCGTTGCATTCACGTCGGATTGAATACATCAAAGAAAAAGGAGTAACTATTGTATTTTTAGCCAAAAACCAAAACTTAAACCTCAACTGGCAGAATTGAGCGTCCACTTTTCAAGATATTTTCTTCAACTTTTTTCCATACCCGCCTCTGGAGGGGAGGGAGCGGAGTGTGGGGAGAGAGCCTTTTGTTTTTCTATCCAGTTTTCTACTACTGCTAAAATAGTTATAAAGTGAACTTCTTTAATAATAGGAATCTCCCCGAGTGGACCAAAAGGCCTTTGAGACTCTCTCTCTCTCTCCTCTCTCTCTCTCTCTCTCTCTCTCTCTCTCTCTCTCTATATATATATATATATATATATATATATATATATATATATATTAGGGTGATGCACAAATCATGACCATCGTGGATTTTTAGGGATACCCCCTCATTTGTTCCAATTTGTCACAAAAACACCCTGTGAGAAATTCCAGGTCAAACAAATAACATCCAGAGGTCGCGCCCGCCAATTGAAAATTTGAAAATTACAAAAAATTAGAGTAAAATCAAATTTGTTGAATTTGTTCTTATTTTTGTTGCAGGTTTGTTGCAGGTTGCAGGTTTTGTGCAGGTTTGCTGCAGGCAGAGTGGTAGGTGATGCGTATATGAGCAAACAGCAAACAGCGTTCAAGGAAATCGGTATCGCAGTGTGCTTGTCGCAGTGTCCGGGAGAGGTGCTATATCAGTGAGTCTCTCCGCCTCAATTTCTCTTCTATTTCCTGTATCTTAATTGTGACGAAAATGAGATCAAGAAGCTCAACAGATATCTGGCTGATCGGTCAACAAATAGATAAATTGAATCAAAGTAAGCTTCCATCAAAGAAAGAAGTAATTTCCTTATTCATGAATTATAAACATGTCAAGAATGAAACCGTCATAGAAGCATTAACTTCAACCGTTAATGACGTATTGGAAGTGTGGCAGAGAGCAGGAATACCAACAACCCATAAATGTAATGTTGTGAAGAAATTAAATAAACTGTATGATGAGTGGCAAGGGCTGAAGAAGAGCAAAGGAAAAAAATCGAAGTTTTCAATAGAGAAAGAGAATACATGGAAAAAAAATTGGATGGACTCTTTGATATTGCGCATGCAAATGCTAACGAGTTAATAACTATCGAAGAAGATAGAGAGTTTCTACGGCTACAAAGGGAAGGTCGAAAGGGTAAAATGATGGCAGTTGATAAGGATGAAGAAAAACGTCGAAAGGAAGCTGCGAAGAGACATGAAAAAATGGATAAGAAAAGGTTAAGTGAATCAAGTGCATTTGATGAAACAGTTGTTCTTGCAAGCAGCAGCAGCTCCTGCAGTGATTCACCTGCATCTACGGAAGAAGAAGTACATCTGGAACAGCCCTCAACATCCAAAAGAGGCCTTCCAAGAAAAAAATTCAAGATTATGAATGAAATTCTGCTTTCCTCATTGGATGTTGCTAAGATCAGCGACCGATCAGCCTCTTTAATAATTATTCCAACGATCGCAAATGTTGGAAAAGTTCCAGAGAATTACAATGTTAGCTACTCATCGATTCGCAGGGCAAGACAGAAATCAAGAAGAAGTTCAGGGAAAACTTGAAAGAAGAATTTCAAGCTGACAAACCCTTGATTGTTCATTGGGATGGCAAACTCCTCGAAGACATTACTGGGAATGAGGTTGTTGATCGGTTGCCAGTCCTAATCTCTGGCAGTGGAGAAGATCAACTGCTTGGAGTGCCAAAAATAGATCATGGCACAGGAAAGGATACTGCAAATGCAGTACATCAGGCGATCATTGATTGGAATCTAATAGATAAGGTAAAAGGCATGTGTTTCGATACAACTGCATCGAACACAGGTCATAAAAACGGAGCTTGTGTCCTAATTGAACAGAAAATGGAGAAAGATTTGTTGTGGTGTCCTTGTCGACACCATATCCTTGAAATCATGTTGGAAGCAGTGGTATCCCCTGCATTACAGGCTTCATCAGGCCCTGACATTCAGTTATTCAAAAGATTCAAAACAATCTGGAATAAGATTAATCTAACTTCATACGATAAATTAGAAAATTATCCACAAAAGGAAAAAGAGGAAGTCATCAACTTTGCAGCAAGAAAAATCAATGAAGATCAACCTTGCGACGATTACAGAGAGTTATTGGAACTGACAGTCATCTTGCTTGGTGGTACTCCAACGACTGGAATAAAATTCAGGAAGCCTGGGGCTTATCATAGAGCCCATTGGATGGCGAAAGTCATTTATTCGATGAAAATCTTTATGTTCAAAAGTCAGTTCAAAATAACAGCAATAGAAGAAAGAAATCTAAAAGAAATTTGTTGGTTTTCTGTTTCAATTTATATTAAGCATTGGTTTTCAGCACCCTGCGCAGCAAGTGCTCCACGAAATGATCTGAGTCTTCTCAAGAATCTTCACAGCTACAAAAGCACAAATGAGCAACTAGCAAATGCTGCTTTAGAAAAATTCAAGAATCATTTGTGGTATCTCTCAGAAGAGTTGATCGCATTGGCTTTCTTTGATGATAAAATCAGCTTTGACACCAAAAGAAAAATGAAGGAGGCTCTTACAAAATCTTCGGAGCCAGATCTTCCAAAGAAGACACAAATAGACATCAAAACTATTGACAATAAGCAGCTTGAAGATTTTGTAACTGCTAACACAAAGTTCCTCTTCAGTATACTCCGATTGTCTTCAACGTTCTTGAGCAAACCAGTAGAAGATTGGCTTCTCGATGAGAGTTATTGGGTTGCAAAGAACGTAGTGAATCACATGAAAGTTGTTAATGATATTGCTGAAAGAGGAGTGAAATTGATTGAAGATTATAACAAATTAATTACCAATGATGAACAACAGAAGCAATATCTACTGCAAGTTCTATCAAATTATCAGAAGAAGCTTCCGGACAAAACTAAGAAAACTCTCGTATCTTTGACGCAACGGTAAAATTTACGAGTATATCCATTCTATGTATCTATTGTAAATATCTATTGTATTGTATCTGTTTTATGAACAAATGGAAAAGAGGAAGGTGGTATGATAGGCCTCCTGGGGAACTTCCACTCAAAAAAAAAAAGTAACGTGACGCTTGCTGTACCTCCTGGGTGTCATGGAAATCAGCAAATTTTCAAATGGCGGGCGCGACCTCCAAATATTCGAATTTTGACCCGAAATTTCCCCAGGATCATTTTTCCACCAAATCAAACCAAATGAGAGGGTATCTCAAAAATTTAAAACAAAAAAATTTTACTCCCCCACTTTTGCATCACCCTAATATATATATATATATATATTAATCAAACCTACCTTAACGGCCACTCCCTCAGAACGGTCGCACTCCCACTAAAAACCCGTAGTCAGCAGCCATCGAAATTACCTCCCTTGGCCCGATCGCTGCTGTATAGAACAGTCATTATTTCCCTGAGGTACACAAATGTTCGATAAAATGGCATGTTGAACGATCTCAATTTGCTCATTTTTTCTCGAAAACTTGCAGAAAACTGTTTATAAAAGCGTTCTTGAATCCAAGAAATAGGAATACTGAACGATCCGACCACTAAAAGTGCCAAAACTATGCAGCATTACAGCAACAAAATGAGGCACTTTTGAAATAAACAAATATAGGAGATGCATTTATGAATTCATTTACAATTAAGGTCTCACACACACACACACACACACACACACAACATATATATATATAATGAAAATTCTTTCACGAAAATAACAGGTGAAAAATATTTATGATGAATAAAACCACGAAGGAAAGAAAACACAGAATGGTGCTCAAGCGCTTTCGTCTAATGACATCCTCAGGAACACTGAAGTACATAAAGAGTTACAGCCTATATATAGGTTACAAAAAAAAATAAAAAATATATATATATATATATATATATAATATACAATAAACGGAGAAATAAAAAAAAATTAAAGGATTGTGGGAGGAGCATACAAATTTGTAAGGAAAAACTACCGATTTTAGCACTTTGCCCGAATCCAACACAAGATCAAATGAATTATTTCCAACCAATGTTATAGTTAATTAAAAAAATAAAAATAAATTGGAAAATAAAAATAAAACTTGTAAGAGGAGCATACAAATTTATATTGGAAATCTGCCCAGGTTTTAGCACTCTGCCCTTCTTGTCTAAGTCCGATGTATACAAAAATAAATTGAAAAATAAAAGTTGTTAGAGAAGTATACAAGTTTACTAAAGGTTTAGCACTCTACCCTTCTTGTCTAAATCCGTTCTGAACGAATTCAAAACAACGGGATCGAGTTGAAAAAGACCTTTGCTTATGTTGAAGTTATTTGTAAGTTGGATAATGGCAGACTCAAGAATATTTCTATTAACAATGTTGCTAGAGTGAAACAAAACTGAAGCATTGTTCCAATCAATACAGTGGGATAACTCTGACAAATGGACAAAATGGGCACTGGACGACTGTCCCGTTCTAACGGAATATTGATGCTGTTTTACACTGTGTGAAAATCCTTTCCCGTCTGACCTATGTAAAAGGAATCACATTGTTTACAACCAATTTTATAGATAATGCCTGAATTATTGGTAGGGCTATTTTTTACTATGACATTTTTCACAATATTGTTATATGAAAATACTACATTAATATCCAAAAGTTTAAGTACATTAGCAATGCCTAAAAAGGCTGGGAAAAATGGAAGGACTAAAATATTCTTTGACAAAGTACGACTGTTATTATTCACACGATAGAAGGTTCGTTTTGCCTTGTTGAGACAAGATTCCATAAACGTGGTTTTATTCATCATATATATATATATATATATATATATATATATATATAATATATATTATGAAAATTATTTCACGAAAGTGACACGTGAAAAATATTTATGATGAATAAAACCACGAAGGGAAAAGAAACAAAGTGGTGCTCAAGCGCTTTCGTCTAATACCTGAGGATGTCATTAGACGAAAGCGCTTGAGCACCACTTTGTGTTTCTTTTCCTTCGTGGTTTTATTCATATCATATATATATATATATATATATATATATATATATATATATATATATGGGAATGAACTCAGAATGGTTCTCTGAGGTTCTTTATGATGCACACAGACCGTGCATGGAACAAGGAACTCTTCTGGGAAAATTAAATCCACTATAGTCCGAATAAGTAATGGTAAATGAAAAACACTATAGTTTTTCCTTTTCATGATGTTAGCCTGATGTGGGCAACGGGTCACTTGCAAAGAGGTCCCAAAAATATAGCTTCCCTCACCAGTTATCTGCAAAGCAGATAGGATCCAGCTTTGGGACAGGATCTAGGGTTTAAAGCAGTCTAGCCCCGCTACATTTAGAACCTCAATATAAGCTAAAGACTTCCATTTTTCCCGGGCTTTTTAGGCATTGCTAATGTACTTAAACTTTTGGATATTAATGTAGTATTTTCATATAACAATATTGTGAAAAATATCATAGTAAAAAATAGCCCTACCAATAATTCACGCATTATCTATAAAATTGGGTGTAAACAATGTGATTCCTTTTACATAGGTCAGACGGGAAAGGATTTGCACACGTATAAAACAGCATCAATATTCCGTTAGAACAGGACAGTTGTCCAGTGCTCTTTTTGTCCATTTGTCAGAGTTATCCCACTGTATTGATTGGAATAATGCTTCAGTTTTATTTCATTCTAGCAACATTGTCAATCGAAATATTCTTGAGTCTGCCATTATCCAACTTTCAAATAACTTCAACATAAGCAAAGGTCTTTTTCAACTCGATCCTGTTGTTTTGAATTCCTTCAAAACAAATTTAGATAAAAAGGGTAGGACGCTAAATCTTTGGTAAACTTGTACGCTACTTTATTAACTTTTAATCTTCATTTTATTTTTATATATATCGAAACTTGACTCTAAAAGGCAAAGTGTTAAAACCCGGGTAGATTTCCAGTATAAATTTGTATTTTTAATTCATTTGATCTTGTGCTAAAAATCGATATTTTTCCTTACAAACCTGTATGCCTCTTTGTTAATCCTCTAATCTTTAATTTTTAATTTTTATTTTTACTTCTCCGTTTATTGCATATATATGTATATATGTATGTGTGTAGATATGTATGTATATATATATATATATATATATATATATATATATATATATATATATGTATGTTTGTATGCATGTTATTTATTTATTTTTTTTCTTTCTGTAACCTATATATAGGCCGTAACCTTTTATGTACTTCAGTGTTCCTGAGGATGTCATTAGACGAAAGCGATTGAGCACCTTTTTTTGTGTTTCCTTTCCTTCGTGGTTTTATTCATCTATATATATATATATATATATATATATATATATATATATATATATATATATATATATATATTTCTCTTTAAATGTTTTACGATAATTTGTTATTTTTATTCTTAATGAATAAAAAATATTTCAGAAATCAAATCAAGAATGAGGATTGATGTTGAACTGCCAAAATTAATGGAAGATTCAGCTTGCTTTCATTTATGCTTTCATATTTCACCTAAACCCAGATAACACTGGTCGACAAAATCGAACTTTTTTCTCTCATCAAAGATGTATACACACCTTACTAGACCGACTTTGTACGCTGATTCCAAATCTGTTTTCGGTTTTTCTCTAGCACATCTAGTTATGGAAATATGACGTGTTAATTTCAGCACAATTTATTGTAAAAGTACAACTTTATTCATAAAAAGAAATGTACACCAACCCAAAAACGTTGCGAGTATGATTTTCTTTTGTAAACCTTGTCCGGATCGTCGCGGTACAACATCCAGCTGTAGTCTGCCAGCATACTTTCGTTCCAGAAACCTTGGTAACGATTTTCCATTGACTGGATTTCTTGATGGAAGCGTTCCCCCTTTTCGTCACTCACCGAGCCAAGGTTTTCGGGAAAGAAATATAGATGCGAATGAAAAAAATGTATTTTCAAGGACATGCGACAGCACATTTCTTGATATGCATCGAGCAGTTTCTGAACTCCATCTTTGTATGCGGGAGACTTGTGGTTACCCAAGAAGTTTTCACAAATCCATTTGAAAGCCTGCCATGCTTTTAGTTATATGGCGTTGAGGCTTTCTTCAAAGCCTTCATCCTGCAAAACCGCCCTGATTTGGGGCCTCACAAAGATTCCCTCCTTCAATTTCGCGGCACTGATGTTTGCAAATTTCTCAACAAGGTATCGAAACCCTCTCGAATTCGCCTGACCCATCGCTTTCACAAAATTTTTCATTAAGCCGAGCTTAATGTGGAGAGGTGGCAGGAAAATCTTCTTTGGATCAACTAAAGGAACACACTGGACACTGCCCGTTACTGGCTCGTATGTGCTTCTTTGATGCCAGTCACGTCTGATGTAATGATCCGCGGTAGCACGGCTGTCCCATAGGCATAGGAAACAACAGTATTTCGTGAACCCTCCTTGCATGCCCATTAACATACCAGTGACTTTAAAATTACCATAGATATTCCATTGATGAGTGCTGTATTGGATTGCTTCGAGTAGTATATTCATGTTATCGTCCGTCTCCTTTAGATGAACGGAGTGGGTGATCGGGATGGACGGCTTTAAGTTCCCGTTATGCAGGAGAACCGCTTTCAAGCTTCGCTGTGAAGAATCAATGAAGAGGCGTCACTCAGATGGTGTGTGTACTTGTGACAAGTTCCCGAAAAGTCCATTGATATCATAGCAATAGCAGAGCGGACCTTCTACTGTAAAGAATGTCGCCAAATCATGGTTTCGTTTTCGATAGTGACACACTCGGACGTTCTTCTCAAGTGTTTCTGCTTGAGTCTCGAGGAGAGAAGTTCTGATTTCTCTTTGGAGATGGCTAGGTCTCTAATGAGGTTATTCAACTCGTTTTGGGTAAGCCTCTCCGGCTCCGATTGCTCTCCGTCAGGTGTGTAGTCAAGATCGGCCGAAGGTCCCGCATCTCTGCCAATCGCACCTTCGTCGGATTCCCTTTCGTCTTCTAAAGAATCGAGTCCATGCTGTGGAGGTACCGGAATCGGCATCGTGTCATCGTGAGGGATCAGTCTGATCGCGGAGTCTACGTTCGGATAAACGATGTTATGCTTGTTTTTCACGGGAATCTAGTTATGTTAACATTGCAAAAGTAACCATCGGCCATGATGGTCTCTCGGCTCCCTCCATATCATGGGTTATAACGAACGGCATCGACTTTTCCTTTGGTTCAACCAGTTACATAATCCATTCGAACAAACGGTACAGATAACATTGTGGCGCCCACGCCTTATCTTGGTCGCCTAGTGGACAGCCGAAGTATAACCGGTAAGTTTTTCGAAGATCCATCGTGATTGTACGCCGTTGTGATTTAGTCTCGAACGAGCCGCACACGTAACAGAAATTGTCACGGTGATTTTTACACTTTCGAGGCATGATGATCGATGAGTGGGTTGATGTAAATCACCTAAACAAATAAAATGTGTAAGTGGGCGACACAAAACAAAACAAAACACAACACAACACACAACTATACATGTGACTGTTACGCCAAAGAATAAAAGGGTATACATGTGCAACGTTTACAAATTTGTGGCCAGCAACTGCTCTCACCTAAAATACCACAAGACAACCTACGGAAAGCCTAAGTTGAAATGACAAAATGACAAACATGAGGGTCAGAAACGGTAAAACAAAAACTTACACCTAAGCTGCAACGACAAAATATTCTGCTACATGTATAAAGGACGCATGTTATACTGTATATTATATATACGAGTATGGTATTATACGGGGCTCCAATAAACTTTAGCCCCCCCGCCCATGGCCTAAACCATTAGAGGTACAGTAAACTAAACATACCTTACAAAAGAGAATTTAATCCTGCATTTAATGAGAAACAATTAAAACTTGATATTCCCGCCATTGGCTTCCAAGACAGCCTGAATTCGCTTTGGGTAGCTTGCCAAAAGTGACGTGAATAGATCTTGATCGTTACGCAAATTTGCTAAAACAGTTTCAATGTGTTGCGTCATTGATCCTTCGAAAATCGATTTGCTGCAGGTTCTTGAAACGAGACATTCAACCTTGTCCTTTATAACTGATCCAATGTGTTCACAGACGTTCAGGTCAGGAGAATTTCCTGGCCATTCTTCATTTCCAAAGAAATCGATCTCATGGTTCCGCAACAACTGTTGAGTGGTAATGCCTTAAAGCATGGGGCCTTATCGTGCAGAAGTGTGACCTGATCGACATCCATAACATTGTTTGGGTTTCTTAAAAGGAATGACATGCTGGGATAGAATAATATCACGAAAATACTGTCCATCCCAACTCTGACCATTTGGCTTCAGCACCCACATGAGCTTCTTTGCAGTGAACAAAACAAACACACCAACACAGTCTGGACTTTTTAATAATTCGCGATAATGTTCATTGTCATCGATTTCATCTGGTGTTGTGGCCCACACTCGATCATTTTGGTAGTTAGGCCGACGTGTTACGTAAACAAAAAATTCATCGGAGACAGCTAAATGCATGAAATCATCCACATCCCAATCTTCAAGATAATGGGCAAACCACATTCTGTCATGATGTTAAGTTGAATTTTTCTTGGCTTTGGAAGTTCATGCCAAGGCTTTAAACCTTGCCTATGACGGTACAGTCGAATGATCTCACCACTAACGATCTTTCCTCTCAACACTTCGATCTCTCTAGAAAGTTTAGCACAGCTGTTTTTCCGCTTACGCGTACCGCTTTCAATGATGTCCTTTGTTTTCTGAGAGAGTGGCAAATTTGGGCGCCCAGATTTGGTTGTATCCATTTCACATTCATCCAAAGTTTTTTCCAATTTCTTTTGACGAAGTCCTCGCTTCTTCGCAACTTTTTGGTAACCCATGAACGTGTTATAAAGGTGGCTCCAGCATCACGAGCTTCCCGAAATGTTATTGCTCGTATGCGATCTATCACACGTTGCCTCTCCGAATCACCAATTAATTGAGAAGCCATTATATTATCACTTTATCAGCTAGAGTAATTTTAATACCTGCAATAAATAAAGAATTTATATATTTTTATAATCACTAAAAACTATTCGATATAAGTAAACATGTAAGCTGCAAATGGGGGGGGGGGGGGGGCTAAGGTTTTTGGAACCCCTTATATATAGTTATATGCATATTATATAAAGAACGCATATTATATATTGTGTATATATAGTATTATATATTATATTATATATAGTTATGTGCATATTATATACATTATACAGGGTGGGCGGAAAGTAGCTCCCTATTTTGGATTGGTAAAAAATACGTATATTATCCATTTATTTCAGAAGAAATAATATGAAAAGGTAGGCATACATGGTAGGTTTTCTCTAAAATTCAATGTGGGCTCCAACTCTTTCCAGCAGCTTCTGGAGCCGCCCAGGAATGGCGTCCACTGACTTTAGCAGGAACTCCGGCGGGATGGAGTACATGACTTCCCGAATTCGGTCCTCCAGTTCTTCCAATGTCCTCGGTTTGGTGCGGTAGACTTCTTCCTTTACCCACCCCCAAAGAAAGAAGTCGCACGGTGTCAAGTCGGGGCTCCTGGCTGGCCATTGATGTGGACCACGACGACCCATCCAACGCCCAGGAAGTGGGCATCCAGCCACTCACGGACAACAAGAGCGAAGTGCGGAGGGGCCGCCATCTTGCATAAATATCAGATCGTCGATGTTCTCCCATGTGCTGACAACCGGCCAGACCTCGTTTCGCAACATAGCAAGGTACCGCTCAGCATTCATGTGTTGCGCAGAAGGAACGGGCCCACAACCTGATCTGAGGTCATACCACACCACACCGTTACACTGAACCGATTCTGCCTTTTCAGCGGTAACCGTGCGACTTCTTTCTTTGGGGGTGGGTAAAGGAAGAAGTCCACCGCACCAAACCGAGGACATTGGAAGAACTGGAGGACCGAATTCGGAAGTCATGTCCTCCATCCGCCGGAGTTCCTGCTAAAGTCAGTGGACGCCATTCCTGGGCGGCTCCAGAAGCTGGTGGAAAGAGTTGGAGCCCACATTGAATTTAGAGAAAACCTACCATGTATGCCTACCTTTTCATATTATTTCTTCTGAAATAAATGGATAATATACGTATTTTTTTACCAATCCAAAATAGGGAGCTACTTTCCGCCCACCCTGTACGTATATAGTATTATAATTTATTATATATATATTATATTTATTATATACTATATTATGATCGGTCTCATCTCGAAAACTAGACATGCTAGAGGAAACCGAAAACAGATTTGGAATCAGCATCCCAACAGCTATCTTGCCCACCCACAATTATATCTGATGAAAAATACTTGTTGGCCAGTGTAAGCTATCATGAATGACGGACGTATGAAATTTCATGGACGCTTTTTCCTTTAAATTTAGCCTGTAATCTAACTTAACCGGTTGTTGTCCCTTGAGATGCCTTCATAAGGAAACATCTGACTCTCTCTTAACCCTCTACGGACGGAAAATTTTGTAGAGTCAAGTTAAGAATTCGTAGCAATCGTTCACAGAGGATTAATAAAAATCTAAATAAGAGGTTAATTTTTCCTCTGTCCCCTTCTTCTTTCTCCTCTTTTCTCTTATCTTCCTCTTTTGAGGGTTGCCTATTTACCTTCTTTCTCCTCAGAATACTGTATCGTGGCAGCAAACCATATTGACTGGCTATAACTTCCGTGTCTATGTGCACAAATTTCAATGCTTTCAACACTTTGATTCGAAATTTGCCATTCCGACGCACGGTACAAAGGAGCGGGTATCATCTTACTTAATGCCATACCCATTTCATTCCGCGCCCAAGAGTGGGAAAGGTGAGACTGGGAATTTGAAGAGAGACATTTACAAATCGGTTTACATATTCCCAATTCATGCCATTCTCATTTTCACCGATGGCTTACCCAATTTTGTCCAGGTTAGGTTAGGGTACAGTAGATTAGGTTCGGCTAGGTTAGATTAAGTTAAATTAAGTTAGGTCAGGAAATATCAGCCATTCTCATTCGGCACCTTTACCGCGAATGGAAATGGAGTGACATAAATGGAGTAACATTGTTTCTCAAATCATGAAATTCTTTTGTCAAATGTGAATTTTTCACTCTGTGCATTTTCATTTGCGGACCGCGGATGGAAATGGGAATGACACTGAGTGGGAAGTAATCTAGAGAACGCGGTTACAACTTAGTTAATTTCGAAAGAGAAATAAAATTGTTCACAAATTTAAAAAAAAAAAATGTTAAAATTAAACGATCTTAATTGAAATTTCCCAAAATTTTAAGTATATTAAGAGTATTTCCGTTTTTCTTTTCATGGAAGTGAAAACATTAAATGAAATAACCAAACTTGTAACTTGTTTATTTATACAATTAGTTATTATTACAAGGAAAGAGTTTTAATTCTTTGAAGTATCAAATACATTAAAACAAGAAAGAGTGAAATGGCATTTTAACGATAACTGAGTAACCAAATGCTCAATACACTCAGTATTTCCCTTACACACACACACACACACACGTGTGTATATATATATATATATATATATATATATATATATTATATATAATACTATATATACACACACAGGGTGTATCAAAAGTTCGTTCTCATGGGTACTTTGCATTAATATTTTTTTTATTTAGATTTCAGATGATTGACGATATGGGTGATGACTATACAGATCAGCCATATCATCAGTTATCTGAACTCTAAAAAAATATATTAACGTAAAATACTGACTTTTGATACACTTTGTACATATAAAGAAGATCGATATTAACAGCCAGTGTGTGTGTGTGTGTGTGTGTGTGTATATATATATATATATATAGCTAAACTTTTCGAAAATCGCAACTCCCACTTTCAGTGATAAAGAAATCCAAAAATAAAACAAGGGAAAGTAAAGCTTAAAAAACACGATAGAATCGTGTTATAACTCATAAGGGAATGAAATCAACAGCTTTAACATTACACAACAACCGACCGAGCATGCAATGATTGACCCTCCCCCAACCCCTTTATTTTCCTGGTTCGGGCAAACTTGTAATTTTCTCTGAAATTGTAAAAATGATTGAAAAAAAAGAGATTATTTGATTTTATCTTTTGGTCATTTATTATTTTGTTCTATACTAATTTTCCTTAAAATGGATCACAAATAACGTTGTTCGATGACTGAACACAATTGGATTGGATCGGATTTTATGCTCGTAGTCACTTGCTTTACGATTTAACTTGGCTTGTACAGTATAATCAAACTTAATTTTCTCTTATTTAGTGTGTTCACGGGTAGCTGCACGTCGAAATCTACAGTTTTCGGAACGGTTATACGATACAGGGGTGTCCAAAAGGGACGATCGGATCGGCTTTGTTGCAACCTAACTTGTAACGTAGCAAACCTGCAGATTAAATCTATCAGCGCACATAATGGAATCCAAACAGAAATTGATGAAACAGAGGTTTGCACTTATTAAACCTATTTAGTAAAAATAGTAAACAAATATAGTTCACTCGACCATAACTTTTGGACTACCCCACATATATATATATAATATATATGGTGGTGTAGTGGTTAGCATCGTTGACTACGAATGTATCGGCCCCGGGTTCGATTCCCGGTGACGGCAGGCGGCGCGCAGCTAACCCAGCTGTTCATCCTTCCACACAATAAAAACTGGTTGGTAGATAAATGGGTACCCTGAGTAGACTAGTGGTTAAGACGTTGGGCTGCTGATCGGGAGGTCGTGGGATCGAGTCCGGGTAAGGACTTTGTAATTTTTTAACCACCGGCGGTGGGTCGTCGTTCAGATTCCACGTTGAGCTGTAGATCTAAGGTGGGGCAACAAGCTTGACCTTCGTTAGAATGAACAGTTCGGGCAGAAGCAAAACCAAAGTAACCGAGGTGTGTATATAATATATATATATATAATATAAATATATATATATATATATATATAAAATAAACCGCTTCTTTTGACCTAGATTTGACCACCAAACCACCGATATTAGATTACGAAGAAGTGAGCTCAGTAAAACCCAATTATCCCTTTGTAAATTGATTTTTAGTCTTCCCTCCCCTTTCTCTCGGGATATATAAATCCCCAAACGGACTAAAATAATTCCAAATAAAACTGAACACCCGATTCAGCTTTTAATTTTCGAGTGACGTATAATCAACCTTCCTTAATCGAAGTCTTTCGTTCGTTCATATAAATAATTAACGCCTTTCCTAAATTAAAATCTGAAGAGATGAAAAATTGAGAGTAAAATGATCGTCAACGATTCCTATTCTGGAAACGACTGATGGAAAGCTGTGAGTTTGTGTGTATATATATATATATAAATAACTTTTTTTATGTGATTTGTTTACCTTCATAAAATGTTATTATTTCTAAATTTTTAGTTTGTGATATACAAAGTTGCAAAAAATATGTAAAAAAAAAAAAAAAAAAATTCTATAAAATTAGGCAAAAATGTGGGCATGTGGTATTACTTTACAAATACAATTATTTCGAAGTCTACTAACGACTTTTGGCCAACCCAAAATAGACTATTTCTTTAAGCCAATTAAGCCATCTCTTTCTTCTTTTCCCTCGTAACATTTCCTTCTGCCTTCACTCCATTGCGTTTTGCTTTCATTTTGTTAGCCAATTACCTTCTTTTTCTTTTCTTTCTTTTAGCCAATTACATATTTCTTCCGTTCGTCTTCATTTCCTTTGTTCGGTCTCTCTCTTCCTGTTCGAGATCGCGAGCCAATGGAGGAGAAAATTGAGTTCGCAGATTATTTTTTTGCGTTTTCTTTTTCTCTTTTTAGGGAGAACTTTAACCATTGTTCAAAATTGGACATATTTCGTTATAAAGATATACAAGAAAGTAGAGTATCTGCGCGTCCTTTATTCCCGAATAAAAAGTTTTTAGTATCAAGATGAATATAATATTTCTCTCTCTCCTCTCTCTCTCTCTCTCTCTCTCTCTACGGAAATAACGAATATCGTTTCTCGTATTTGTATTGTATGCCATGGGAATATGCTACTGTACGTAATTATTTAGAGCTATGCTGTATAGTATGAAGATATAACAAGAGAAAGTCCGTGCTATATACTATAATGTCTAAACATACTCTCAGTTAAAATCTGGCCTAATCGGATAAAAAAGGTAAATTCTTATCCCTTTTTACGACTATGATTTTCCAATTGAAATGAAGAGAGAATTAAATCACTTTAAATTTAAGATAAATATTTCCATTTCAAGAATTAATTCTTTTCATAAATACCCTCCCCCCTAAATGTATATATATATATATATATATATATATACACACACCAAAATATCTGAACGCGAGTCGCCATCAATTGGAGCAAAAATCAATTATTCCCCTTTCAATTAACCTTTATTTAATGAGCGTTATTCACGTAATGGCGTCGCGCAACAAAATCGAACTGCATAAAGTCGAACTCGAATAATGTCGACACGCGTAAGATCGAATATCATCGACCTTATGAAAATTGATTTTGTGCGTGTAATTCCACGCAATTCAGTTCTTATTAAATCAAAAAATATACATTATTGTCATGAATGACATAATAATAGCTTAAGCTACAACACCACACATACATTACAAAACAAATAAATGAGATAAATTCTCAGTCTTACTCGTCTGGGATTCGAACCTCTGTCAATAAAGATGAGACTCTCGCGTGCCGCGATGTTATTCACTAGACCATGTGACAACCTAGTAACTAAGATGACAAATTATTTCAATATTTTTTCAATGTACCTTTCGAAATTGATAAATTCAAAAAAATAATAGTGTAAATGTAATATTAGTATTATTATAAATAATACGCCTGTCACATCTTCCAAAGACACTGTATATATATATATATATATATATATTGATGCGCCTCGGTGGTGTAGTGGTTAGCGTCGCTGACTACGAATCCATCGGCCCCGGGTTCGAGACCCGACGGCAGCCGGCGCGCAGCAAAACCCAGCTGTTCATCCTTCCACACAATAAAGAAAGTGGTTGGTAGATAAATGGGTACCCTAGGCGGCCTAGTGGTTAAGACGCTGGACTGCTGATGGGGCGTGGTTCGGATTCCACGTTAAACTGTAGGTCTAAGGTGGAGTGAAAAGCTTGACCTTCATCAGAATGAACAATTCGGGGGGAAGCTAACCAAAGGTTATATATATATATATATATATTTATTTTTTTTTTTCTAGTCGAAAAAGGTAAATCACTTTTCGACAAAAGAGGCTTTATCGAGTTGATCATAACTTCATCTCGTATCTATGAATGTCTTATCACATAGTTTTGAGCCATAAAAATGATTTTGACGAAATGTTTATCATAAATTCTGTGACTAATAGGTCATAGATTAACAAATATATCAGTTGTCATTTGAACAAAGATATTCAATGTCGCTGTAACTAAAAATTAATTATTTTTAATGGTAACTTTTACGTATAAAAAGATCTGGACTAATTTAGCTGTGAGTATATACACATTACAGACGTTACAGGCTAACGAAGACAGTAAAATCCACTCTAGATTCGCCCAAGAAAGAAGTTAAGAAAAACAAAAAAGTAAATGAAAACCCTCATAGCATGCTTACACTTCTAAATAGTAAAAATATTAAATAAATAGGAAAAAAGCAATAGTAGTAAGTAGTAGAAATAGTAGCAGTAGTAAAGTATACGACAGACAAGTAGGTTATTTCCTTCTTTCGCCAATAACTAATGAAAGAAAGGAGTGGTGACAAAAAATTTGAAGGAAAGATGAAAAAATATAATAAGAATAACTTCAGAGTTCATTCACACCATACGCACACTTACCTCGTGTACCTAGTTACGCATTATCTTATACCCATTATCAATTAACTTTTATAGCAAATAGTTAACTTACCATATCACTCAAATTTTTACTTTTCGTTTCTAATATTTAACAACTTTTATTTAAAACAACTAAATTGACATCACACAAAATTGACATCACACAAAAAATGTAACCATGACTAAAATAGCTAATTTGACTTACTAAAAGCGGTTGTGACCATGAGTAATCCGTGTCTATGTTGTTTTTACGTATACAGTGACGACGCTAACCATGACACAATAACATCCAAAAGTTTAAAACATAAATGGAATGTTAACATCAAAATACTGATATTAATTTACGTCAATCAATCTTCCTAATCATATTAGTAACGTCATACGATAATGGAACAACTTACGTTTAATAGATTTTAAGCGCATTATGCAAGAGTATCATTAATACAATACATTTTCAATATAAATACGTACCATTATATATCTTACCTTGTGATGGTTTAGAACAAGGGTTCAGGATCGATGTGTGTGTGTGTGTGTGTGTGTGTGTGTGTGAGAGAGAGAGAGAGAGAGAGAGAGAGAGAGAGAGAGAGAGAGAGAGAGAGGACGTCACCTGGCTCAGCCTTGGTTGAATAGAAGTAGAGTTTTGTATGAATAATCTTATACAAAGCATTAATTAGTCAAAACTGTATAAAAGACTATTTTTACTTCGGAACATATATTGTAGACCAGTGATGTAGGACTCGAGACCGGTCTCAAGACCTTTTTTTCTTGTCTCGGTCTCGGGTGCTTAGCTCTCTGTCTCGGTCTCCGCTATGGTGGTCTCGACTACATCGCTGCTGAGTATGTTGATGTTCCTCAAGTGCAACGAACAGTTTTGTTGTTTTAAGTCGGCAGTTAACGGCCGAAAAATGTCACAAACTATGAATTTGTGAATAAATTATGAGTAAATTTTGCAATTGTCACTTGATAACCTCTTTACAATCTTTATTCTTGAATATGAAATACAGAGCTTAGGAATTAGGGATTAACACAATATTGCATACATGCAAAAATTGCATATGGTCTCAGCCTCGGTCTGAAGACCGGTCTCGAGACCTTTTTTCTGGTCTCGGTCTCGGTCTCGAGACCTTTTTTCTGGTCTCGGTCTCGGTCTCGACCATGGTGGTCTCGACTACATTACTGTTGTAGACCATCTCTCTTCGTTTGAATGTTCTTATTCACGTTCTGCATTTCTATACTGATCAACATGGTTACCTATTCAATGAAGTTCATACAAGAAATATATCACTTAATTATTGATCAAGAATGAGCGTACAATTAGTTAAAAAAGTCTTGCGAAGAAACTCCATTTTCTTACTACAGTAACAGCACAGTACAAACACTCCATACTGAAGTAGCACAAAAATCTTGAACAAAATATTGATTTCAAGTTTCTAAATTACACTGACAAGATTTTTTTTGTGTTGATTTCAATTGACGTTATGAACCTTGATTAAACACTGACGAAAGTACATTAATGTTACGTCAATTTGGAGGCAGCGACCATAGCTCAGTGGCTAACACCTTTTCCCTATAAATTGAAGACATTGAGGTCGGGGCTTCGAATCCAGATGGTGCAGTAATAAATAATAATAATAAAGGAGTTAGCGCAATGGTTCGCATTAGTTGGCCTGGGCTCTGTGCCAGTTTCAGGCCCTCCCGACTGATCATTATTATTATGTCAACTTGAACAATAACACTCAATCAAAATTATATCAATGTTAATTCTATCATTGTAATTCGAAGATTATTTTTGGATTCAATCCCACTTCACCACTTCAAGTTTGCATTATGAGAACGTCTGATCGTCACTTTTTCATAATTAGTGTTGAGAGATCACGAATCAATCACTCGCTCTCCGATATCCTGGTACTCGTATCGCTTTTCAACGCGTTGCGTGAGAGAGTAGTTACGCGTGAGGTGTCAGTGAGGCATAACTACTCGCTCACTCAACGCGTGACAAAGTGACTTACTCTATGTTCATAAATAGCCTGCCCTAAAATGCAAGAATTTTAATGATTTTTTTTCAGAAAGATCACTCTCGCTTTCAGTCCTTCAACTGTATGTTGTGACAGTGCGTTAAGTATGCAGTATACTGGCATCCTGTACTGCACACACACACACACACACACACACACACACACACACACACGCGCGCGCGCGCGCAATTTTAACTCTTCATTTTCCAGTGACGAGAGGTATTTTATTCATTGACTGATTTTGTCCCAGTTTAATTGGATCGATTAACCAATTTATCATGACAACTTTATATATGGAGGAAGGAAGGGCCAAGGGCGAATGCCTGCAAAAAGACCCTCCCCTGTAGAAAGAGAAGAAGAGAGCCAGGAACAAAAAAATGTTACTGTTGTTTTTTAATTTTGAAAAGATTGTGTAGTGTGTAAGATGCATGTACTGTATGTGTAGTGAGAAATAAAGGGAGAAGTGTTTGTTTGAGAACATGCTGGACTGCTCATACGGTAGATGAGACGCGGAAAAAGATCAGCTAACAATGACAGGAGAAATGGGAATTCCAGCATTCCCTATCTCCTGCCTAACGTCCCCCTCAAGAGTACTTCCCTGGTCGATTGGTGTCTACAATTTCCTCGTACATTATTTTATATATATATATATATATATATATATATTATAGAGAGAGAGAGAGAGAGAGAGAGAGAGTCTTAAAACAAGAGTTTTCAGTGTTCTTGTATACAGTCGATTCAAAAAAGTTATGTCGTAAAACTCCATGTTTTTTACCAATAAATATCGGTAAAACATGAACTTTAAAGACAAATTTTTTAAGCTGGTTGTACACACACACACACACACTCTCTCTCTTCCTTCGTTCTCATCCTTTCTTTACATCAAGTCCTGTTTCATATATTAACGTTATAAGACTAACTTAACTTTAATTTGTTAAGTTTTAATACTACAGAGCTCACTTTTCATACTCGAGAAGACAGAATATGTTTGAATTACTATTTTTTTCCCTTCATTTTCATCCGAAACGTGTTTGAATAAGTTTTAATGTAAACTTGCGCGAGTTTATTAAACGGTTATAATTACCGTAAGAGCAGTAATAACGCAAGCGAGCTCAATAACTCTCTTAGAGTGGAATAATTACACGATGCCATACCGTTATTATTGTTATTAATACCCGTCTATCTACTCTAATTGTCGCTTTAAATTGCCCCGTTTAAAATTCTATGATTACGCTTCATGCCAAGTTCGGAATACAAATTATTTCACTGTTCACACCCATTAACGTTTCATTGTTATTAAAACGTACAAAACACGTCTTTTCAGCGTTTTATTTAAAACTTTCAATATGAGTACGTCTTATTTGAATTATTTTACGTAAAATTAAATGAGATGAGTACTTTTATTCTTTTTAAATGACGAAACAGCGTATATAATACGACTATCCAGTGATTAATGTTGTATCTGAACGTTTTAACAAAAGAGACGAGCGAATGTTATTAAAACGATCGTGTATTCGTTCAATCTCATAATATAAATTGGTTTCTTGACGGAGAGACGAATGGCTCAAATATCGGGTTGGCGGACTAGCGATGAAGCATCTTGTAAACTCGAGGGGAAAGATCTTAATCTTCGTATGTCCTTCAACAATCCTTATCACTCTTAAACTCTCGCCGCTAAAACCCCAATTATACTCGGATAAAGTTAGCCGCGATTACATTTTCAACCGATATAGATAAAGATACAGATATGTAGATATACAGATAGATAGATAGATACAAAGGATGCCAAAATTACGAGTCCACTTGGAATTTTCGTAGTCTGGAAAACAGTATGGAAAAAATACGATGAAACTTTATTAATCCGCAATTTAATAACAAGAAATGATTATTATTAAAAAAAAAAATCAAATGGGACCAGAAATAAAGGCTATAATCTCGTATTTTGTATCTCTCCCTTTTGCAGCCAATACAGCAGCCACTCGTCGTGACACTCATTCAATCAATTTATTGATTAATTAATTGTTGATGTTGTTGATGTTGTTGTTGTTGCAACACTTTCTACAGATCAATATAAGGTTGTTGCTTAATTGGATTCAGATCAGGTAACCATGGAAGCCATTCTATAGTAATCAGCACATTTATTCTTCTTCATGCTTCAAATTATTCATGCGGAGATAATTGGATTTGTGGTTTAGGTTCAGTGGGTGAAAGAAAACATTTTCAATGAAGGAAACGTAAGAAAGCGACTGCAGAGAGAGACAAGAAATAAGGATTTTACTGCTGAAAACGACAGGCAAAGCGTCCTGATTACTGATGAGTCATAAATTTGCCTTGTTTGGTACATACCATACATGAGGCAGTACATCAGGCACACACAGCACATTCGTTTTGAAATTGACCCTACAGTGTGGAACTCTTTGTGTAAAACATGCTGGGAGCTCTGTAATGGTATGGAGTCGTTTCAGTGGCTATGAGAGTCGAGACTTTGCAAACGTCAACGGTACCATGAAGAAAAAATACCATTCAATTTTAATTTACCATGCCATGCCACATGATCAACACCAAGCGAGTCAAAACTTTATTTTCCAGCAAATCCAACGTTTGAAATGAATTATGTAAAGCATAAAGAAGAACAGAATGTGTTAACCATTATGAAATAGCCTCCACAGTCACCAGATCCGAATCCAGTTAAACATTTATGGACATTGTTCACATCTGAAAAGGAAAAGGACAGTCCTAACACTTCTACTGATCTGTGGGTACTGGGTAGTGATACACCAAAGCTGAGATAACGTCACCCAAGATACCGTCAATAAATTGTTTGAGTCATTTCCACGAGAAGTGGCTGCTGTATTGGCCGCAAAAGGGAAACATACAAATTACGAGATTATACCCTTCATTTATGGTCAAACTTGATTCCGTTAGTAATAGCATTTCCTTTTGGTATTAAGTTACGAATTAATAAAGTTACATCGCATTTTTTTCATGTTGTTTTCCAGTTGTTACGAAAATTCGAAATGGACTCGTAATTCTGGCATCCAATATATAAAACAACGTGAAAACGAAGCTTTCAATTGTACGTTAATTTAATGTCGTTAAGAATGATGAATGGCGCAATATTAATAAGATTATGTTACTTCCTATTTCATTAGTAATGAAAAATAAATGTAAAAAATAATTCTACCTCTCATCCTCTCCCTTTCTCTCACTTCTTCACTTGCAAGAAACAAACGAAAATGAGTTAGCTTTTTGTCTAATCCTAACTTTTCATTTAAGTCTTCCACTTGGGCTTCTGCTGAAAAGTAAGTACACTTATAAAAAGGCGGAGTCTGTGATTTCAGAAGACATTTCGGAGCGGAGATTCCGAATGTGAAAATAATGTCTGTAGCCTTCTGATCGAATTTCTTAGGATTAAAGAGATGAGCGATCTAATATCGCTTAACAGGAAAATCGTTTACAGGTTAAATTATTTTTGTTTCCACTCTAGTGATTTATTTATCTAATATAATCTAATCTAACCTAACCTAACCTAACCTGAAGGCGTGTTTTATTTACATGCAGAAAGATTCCATCGTTGAAATGGTCGGTTTTAGGGAACTCTATATGGACGGTCAATATTGCATTAAACGTAACGAAAGATTTGTTATGGCGTTCTAGGTCCAAAATAGCATACTATTTTGGACTTAGAACGCTATAACAACAACTCTTTCGACTGCTTTAAACTAAGCGTTTAAGTGGATGGTATACTTTGTGAATGCATTAATACCACAAAGATGGGCAAAGGATCAACAATTTTTGTGTGAAGGTGAAAAAGCGAAAGAGATTCACAGACGTATGGTAACTGCGCACCACATTATTTCGTTCGCATTTGAAACCACTGCATAAATCTAAATGTGAAAGAAATGAATTTAAAAACTATAAGAAAAGTCGTTTTAAGTTAGCTGGGAAAATATACCTACTCTAATAAATCCTATTAGACCCTTGGGTATAAATTTTGCGTTCCATTTTAATAACATTTCCAATGTATAGTTTCATGTACAATCATTAGTAGTATGGTTGCACTCTTCAGTTGCAACGGATTACCAAACTATTAATGAAGGTACACTGAACAATACATTAAATGGTACTAAAATGAGACGTATATAGGGGAAGGTGGTGGGGCAACTCGGGACCCGTAAGGAAATCACAATTTTGTAGGCATATAGGTAGGCTGACCATATTTCCTTGAGACAAAAACGGGACATTGGGATGGCAAAAAAGGGACGGGGGTTATGTAATATTCTGTATTCATGAAAAAGTAAGTACATAAACATATTGAGCTTACAATTATTCTTCAGTGACAGAACCCATACAAAAACCCATACAAAACGGTACTGTCCCGTTCAAAACGGTACGTATGGTCAGCCTACATATAGGACGAGTATTTGGACCCATTAAATACAAAAACATTTATCTTCACCTTCTGTCTTCCATTCTGTATCACTTTTTATAGCGTTCTAGCTTTGCATTATTAGGTGTAACTGGAATTTGAGAAAGCCGTTGCAATTTTTTGGTTAAAAAAATCGTGGAGCAACTCGGAACCCCGGGTTCCTTTTTGCCTCTTTTTCCAAATTTTACTACCACGCGGTCACTGATGAAATATCAGACACGACGATACGTGAAAATCAAACACTAATCCATAAGTAGCCTACACACAAAAAACAACAAAATAAGTTCTTACAGCTTTGGAATTATGAATCAAGGAAAAATTCGCTGATGATAGATCAAATGGAGAAAAAATAAGACTTTCTAATTTTTGCGGAGCTGCCTTTGCAACTCGCCCCGTACCACTGTTTGAAGGCCACTGATCAGTGTCGGTACCGAAGTAGATATATTAAAGCTAGATGACAGCATTAATTTGGGCTGTAGAGGCTGTAGAGGGGGTTTTCCGCGTTACCCCGGGGTCCCGAGATGCCCTACCTTCTCCTAATCCAACATCTAATAGAATTTAGAGTGCCGAAAAGTTTTGATATGTAGAATAATAAAAGTTATTTACATAATTTGGTTGGAGATGAACAAGGCGGTTTTAGAGAAGGTAGAGAGGATATACTAATGAAGTATTTGCTGCGAGACATCTCAGTGAGAAACTAAACAGATCTGCATTTAAACAAATACTTTTGGAAAGTATGAAGGCGGTAATGAAAAGTTGTTGAATGCAAAGAGATGTTTATATACTGACAGCAGTTTTGCGTAAGAATTAATGAAGAGTTAAGTGATTAGTTCAGTATTAATGGTGGAGTAGAAAAGGGTTGTTTGGTGCCGTCATAGATGTTTAATGTGTACAGAGGGTTAACAAAAGTAAATAAACACCTTTCGTCTTTCCATAGTTTTTGATTTGATAATAAAAGTCAATAAATAATAATAGATTTATTGAATAAATATATTTAGAATCGGATTGCTTTTCTTTTTGCATCAAATAAAGCTGATACACGTTCTGGCATTACATTGACGAACTTTGCCATTTTTTCTTGAAGACAAGAAAAAATCTGTCTGTTTACTTTTGTCAACCTTCTACATATATATGGATAAGGAAATGCTTGATATGAAAGCAAGAATGCTGGAGAGAATAGCGAATTTAAATTTAGAAGAGAATAAGCGGTGGACATCGTATTTAATGGATGCTTATGATGTCATTCTTTTGGATGAATCGGAAAATGAATTATGGAGATCAGTGACAAGTTTATTCGCTTGTGTGAAAGGAGATTATTGAAAGTTAATGTAAATAAATGCGAGGTTCTTGTCGTTGAGACAGGAGGAGAATCGGCATGTAATACTGCGGTGAGTGGGGAAAATTTAGAGATGGTGAAAGAATTTAAAAATAATTAGGGTACTTGATTGACAAGAGAACTATGAGTACATTGAAAGTTTATAACAGAGTAAAACGGGGCAAGCAGGTCATGGCCGTAATAAAAACCGTGATAGGAAAAAAATTGTTTTCGACATGTAGAGAGTGGTTTACATGGTGTATTAGTGTTAACAATTATCTACAGATTTTAAAATGTCTGTAATTGGTTTGAACCTCTCAGGTCCTAATTTCAAGCGTTGTGCCCACCTCATCAAAAATGAGAAGTGGGTTTCAGAGAATGAGTACTGTATGTATATTACATCTGAAATCCTGCATCCATGACAATACATTTTTCATTGATGATGAAATGAATGAAATGAAGGCGGCCACCGAGCCCTGGAAAAAGGGGTATCCAAAGACATAGCTTGACAACAGAAATAGCTTGAAAGTGTAATGTATGATAATATTTCCATTAAAACGGAGGAAAATCATTCGAAACCTATGAAACGGTTGCCCCTTCGTTGGCTTTATTTTAAGTATACTGTCTTCTATTACTTAGTGACCACTTCATATATATATATAGACCGTGCATGGAACAATGAACTCTTCTAGGAAAATTAAATCCACTATAGTCCGAATAAGTAATGGTAAATGATAGCTGGTGAGGGAAGCTATATTTTTGGGACCTCTTTGCGAGTGACCCGTTGCCCACGTCGGGCTAGCATCATGAAAAAGAAAAAACTATGGTATTTGTCATTTACCATTACTTATTCGGACTATAGTGGATTTAATTTTCCTAGGAGAGTCGATTCACGGAAATTTCATCGCTGCAATCTCATCGCCGGGAAATTACATCTTAAAGAATTTTAATCGCTAGGAATTTTTATCGCAAGGAAAATACATCGCCACACCACCTAACCTAACCTAACCTTTCTCCCATCTTATCTTCTTAAAACAGGCACCTGCATGCTAAAACTAACCATTTTAATCTGGTAACCTTTCTCCGATCTTAGCTTCTTAAAACAGTCACCTGCATTTACGTCAAAAAGGGCCAAAATGAGACACTTAATCATAATCTTATAATTATCAGTCCCATGATCTTTTAAAGCTTCGCATGTATAACTTATATATATATGTTTACAATTAACAATAACAATCATTTTTATTTGTATAAACAAATTTGCAAACAAAAGTTAAGAACATAAAATTATTAAGAAAAATTAATTCAATGTAAATCTTGTTAATATACTGTATATATCTATATATATTAGGGTGTGTCAATTTTGGGGGTGAAATGACTAAATTGAAAATCATGTGATTTGGTAGCAATTTAATGTAATCATTTGGCATACAGAATAATATCCTTGCTTCAAAAACAATAAAAAATAACTCCTACCTACATCAATTTTAATTCAAAAATTCCATTTTTCCGTAAATTCGTAGCAAAATAACAAATGTGCGCAAACATCCTATCAACATTTAAAGTGGCAATAAGATATTCAGAGTCTTTATTTGAAAGTAACCAATGCAGTCATGTCCTTTTTGCTGCGGTTCCTTGACATCAGCATTCGGCTTGCTACTTGCGCTTTGATGTAGCCTTCTCGCCTCTCGTGACTGTAAACTTGACTAGCTGCTTCTGTGACCATTTTCACACATCTCTCCACACTCTGAGTGTGAGAAGGCCACTTTGGCACTTGCATTGGGGCCTCTTTAAGTTGTGTTAAATCTTTGTTTGTTATACATGTTGTCAGTGGTGGCTCCAAAACTTCCGAACTCAAGTTAACTAATTCTGACAATTTCGTGGCATTGACGTTTATCGGAGGTACCTTCCTTGTCTGAACAGAGCAGTCTCCCAGCTGGTCATCATATGTTCCTCTAAGCTTTAGAATGATTTCCACAGCCTCAGTTCGCTCTTTGGTACATTGGCTGCAGAGTATTGCTTGCAAAACTGCCTCTGACCTAGCATACCAAGCGGACCTTCTCACCACAGGTAACACGATGTCCACCACTACTTTCCTTTGGGTTCTCAGTAGCTGTAATTGAAACAAGTTGTGGTTGGGCCCCTCCATCCACATTGGATTAAATTTTACATTGAACCAGTGAGGAAGATAAAACCCAATAATAAATTCAACAATCAACATCAAATTCTGTAGCATTTTGCTCTTCAGTGCATGTTTGGAAACCCAAATCCTGCAGAAACGAATCGCTGTAGTTAACCAACGACTGTGACTTACGTGTCCAATCTCCAAGAGAGCCAGATTTTGAGGCAACTCTCCTGATCTGATTGCTTGAACAATACGATAAGCGTAAGATTGATCCGTGCTGAGGTCTTTGATAACTTCTTCAGACAACACTGGAAGGGGAGGGCCTACTTCGACCTTTGGAAATTTTGTATTTATTTCTAATTCCGTTGCTTCATCTAGCATGTTGCCAAGGGGGCCTGACCACTTGTTGTTGCTCTTTGTAGGACCATCAAGTTCCTGGATGAGACGACGAAGAGGTAGTTTCCCTGTGTGCAAATCACATACAATCCAAACAAGCCTTCTTCCAAGTTTTTTCTTTAAATGCGTCATAACACCGCCCTGCCATCCAGTGTTCACCGCAGTTGAGTATCCACCAACGGCCTGCAGTGAACTGTTAAGTCTTCTTTCTTGAAGCCAACATATTATTTGATCAGCAATTGCCTCTGCATGTTTCTTGCCTTCTACTTCTGCTTCAGGAACAAAGTGAAACAAATAGCAGCCACCAGGTTCGGAACACACAGAGTAGTGTTCTTCTTTGATGAGACCGGGAAACTTTCTGTCCATTCCCTTTACCTCTAGGAGAACTTTTGTGTCATCTCTTCTTCCATCAAACAAAAGGCAAGAGAGACCTTCCTCCTTCAAATCTTTTTCATGCTGATCAGATATTTCCTTCATTATTTTTTCTTGTGCTCTTCTTATCTTATTATGATCTATCACTAAGGATGTATCCTCTCGGCTGATGAGGCCTGCATCTATCCAAGCGGCAGTGGCAATCTCTGCAGTCTCTCGTAGCCCCGTATGGTGGCGAATACTGGCAAGGGCAATGTTTGAGATGTCTTTAGTGTTGTATTTTATTCTCTTCGGCGAAGGTTCAGATGGCATTTTGGTGCTATCATCTGATGTTGCTTCTTTCTGTTCATCTGAAGAGCTTTCAAAGAAGTGAGAAACCTCTTGATAAAGCTCTTCATCTCTTTGGGTGGCTTCTTCACTCTTCTTTTTCTTCCTTTCTTCCCTCTCTCGGATTTTCTCTTTTTTCTTAGCAATAACAATCTGTTTTTTGGTTTTTGAATAATCTGCCGAACCAATCTGCATACTTCCTTGGCCTCCTGCCTTTGTTCTTTGCGCCTTTATGAAAGCCAGCTCCAAAACAGGGATCTTCTTCTCACAAGGACAGCGACAATCAATGTGAGGGTGAGGTTCTCTTCTGCATGAGGGAGAACAATTGGCTTCAGAACACTACTCTATGGGACACTGGCAGTTAAAAATGTCAAGAAGAGTATCAAGTGTGTGCAGAAATTTATTTTTCTTTGCTAGTTTTCCTTTACCAAGTGATGTCTCAACTGCTTTGTGCCACAGCTTTGTTAATTTTAGCTCAATAGTTCCATACTGATTGAGTACAGGTGGTTTGAATAACACATTAGCTTTTTTCCACTGATGCAGAAGAGGGGGAATCATGTCCCTTATGAGCTCTTTCTCTGGTAGTTCCTTCTATCCTTTGTATTTTGTTCACGAAGGAGTAACCCTAGTCTCAGCATGTCTCGCACTGTTGGTAGTTCTGATACGGGAAGCTCCTTGCCTGTACCGACTAACAGGCTCAAGTGGCATGACGACTGACCTCTTGTCTTCAATTTTGGCATCTTAGGAATATCTGAAAAGAAAGAAAAACATTTAAGTATTTTATATCAATTACGATGTTTCAAAGTTTAGTCATTCGATGTTCTAAAATTCAATAAAAAAATATTTCATGGGATTACAACATAATTAGACAGAAGAATATGATAATAATAAATAATTGTAATAATCAATAATCCATACTTACAGTTAAACTGTAGTATTCGTCTAGTAGAACAACTATGAAGTAGGTACAAGAGCAATAACAACAAACCACCGTCTATGACATCTAAGAGGCAACTGAGGACTGAGAGTGAGGGACAGTTCTATTCATGTTGTGACTTGTACATTGTACAACAACTATATGACCTTGAAAACACTCCATATGCGATCAGTGGGATAATTCTGTGACAGATGAATAGTTAATCAATTTATGTCCTATTATTTAGTAAGAGAGTCAATTTCTGAAACTTTAAGGTAAAATTGATGTAGGTAAGGGTTATTTTATTTCATTTTGGTTGGCCAATTTCAAGTTTTGACATGAAAAGACACTATATTTTCACTACCAAAATTGATTTGAAAAAAGTTGACAAAATTGACACACCCTAATATACATTATATTTAGAACATTTTTTTAAAAAAATTTTAAATTATTTTCTATTGCGCGGCGATGTATTTTCCTAGCGATGAAAATTCTTGGCGATGAAATTTCCCGGCGATGAAATTCTTGGAGATGAAATTGTCGCGATGAAATTTGCGGCGATGAAATTTCCAGACACGAGATGCGAGACCGTCCTCTGCGTCCAGATTATTTATAATGACCCGTGGTTCGAATTCCACATAAATCTGTAGATCCCCTTCGTCATATAACCTTAGATGCTGCGATGGAAGTTAAACAACCCCATCAATACATTTTCCGTTTTATTCTTCCACCTTTCATATTGCAACAACCGCACTTTTATAAGATGGACACTCGTAGGGTGGAGTGAAAAAATCAAAAGTGCTAGGATCAAAATTTAGGGGATCTAGATAGTTGTCTTTTGTCCAGGATTAAACTTTAAAACCGATTTTGGGTGGTTGCATACAAAACTGACTGGTACCGGCCAATTTATACAAATCGTATGTGCACACGACCAAAATTTGAACCTATCTCGGGTTCTGGACATGATAGAAAGACAATTTAAAAACTGTTTATGATGTATTTTTTACCTCTGAAGCATTAAAACATTTGCAGAGGGCTGCAGGCTCAATAATGCATCAAAAAATCCATATTTCCTCATTTTTGCTCAAAAAATGCAATTTTTCGGCCCTTTTTCTCCAAATATTTTGTTTTTTATTTAAAATTCTATTTTTCATTTTTCTTTTCAGGTTGAATTTATAGAAATGATAAATACATGTATTTTGCTAACCTTATTGCCAAAAAATACTGCATAGTAGGCTATTAAGACGCAGTGACAGTTAAAATTCTTGATGGTGGTCACAGATTTTCAAGCACAGACTCATTCCCCAACGGAAAGCTTCCTCTTGGTAAAGATGTCATCCAACGTGTAATGGCAGAAGAGAACTGGACAACCAGACAAGCAGCTGATACGATTGCACTAAGTCTGATTGAATACTGGATTTGGTGCAGTGTCTATCCAATTTCACGCCCCAGTGTCACCAGCAAGATTCAGGATCTAGTCAAAGAATTTTCGAGGTAAGACTCAAATTTTCAGTCCCTTATAAAAAGATTTAAAATATGTCCTACTTTTGTAAATTTTGTAGTTACATTTATTTGTTTGTGACAGTAATTTTATTAACATAATCATGCGAGTCAGTGATTTGCAAATCATAAGAATGATCGGTAATAAATTCTGTTTTGACTAGAACTTAACTTAGGGTTTATAATTGAAATTTGCATCCACAACATTAAAGTTTTGGTAATTTTGTAGGTTTGATAGATATCCAAAAAAGAAACGTGGTGACAAGTTCCGGAGTGATCTTTCTTCCTTCATTGAAAAAACTTCCAAGTTGTTTGACATCTTCTGTGAGGACTCAAATCGGAGAAGAGATTTTGAACATTTGTTTCAACCCAAAATGACAGAAGAAGACTATGCTTTCTATGAGGACCAGAAAACAGCTAGAATAGGACGATGCGTTGGTTTTAAGTAACGCCTTACATCGGCAGACATCAGATACAAAAGGAGAGGAGTACAGCAAGAGCAAGCAAAAGAAAAGAATTGGTGAGTTTGATCTATATAAATTATAAAACGTTTGATTAATGGCCACTGAAAATCTGGGTTTCTTGAAATGAGTGTGCTATAAATTATAAAATTTTATTTTTGCGTCTTTGGTAAACTATCTTGTATCATAATCATATTGTATTTTATTATCCCGGGAAGAGCTCAGAAGACAGTGATCTTGACAGTCTCTCAAGTCAGGGCAGCCTGGAATCACATGATGAAACAATTGGTGTCAGTGAACAACAGGAATCCAGGACAGAACAAAATGGGAAGAGTCTACCAAACCTCGCTCTGCAGTGTGACAGGTATACTGTATAGTTTAAAATATGAGTATGCTTTGAACACTCTTGTTGCTCTGTTGACAATGCCTTTGAAAAAATGATTTATAATCCATGTAACGTTGCTAATAGTTAGAGCCCAAATCTTGGACACTGCTGTCCAATGAACATCTTGTTAGAATATTAACTTGATATAAAATAAATGTCTTTTCCCAGGTATCAAGTAAGTGACAGAGCCGGAGCAGCAGTTGCATCAGCAGTTTTAGAAGATTATGGAATTATTACTACTACTGATAAGATGAACGTTATTGACAGGTAACAGTCCAATTATCTTGTACATTAGTATCTAATTCAAATCAAGTATTTCACAAAAAGGCATACGTTTCAAACAATTGTAAATTGTTTGAATTGGTGGATGCTATTTATGTGGGTGATCGCAAAGATGCAACACTGGTGACAGTTGAAGTGAATGGCAAATATTACAGAAGAACTGAACTAGAAGAGCACTATGTAATTGTAGGAGAACCTGGTAAGATTTAAAATTTTGATCTTTAGTTTGCATTTTGTAACAGATATTACTCAAAATA
>JAJOZX010001195.1:0-340000 GCA_023014485.1 Bathynomus jamesi | reverse complement strand
CCAAAACGATAATGATTTTATATATATATATATATATATATATATATATATATATATATATATATATATAATATATAGTGTTCCATAAGTTCAGTTTCATAGGAAAAATTATTTTAAATTAAATTTACGAGAGTAATACATTAGAACTAAAACAAATGTTCAAATTGATGTCTTGTTTTGGGACCTCTTTTTTTTCTAGTTGCAGATAGAATAACGCAATGCCTAATATGGAAGGGAGTTACTTACACTCGTGAGGAAAAGGCAGAAATTTTCCTATGAGACCGGACTTATGGAACACCCTGTATGTATGTATATATATATATATTATATATATATATATATATATATATAAACAAAAATGAATGTGACTGGTAATTTTACATGTTTACAGTTTTATTTATTCATGGCTTTTATATTTAAAAATTATCTAAAGAAACCTTGCCTTCATTTTTCATTCGCATTTGATGAAGAAAAAAGTTTTTTTTGATTTACAGTCATGAATTTGGTCTCTCTTTTCAGATTAAAGAATCTGGGAAGTAACGCTTAAGCAAACCCGTCATGAGATAGCTATTGGTCTCAACCTATAACCGCGTTTTCTTTATCCGGATTTGGGTTTTTGGCTATTCAGGTGCTTCAGGTCTTCAAGGTTACAATCTTTACATCAGTTACATATTTTAACGCAACTTTTATTCAACACTGAAGTCAATGCGTAACATTAGCGTAACATTTTCAGCTTCAACAAAAGTAAGACTTCTGCTATTCCGAGTTTTTTTTTTAGCGAAAGATCTTTATCTGCTATTTCGTTCTGTAACGATTCCGTAATTTTGTTGTTGTTTTTTGTTGCTCTTAGTTGCGTAACTTAGGCCTAATGCTTTTAACAATGAAAACTACATGTATTGTTCCAGATAAATATGACCTACCTACGAATTTTCATAACTTAGATAACGCATAATATGCGTAGTATATCATATCACATACAAGGTGAGACTAATTAAAATAAAGCACCTGTAAACACGTTTTCATGCTTAGGTTTTTCATATGTAATTATAAACATTAAAAATGCGTAACTGTTTAGCTGTCTAGTACAAACAAAAATAATAAAGGCTCATATATATATATATATATATTATATATATATACATAAATTATTTTCGTGTACGTATCAGTTGGTCTTCTAACTTCCTTTTGCTATTATTAGAATTTTGTTTTAATTAACGTTCTTATTTATCTTTAAGTATTTCTTTTATGTTATGTATGATTATTTTAAATTTCTTATTTATCTTTTTTGTGCATTTTAGTTTTCTTTCGAAAATATTGCTTGAAATCCATTTTTGCTACGATAAAAAGTTACACACGCAAAAGTTACATAAAAAGTGGTGAAAATTTTTTTTTACAAGAACGTTACAAGGCAAAGTTGCGTTAAGTTACACGTAAGTTACGCCAGAGTTATTGACGAGACTTTTACGGAACTGTTACGTGGCAGATACGCGTAAAAGTAATTAGCATAGAGAATATCTAGTAGTTTTATCGTATCTTAATTTTATAACTACTGTAGTCAGCTGACACGAAGCCAAAATATTTAGACATGAGGCGCCATCTATTGGAGGAAAGTTTAATTAAATTCTCTTTCGGCAAGACTACAGTAACCTCGTTTAGTTCTTGTATGTTAACCTACAACATCGCTTTAGCACATAATCATGACTAAAGAGGAAATATATTGTAATATAAAAGATTTTCGGTCTTATCTGGACGGGATTCAAACCTTTATCTCTGAAGCTGTTATTTTTGCAGACCATGGCGTTATACGCTCGTCCATGTGCAGTGTGCACGCTGACTTCAGAGCGAAAGAATAACAAAATTTTATGTACTTTTTTGTATTGTTTCTGAGTTTACAACAGTCGAGGCTCATTGCAGAAATATGAAGGAATACCAGAAAGATAATTAAAAAATAACCGGGAAATAATACGAGTTGTAAAATTCTTTAAAATCTGAATATTTGTCATCTACTGCACAGATAGACTTCAGACATCTAACAAGGGTATGAAAAATTGGATCAAATGTAGAATTCGGACCCCAGCCTTCTTTAGTTAGCTTTATAAGGTTAACTAACGAAAATATCACGACCTAACCTAACCAATCGTTAGGTTAACTGTACGCCCTTGACGATTGGTTAGGTTAGGTCATGATATTTTCGTTAGTTAGCCTTATAAAGCTAACTAAAGAAGGCTGGGGTCCGAATTCTACATTTGATCCGAAAAATTATTATTTCAGCGTGAAATGTGATATTTTACCAATTTTTTTTTTTAATATATCAAGGCTCATTTTGGGAAAATTAAAAAGATCTAATATTTTTAACACGAAACACGATCTACTGTCGTTCAGTGTATCCAATATTTGTTGCAAACAAGCTTTAATAAAATTAGCAATAAAGTTATATTGAACGGTAGACTCGTAATTTTTATTTATTTTTTAAAGTTATTCGTAATTTCTATAAGTTTAATTCTATTCATAGGATAAACTCGCAACGAAAGAAGTTTTGGATCACGTGAAGAGCAAGGCCCCCAGACTTCTTTAGTTAGCTTTATAAGGCTAACTAACGAAAATATCATGATCTAACCTAACCAGTCGTCAAGGGCTTACAGTTGACCTAACGATTGGTTAGGTTAGGCTGGGGTCCCTGATCTTCATGTGATCCAAAGTTTTGACTTTAGAAGTTTAGTGGAATGTATGAAATAACTTAAATGGACACATTAAACATCTTCAGTGAATACATAACTGGAACAAGCTTCTTATTAGAAATTTAGGTGTAACTTAAGAATAAAAATGTCTATTACGGAATAAATGTACAAAAGTTCGCTTCTTATCCTCCTCTTTACATTACACGGAAAGAACCAGAGACCATTTTTTTTTTTTTTTGCAGGAAGGAGGGGTCAAGGGCGAATGTCCCCAAAAACGTGGTATTTCTAAATTATGAATGAAAATGAACAATATAACTACTTCAGCAGACGAAGATTCCTCTCCATCCCCATAAAGAATTTATGTATGTTATTATTTTAAAAATTTTGACATTATTTAAACTCTTTAGTTTTAAGTCGGTTTATTTTAAGAATTGGAAAGGGACAAACGCATTAGTATGCGTGAAAATGAGCGTTATTGTTTATTCCATTGTTGCTGCAATAAAAATGCCCAACTCGCTGAATTTTCCAGAATTGAAAGCAAACTGAACCATCGAATATCGTACCAACATAACCTAACTTAATTAACACAACCTAATCTATTCTTAGTTAATTTCAATTAACTTTATCTTTTCCAACATTTGGTCGCTCAATCTGTCTACTCTGAAAAATTCGGTAAAGTAGGAGTATCTTGTTGGAACAGGCGTTGCAACTGATAAAATCTTCCCCAGTTTTAAATTAAAAGTACTTTAACTTGGACATCTTTAAGGAAAAATAAACATTATATTATATTGTACTTTTATGGCCTTAATCACGTAATATATAACATTAGTCTAAATTTGATTTAATTTCAATGAAAACAAAGAATTTACGCCAATTTGCGTATTCAAAAAATATTTATTTGAAAGCTATTTTTTTTATGCTTCATTTTTCACCTCAGTCAAGAAGATTTATCCTCAAAATAAATTTATTTTTCAGTGAAATCCTTCCAATCCGAAACATTTTGAGCTTCGA
Organism: Bathynomus jamesi; assembly: GCA_023014485.1. Taxonomy (NCBI): domain Eukaryota; kingdom Metazoa; phylum Arthropoda; class Malacostraca; order Isopoda; family Cirolanidae; genus Bathynomus; species Bathynomus jamesi. Next base: position 336,311 of record JAJOZX010001195.1, on the reverse strand, counting down.
CCAAAAGTACTACTGACGCAGGGAAAGAGTATCATCCAATAACGGTACGTATATCTAACAAATTCGCGCACATGCATCTTTGGAAACACCTTCCCTTCGCATTCCAAAATATGGAATATGTTTGGAAGTTAAATTGCTTTAAAGTTGAACTTTTATTATAAAGGGAACACTTTCGAAAATTTACGAGCGTTCATTTAACAAATTGGAAAAGCGTATATCGGAATAGTTCAAAATTAGGTTTACTTTGGGTCTCTCGCAAAGGGCCTTCTAATTCCACCATTTTCGGTCAGACTTGAGAAATTTATTCAAAATTAAAGAAAATATTTTAAGTCTTAGTCGAACTTTATGTATTGGATAACGAGGTACGTTTCATTTATATGGAACCGAGAGTCCATGCGAGGTGACGTGAAAATAAATTAATGCGAGCCTTGCCAATTTGGAGCTTCACGTAAAGCTTGTAAAATTGATGGAAAAACGCTGATACACGCGTCCATACAAATAACCTCTCAAGACTAAGTAACACTACTTCGTTAATCGGTTAAGAAGCGCGTTGTTTGGTGAAACTCTACATGTAAAGCCTTTATGTCACCATTAAAACAGCATTTTTAATTAATTTTAAAAGAAGTATCGAAATAATAAATCTATTAACACAGCCGTTTACTCATAAATATAAATAGGATATTACAGTATATGTATTACTCAGTCATGCGTGTATCAACTTCCTATACAATGATACGCGTTACCTTTTAAAAGAGAGCCCAGTAAAGCCAAAACCTTAAGGACAAAATTTTGTTGTAAAATAAATATCGCTACACCAAAACTTGTTGCAAATAGCATGTTATTATTATTGTTAATACTTATTTCATCACTAGTTTTCCTTTCTATTAACTACGTTAATATATTTGCGATAACAATGATTAGAGGAGGACTAGAAGCTGGCACAGAGCTTAGACCAGACTCACGCGGCTCATTCCGCCAGATTATTATTATTAACCAGCACCATCGTGAGTCGAACCGATGACCTCACTTTCTTCATTTCGTTTAGAGGAAAACGGTGTTACCCACTGAACTGAACTGCCATTTTTCTCAAAATGAAACTCCTTCCAATAACAAAAAATAGTAGAGAAGAGGCAATGACAAAACGAATTAGTTTCAGTACAGTTTCAGTACTCGGTATTACGAGGGTCGTTACGAAGGTAACGCCTCTTATTTTTCAGTTCATAAATAAAATAAAAGGCATTACTTCGCCACCCGTATTACAAAATAGAAAGATTTATAAAAATCAAAGGGATCACCTGAAGATCAGGGCCCCCAGCCTTTTTTAATTAGTTTTATATGGCTAACTAACGAAAATATCACGACCTAACCTAACCAATCGTCAAGAGCGTACAGTTGACCTAACGATTGGTTAGGTTAGGTCGTGATATTTTCATTAGTTAGCCTTATAAGGCTAACTAACTAAAGAAGGCTGGGGGCCCTGATCTTCAGGTGATCCAATCAAAGCTATGATTTACTTTACTCACGACTTCATGCACTCGTTTTAAAATAATATAATCGATTTCTCTTTAAAGTTGAACTGCTTTTTTGTGCCTGATATACTTAAGATCAATTAGCGCAGTTATAGAACCAAATATTGCTTTTAAAATATCTATTTATCTATCTATTTAACTATGGCTTTTAAAATTTAAACCGAGCTATTAAAACAATAAGACTAACCTTACAAACATTATATTTTAAAACCATTTTTTTTTTAAATATCATTACTGATAAAAAAAAATTACTATTTACTAAAGTTTTTTCCAATTCGTTTCGGAAAAAACAAACCATCTTTGAACAAAGTAGATGGTATGTATAAAGTAACACGAGTGAAGAGACCAATCCAATTTGAACTGGTTTAAACTAGTTTCAATTTGTTTTTTAAGTCAAAAACATTTTCAATACCTCTTATAACCCTTATTATCAAATATACAGTTGTTCTAAAAAGTCCATGTAATAAATATTACTCGTCCATGTTCACTCGCGTTCATATAATTCAAATCGGATTTGTGGTTTCACTCGCGTTATTTTATACACACCAGGTATTATTGTTTGAGAAACATACCGGGTGTCCGAGAATTATCTGTACAATTTTTGGCTGTTATTAAAAGTCAACCATGAAGTGTAGAAATTCCAGTGTTGTCCCATTTTACAGAGAAACTCATTAAGTTTTTTCTGATAACAAGTTTTGACAAGTTTTTTCTTTTTTGTACGCGGGTGACAGACATTAATGATTTAAAAGCAAGAATCACAGCTGCTATTGAGCGAATTGATGTGGATATGCTGCAGCGTACATGGCAACATTTGGAGTATCGATTGGATGTTTTGCGAATCACTGATGGTGCACATATCGAATGTTTGTAACAACGTTACTTTAATAAAAGAAACGTTTGAAAATACAGATTCTAAATAATCTTGTTTAAGAATTTTACGTGTGTTATGAAGAATTTTATTAAAAGATGAAATTGTACAGATAATGTTCGGACACACTGGAATTTCTAAAAAACTTGTCAAAACTTGGTATCAGAAAAAACTTAAAGAGATTCTCTGTAAAATGGGACAACACTGGAATTTCTACACTTCATGGTTGACTTTTAATAACAGCCAAAACTTGTACAGATAATTCTCGGACACCCTGTACTATCTACATGCCAGGCCAGAGCCATTAGTTCAGTGGGTAACACCTTTCCCCTAATAAGCGATGTGAAGACACTGAGGTCGGGGTTAGATTCCCGGCGCTAATAATTCAGGAATTACAGCAACGGTCCGCATTAGTTTAACCTGAGCACTGTGCCATTTTCTGGTCCTCATCACTAGATTGTATCTATATGCCAGTACATTTAAATTAGCGAAATAATTTGCTTCTATATAAAGGAATATCACAAATTAAAATTATTTCCATTAAAGTAAGTATTAATGAGTTTTAATCCAATTATTTCAGGTGTCAGATTAAATGTTTTACTGCGTGTGAACATCCAACGACACCAATCTAACACTCTTTAAAGGTAATGTGTGTTTGAAGAAAAATGGGGGCTGAGGGGGGGAAACTGCATTGTTTACCGTTCTTTATTCATTGAAATCCTTTTATCCAATGACAAATCAAGTTTCAAATCGCTTCCTTCATCCTTTTTTGAATGCTGCTTTTAAGGATTTCGCCCCCCCCCCCCCCCCCACCTAAAAAAAAAAAAAATCTTCATTTCTCAGACGATTCAGTTTTGCTGAACAATTTCAAATCGATCGCTCTATGGAGGTGACAGGGGGCGGTTTTAGAAGTCAATCCACTTCCCATTTTTATATTCCTCAGAAAGAGAAGAACCGTAATTAAAAATGTAATTAAGGACCAACACTATCTCTCCGAATCGCCTTAAAATCTTTCTTCTTGATGATCTCTGCCGCGCGACTCGGGTTCATGATTCAACTCTTATTATTTTCATGGTGAATTTGATTCCAATCCCCGAATGATCTTCGCAATTCGGTAAATTTTTTAATTAGTGTGAATGTGCGAAAAGTTTGAAGAATGACGATAATATAAAGAAGATTTTATAAAACCCGCGGCAAAGGATAACACGAAAAAGCTAAAAATTAAAACAAGTCCATTTGTATAAAAATTTTAGCTCTTACACGAGCTGAAAACTGAATTTGACTTCCACAGGTATCCATTAAACTTAAATTGCTTCCAAATTGCCATTAATAAAAATAACAATAGTACTTGAAACGTTTTAGTGAAGCGATAAGACCACTTCAAGTCATTAATTAGAAGGAATTTAACTGTATGGACGTTATCGAATGCCGTAAATGCTTCAGTATTCAAACTTGCAATTTTGACGAAGATTAATGAACAATTCATGAGCGAAGTTGTAGTTATTGCTCTTTGCAACTTTTTCCATTAATTCTTATGAACATTTTTATTCCATACGATTGATGGTACGCTGTTCATACGATATACACTGCCATATATGTCTCCATATGTATGAACGTAGGTACTTCATAATTATTCTATTATATTAAATGCCTATATAATATAGGTAGGGTACCCTATAGCCCAGTGATACGGTGGCGTGAGCGTGAGACTCTGGTTCGCTCCCGCCTATTTGCTTAGTAGGTTGGGTTGAGTTGGCTGCTCACCCACCCTGTTCATACTCGGAATAAAGACGACCCTTGGGGCACACTCACCCCAGCATCGTGGTGAAATAATTTTCCTATCTGTTATCTTCATAATATATACTCGTGTATATATGCACAAAATGCGAATTTATACTGACAAGAAAAAAATGGATTTTTAACTACAGTAATTCCATTATTTAACTTCCATTAAATTAATTGAATTTAATGAATAATGAACTAATTATAATTAGTTCATTTTTAATATAAAATAGGAATATAATAACGAAGCTACATGAAATTATTCATTGATCCAACACATTTATCAGGTTACCGAGTTGAGCCAATCCCTGCAAAAGAGGGAGGAAATTCTACATATACTTTTTCGCAATGTTCCTGGATTTATGTTAATATTTGCATTGCCTTAATTAATTCTTTCTGATTATTATTATCATTATTATTATTATACAGGGTGTCCCATAAGTCCGGTCTCATAGGGAAAGTTTTTAAAATTAAATTTACAAAAATAATACATTAGAACTAAAGCAAATGTTCAAATTGATGTCTTGTTTTGGAACCTTTTTTTTTGTTGCAGGTAGAATAACACGCAATGGCTAATTAATATGCAAGGGAGTTACACTCGTGAGGAAAAGGCCTCCGAGGCCCTTTCCTCATGAGTGTAACTCACTTACACGACATCAATTTGAACATTTATTTTAGTCCTGATGTATTACACTTTTGTAAATTTAATTTAAAATAAATTTTTGAGGCCGGACTTATGGGACACCCTGTATATATATATATATATATATATATATATATATGCAAACAATTCACAAACAGCACGTGTCTTTTTAATAAGCAAGGAACCACAGGGAAAAGGAAAATAAAACACGAATATATTCACATCTTCCCCTTGTCCCTGAATATGTGAATATATCACGAAAGCGCTCTGACTTCGTGTTTTATTTTGCTTTTCCCTGTGGTTCCTTGTATATATATATATATATATATATATATATATATATACACAGTATATATATATATATATATCCCCGCAAGGGGGTTCTAAGCTCGTGCTCTTGAGTGCTCTTTGTGCTCGTTTGTACGTGCTTGTTCCTGGAGGTTTCACGTGCGCCCTCCCGGCCCTAGCACCCAAGGATGATGGGGCTCGACCCTGCAGTCCTTGTCATCCTTGGTCTTTTTCCACTTCGACTGTCCCCTCCACCCTTTCTTTTTCCTCTGTCTTTCCTCTCACTTTTTCTTTGTTTTTCCGCTGAGATATGCCCTTTAAATAGAGGCGAATCGGTTCTTCCTGAACTAAAAAAAAAAATATATATATATATATATATATATATATATGGACTATATAGTTACAAAGTTGAACCAATTTCCATATTATAACTCACTTAAGGTTATAATCAAAGGATTCAGTCCGAAGTTTAACCCTTATAATCTGAGTCTGTGGCCTGAAGACAAGAGATTAAGGATTAAAGAGAGCTTAAAATAGCAACAACAATAATAGGCGTATGAATAATAATGCATGGATTTGTATAGTATTATGAACAGTAATAATAATAATAATAATAATAATAATAATACATAGATGTTCCCTAAATTTTTCATAATGCATTCATGCAAAGCGTTACATGAACAAAATCTCATTTTATAGTATTGACGTTCGACCTTATGCAAGTACAGTATATGGATTCTAGATTTCAAACTAAACCACAGATACAATCAGATTTCAGTGAAAATGACTAACCTAACCTAACCTAACCTAACCTAAAGTAAATTTTTACATCGACATTATGCATGTCAACATTGTGCAGATTGACTTTATTCCGGTACCCGCGTGGAAGAACACTGGTTATATCAGAGTAGAAACTAAATTTTCTTTCTAGGATTCACGATAAGTGATAATTAAAGGTTGATAGGGATTAATTTTCATACTATCAAAGAATGCATTTTAATTGCAAACTGCTATTTGCAATGCAATAATGGCAGTAATCTAGGTAAATACATGTTTTTTTTGCGTCAAAAATGAAATTACTGTTAGAAAAACCAAAATATTCCAGTAAATAAAAGTAGAGGACTTTCATGCCGATGTGAACTCTGAATATTTTTTGTACAGAGTGGCCACAAAGTCTTTTCGCAGTGAAATTACAGCATATTTGTATGTTGCCCTAGTTTTTCATGCAAAGGGACTTGTGGCCACCCTATATAACTGGGTAACATGCGGGAGTACGATAAATTAAGTATAAGTGATGTAGAATCATTAGGTATAACTAGTAATAACGTTACGTACGTTAGTGATATGAATGACATCACGAGTGTGATTGATTATAGTCTCACTAGTATTAATTTTAAGAATCAATTGTTAATGATTTGTATGATTTCCTTTCTCAAATCATAGACCATTCAAAGTAGTAATTAATTTTACCAATTTACGTAGTAGGTACACGAAATCATCATCATCATAATAATAATTCATTGGTAAGAATAAAACTATGTCGACTGGTGTAATGTTAACATGCTGCATATAATAGAACATAAGAGACAGTAGAGAACATCTTTGTAATAATTTAGGAATATTGCAACTTGCCTGTAGTAATTCTTGTTCAAATGAGCCTCATTTTAAAATAATAGATAGGTATTATAGCGATACAGTATCCACACTTAGGGAAGCAGGAAGGCCTTTGATTAAATCTTACAACTGTCATTCTAAAATTATTCCTGGATGGAATGATTTTATTACGCCTCTGAAAAGGAGATCAAAAGACGCTTACGATTTATGGGGTTTTCTTGGCACACCGAGAATAAGACCAGTTTACATGAATATGAGTAGAAGTAGGGCTCAATATAGGGGTAAGGAAGGTAAAACGGGATACCCGCCTTTTCAGCTCGGGTGGTGCTTCTATCTAGTTGTGAATGCAGTTACTAATTGCTCAACCCTGTGTCGCCGGTATGGAGGTTGAACCCGCGCAATAGAGACGCTTTTCTGTGCGCAGTAGAAAATATATAATTTTTGGAGGGGGTGATGCGAAATTTTGAAATAAAATATACAAAGCGTTTCTTTTTTTATGTGAAAAAAACCTGTTTTAACAATAATTTGACTAACCCGTTTTACCCTACCAGTTGGGCAAAATGGGGACACAGTAAAGCTTGTATCAGCAGAAAAATCAGATTGTTTGAGTCAGGAACCTAAGAGTTACAAACAATTTAGCATTAAGTATCCTGTTTTACCCCTCTCCCTAAAGCAGCCATAACACGGTGTAAATAGGAAGATGGATGTACTCCATCCTTAACCTCACGACCTCCCGATCAGCAGCCCCGCGTCTTTACCCTTTCCCGCTTAGTGTCTACTGATTTTTGTTCTGGCTAATGCCAGACGATTTTATTCAGTCTCGGAAAAGAAATCCGAGCAGTAGTGTGTTAAGCACTAAGCTACGCAAGGTACCCATTTTTCTACAAATTTTTTTGTATGGAGGAGCGCCGCCTGTCATCACCGGCAGTCGAACCTGGAGTCGGTGGATTTGTAGTCAGCGATGCTAACCACTACACCACCAAGGTGCATATATATATATACAGTATATATATATATATATATATATATATATATATTGTGTGTGTGTGCGCGTTCGTGCTAAAATCGAGCTTCGAAGGTTTGACAGATTTCAGAGAATATTTCTCGAGTACCTTCTTTTCTTTCTTTAAGAAAAATAAATAAGAATATTTATAAGTAAATAACCTAAATTTTATTGGACTTACAAAGGCAAAGTAATAAAGTTATCAAAATGCGACTTAACTCATAATGAAACTTATTTATGCAAATGAAAGCCGTAATGCTATACGCATCTATGAAATGAATACAAGGAAAACTCAGCTATGTAATGCGATATTCATTATGTATATTTTGCCTTCTCATGAATAACGAAAAACTGGAGAAAAAAACCCACCTGAGAACTAAGTCGAATTCCTAATAAATACTGGCATAAAGTACAGGGTGATCCGAAAAATTATTTTAAAAATATATTTTCGGGAACACCTTTTGGCTCACCCTGTATTGTGATGATGATGATGATGATAAAAGAATGAAAAACAAAAAGGATTAGCTAAAAGCAATAAGTATTCGTCATCCCGAGAAGACTGATGTAAATCCATTTAGAGAAATAAGCTTATCAAAAGTTTTATTTATTAAAACGTACGAGAAAAGTAGGAAATATTTTCTAATAAATGTTGTATTTGCAAATGAAAATGACGTTTTAATGAACTCATATCCAACCTTCTGAAGTCAGGCATAAGAGCCCCAACTTATAAACATTTAATAAATATATATATTTAACAGTTAGGTAGACCAGCCATGAGTGGATCCTAGGGTCTTTGTTGGTCTGAAACATTATAACAATATTATATACAGGGTGGAGGAAAAGTCAGGCACCATAGGGTAAATTACAGTAAAACGTTAAAGTCGTAAACCACAGGGTAAATACTAGTCAGTATTCGAAATAATGACCATTAAGTTGAAAACAATTAACATAATTAACAATTAACAAACATCGTATGTACAGCAAATCGGAAAGCGTTTTTCAAATTAATGGTCACCAGCTCAAATGCTGAATGTAATTTATTCTTATGGTGCGCGACTTTTGTGCGACCCTGTATATATAATAATAATAATAATAATAACGATAATAATCTCTATCTCTACTATAATATAAAAGAGAGCTGTCCGTCTGTCTCGTCCGTCCGTCCGTCCGTCTGTCCGTCACACTTTCAGCGTGTGTGCGTACGTGCGTGTGTGCGTGCGTGCGTGCGTGTGTGTGTTTCAGCGTGTGCGTGCGTGCGTGCGTGCGTTTCAGCGTGTGTGCGTGCGTGCGTGCGTGTGTGTGTGTGTGTGTTTCAGCGTGTGTGCGTGCGTGTGTGTGCGTTTCAGCGTGTGTGCGTGCGTGCGTGTGTGCGTGCGTGCGTCTGTTCCAGCCACAGCTCCAAAATGAAAGCAGTTACAAACATAAAACTTCACACACATATTGATTAGGTCCCGAGGTTGTGCACCTGGGTGTTGAATGCCCGGTTAGGTCAACTGTACGCCCTTGACGATTGGTTAGGTTAAGTTAGGTTAGGTTAAGCTTTAACGAAAATATCACGACTCAACCTAACCAACCAACCTAACCAACCACCTAACCAACCTAACCTAACCAACCTAACCAACCTAACCTAACCTAACCAACCTAACCATTCAATTAACCTAGCTAATAACAGCCTTCGAACTACAAAAAATATTCCGGCCCTCTACTTGGATATGTTTTACTACCCGCACGTAGGGCGGGTCTTTAGCTAACCGTCAGCGAAGCGACGGGTAATGTACTAGTAATAATAATAATAAGAGTACATTGGGAATTACAGTTTCGCAAAAAATTCCAGAAGAAACACTTGGTTACCTTGGTTTTGCTTCCGTCCGAATTGTTCATTCTGACGAAGGTCAAACTTGTCACTCCACCTTAGATCTACAGTTTAACGTGGAATCCGAACCACGCCCCACTACCATCCCAGCGTCTTAACCACAAGGCTACCCAGGGTACCCATTTATCTACCAACTAATTTTTTTTATTGTGTGGAAGGATGAACAGCTGGGTTTTGTTGCGCGCCACCTGCCATCACCAGGTCTCGATCCCGGGGCTGATGGATTCGTAGTCGACGATGTTAACCACTACACCACCGAGGCGCATTCCTTACTACTACTACTACTACTTATAATAGAAAACGAAATTTAACCAATATTATTGAAGCATGTTCGGAAGAGACAAAAAAGAAAACGTAGCGAACTCGAGAGAGAAATCAGAACAGAATTTACACAACGGAAACAAACTGTAAAAAATATCCATGGGGGCAAAATTGAATGAGACTCAAGCGAGTAAAAAAGCTGCACGAAATAAAACTTGACCTAAAACAATTATTCATCCACAAAAGAAACGAGAAGGAAATCGAAGTAGCAGAAAACAAAAAATAACCCAAAATACTTTTACGCCTTCGCAAAAAGAAAAATGAAATGTAAAGAGGGTATTGGTCCGCTAAAAGAGAGAGTAAATGAATATACAAATGACCCAGAAGAAACGAACGAGTTGCTTAAGGGACAACTTAACTCGGTGTTCAGACCCCCTAAGCCCGAGATGAAAAAATGAAAAAAGAAAATACAGATGAATTCTTTGACATATTTACAAATCAGTCAAGAGCAAGTACGGACACAAATCTATTACTGTATTTTAAATTACTCGAAGAGGACATAACTTGGGGCCTCTCACACACGTTAAAAAATTGACCACCATGGTCATACACATGGAGTGCCATGCTTCTCAAGAAATACAAAGAGAGTATAGCCAACCTACTATACTTACTCTGGAGGAAGTCACTCGACACAGGAGAAATCCCACTCCCATTAAGGAATGTGAACATTGCCCCCATATTCAAAGGACGTAACAGATGAATACCTAAGAACTATCGGCCAGTAGTTCTCACCTCCCACCTTATAAAATGTTTTGAACTTGTAATTATAGACAAGATTACTTACTACCTACGAAAAAGAATTTATTCAGTTCGAACCAACATGGCTTCAGGGATGGAAGATCTTGCCTATCAGCTATTAGACCACCAAGAGAAAATACTAGATGTAATATAAAATAGAGATGTAACATACACCGAATTTTCTGAAGTCTTCGATAAATCATGGAATTATAGCCCATAAACTTAAGAATATAGGAATTACTGGAAAGTTGGGACTGTGGATATTTAATTTTCTGACTCAAAGAACACAAAGAGTGGTAGTGAATGGAGTTAAATCTGAAATCTCAGAAGTCGTCAGCTCTGTTCCACAAGGTACAATATTAACTACTTTGCTGTTTATCATAATGATTGCAGACACTGGTGCAGGTATTAATGACGGTGTCGTATCATGTTTCGCGGAAAACACAAAGATATACAAAGAAATATCAAATGGAGGTGACATACAAAAATTACAAAACGACATCGAAACATTACACTGCACGACAAAATTACAAACTTTTTCTGTCCTTTAAACGAAACGAAGTAATTTTCATAAGTTTGGATGCACTGAGTTCAAATCTGATGTCAGAATACCTATATCACCCACCGTTTTGAAGGGACGTGTAATAAAAGTCTTATATACAGATTAGAATATATTGAATACCTCAACATACTAATTATTACAAGATCAGGACACCAATTAAAATTTTTTTGCTGATGTATTTCATTTGTACATACTCTCGGGAGTTTCCTTAATAAGAAACCAGCAATATTCAGCTAACATACTGAATTCCACCTTCCCTGAAACCGTGTTTGATATAATTTGGATAATTTTTGTGAAACATTAACGTAGTTTTCTGGAAAAATGGTAGGTTTTAGAGAAACAATAACAACATATTTGTAATCAGCGCATTAAAATACATATAAATCAGCAGAATTTGTACAAAGGACAGAAATTGTGTTGTGCAGTGTATTGAAGGGGGCAAAAAAAAACAATATTATGCTCAGCGAAGAAAAATTCCAGCTGATAAGATATGTTAACAAAAAGGAGCCGCAAAATAAGGGATACAAAACATTACAAGACAAACAGATAACACCAAACCAACAAGACAGGGATCTTCTTGTAATAATGTCATCGGATAAAAAATTCAGCGAACACTACAATATTAAAATTACAACAGCTAGAAAAATAATGGAAATTATCTGGAGGAACTTCCGTAGCAGAAAAGCAAACATCATGCTAATATTATGGAAGAGTTTAGTCCTGTCCATAACTGAGTATTCCTCGGTACTGATAAGCCCATACAGAAAACGAAACTGTAAACATATCATAGAAGTCATACAAAGGACTTTTACGTCTAAGATAGAGGAAACGAAAGATAAACACTGGTCTCCACTACAATTCCTGAAACTCTACTCCCTGGAAAGAAGTCGTGATAATATACATATGGAAAATACTGAAGGGATGTGTCTCAAACTTTAGAAATGAAAGCAAAACATACTGGAATGAGAGAAGAAGTAGATTCTGTACTGTCCCAGCTGTGTTGAGACAACGGGCCATGAAAACGAAGATTGAAAATATCCTCAGAATACGTGGGCCAAAACTCTTTAACGTGCTGCCGAAACAACTGAGTGCCTTCGGCACACCAACCTGAATAATTTCAAAAACCAACTGGACAGGTTCTTGCGTAAAGTCCGCGACCAGCCATACGTAGTGGCTACAAGGGCAGGATGTGTGTGGAAACCAACTCTCTTCTCCACCAAACCCCGCAAATGAGGCTGGATATTGCAGAGGGGTCGCCGACAGGTCGATCCTGAACTGTCGTTCGAAAGCATCAAGACAAAATTATATTATTTCGGGACGTATCAGGGTGGCGTTCTTGGAATAACTGACATGCCTTCCCTCTGGCTTCTACTAGTAACATGTAGCAAAATAATTTCCACCTTATCTTCCACCTTCCATCTGTAGTCACCCATATCGTCAATTATCTGCACTCCAAATAAAAAACATTATTAACGCAAAATGTCCGTGAGAACGGACTTTTTATACAACCTGTATAATAAGAAAAAATATTAATATTTTTGAAGTATTGTTTCTCGGACACCCTGTACTTTAAGTATATCATAATACTAAAAGAAATAGGTACTGTACTTTGCTATTATTAAAATGCTAAGTACAGCAATTATTGTTGTATATTGTGTGTATGTAGAGTACAATGTACAATTAATTTGGAGCAAGTGTAGTTTGCGTCCCCCTGGCGCAAAAGGGGATACAAACTACACTAGGTCAAAGTTGGGGAACGTAACTACAGTAGGATCTTTTGGAGACATTTTTTAAATTAATCCATCAAATAAAACGTTAAAACTGACGAAAATATTACGACTTAACCTACCCAATCGTCAATTATATATATATATATATATATATATATATATATATATATATATATATATATATATGATGAATAAAACCACGAAGGAAAAAGAAACACAAAGGGGTGCTCAAGCGCTTTCGTCTAATGACATCCTCAGGAACACTGGAGTGAAAGGACAGATCAAGGCAATATATAGGTTACAAAAATAAACATACATACATACACATTCACATATATATACATATATATATATATACATATATATATATATATAAAATATATACATATATATAGTAAGCATAGAAAAAAATTGTGGGAGGAGCCAACATTTATATGGTCACAGAAAAATAAAGAAATAAAAATAAATATAAATATAAATTGAGAAAAAATTAATTACAAAATAGTGCCTTAGTGATATATATGTCACAGCCTAAATAATCATAAAGAAATAAACAGGCAAATAAAAAAAAACCCATAAATACATATACATACATACATATATATATATATACATATATACACACATATATATATATATATATATATATATATATAAAGACACTTTTAGCACTTTGGCCGACCTTCCATATAAATTCAAATGGCTTTTTTATGGAACAGGTCACAAAAGAATAAAGAAATAAAAATAAATATAAATATTGTAAGTAGAGTCTACCAATTCAAGCTCAAGAGGGAGGTTTTACAATCGATTTAATAGATGCTGCCAAAATGATATATATGTCACATTATTAAAAAATAAAAATTGAAAGATAAATTTTAAGAGAGGCACACCAATTTATAAGGGAAAAAATTACCACATATGCATATTATAGTCACAAACGAATACAAAAAGTACAAATAAATATAAATTGGAAAACAAAATGATCCCTAGATGATATATAAAGAACAATAAAATATATATACAACCTATTTACGGTATATATACGAAATATAAACGCAATATATACAGAATATATATATATATATATATATGCATAAGGGAAAAAAATTACCAAATTTGTTTTTATAATTATTGTCTGAGAAAACGGTAGGTCGCAAAAGAATAAAGAAATAAAAATAAATATAACTTGAAAAAATTACAAATAATACACGTACACATATATACCCGCATACCCAAATATATATATACATATACACACATATATACAAAAACACACACACACACACACACATATATATATATATATATATATACAAGCTTGACCTTCACGAAATGAGAAATCATCCCGCAGAACCTTTGTGAGGTTGTAAGGTAAGGTAAGGTACATACACATATACATATATATATATATATATTTAACTGCATACATACATACATACATACATATACACACATACATACATACATATACACACATATACATACAAACACATTTAACTGCAATGACCACACACATACGCACATACACATACATACATACACATACACTCATACAGCAAAAAATTGAAAAATAAAATTGTAAGGGAAACAACCGACAAAAACAAATTTTTTACCAAAGATTTAACAACCTGCCCTTTTTGTTTAAATCCATTCTGAAGGAATTCAGAGCAACGGGATCAAGTTGAAACAGACCTTTACTCATGTTAAGGTTATTTGTAAGTTGAATTATAGCCGACTCAAGAATATTTCTATTAACAATGTTGCTAGAGTGAAACAAAACTGAAACATTATTCCAATCAATACAATGGGATAACTCTGACAAATGGACAAAAAGGGCACTGGACAACTGTCCCGTTCTAACGGAATATTGATGCTGTTTTACACGCGTTTGCAAATCCTTTCCCGTCTGACCTATGTAAAAGGAATCACATTGCTTACACCCAATTTTATAGATAATGCCTAAATTATTGGTAGGGCTATTTTTTACTATGATGTTTTTCACAATATTGTTATATGAAAAAACTACACTGATATCCAAAAGTTTAAGTACATTAGCAATGCCTAAGAAGCCCGGGAAAAATGGAAGTACTAAAATATTCTTTGACAAGGTGCGAGTGTTATTATTCACACGATTAAATTTACTTTAGAAGTGGAACAAGACAACTCAATCCCGTTTTTGGATGTGCGTGTTCATAGGGATAGCCCGGGTTTTAAGTTTAGTATATATCGGAAAAAAACAAACAATTTGTCCTACGTACACTTTTACTCTGGACATGACACCCCTATTAAAAAGGCCATATTTTCCTCAATGTTTCTCCGCGCTCTTAGGATCGCCAGTCCTGAATACATCGATGCCGAATTGGAAAATATCAACGGTATTGGAAGTGAGTTGTGTTACCCATCTGCGTTCATGGAATCTTGTCTTAATAAGGCTAAACGAACCTTCTATCGTGTGAATAATAACACTCGCACCTTGTCAAAGAATATTTTAGTACTTCCATTTTTCCCGGGCTTCTTAGGCATTGCTAATGTACTTAAACTTTTGGATATCAGTGTAGTTTTTTCATATAACAATATTGTGAAAAACATCATAGTAAAAAATAGCCCTACCAATAATTTAGGCATTATCTATAAAATTGGGTGTAAGCAATGTGATTCCTTTTACATAGGTCAGACGGGAAAGGATTTGCAAACGCGTGTAAAACAGCATCAATATTCCGTTAGAACGGGACAGTTGTCCAGTGCCCTTTTTGTCCATTTGTCAGAGTTATCCCATTGTATTGATTGGAATAATGTTTCAGTTTTGTTTCACTCTAGCAACATTGTTAATAGAAATATTCTTGTGTCGGCTATAATTCAACTTACAAATAACCTTAACATGAGTAAAGGTCTGTTTCAACTTGATCCCGTTGCTCTGAATTCCTTCAGAATGGATTTAAACAAAAAGGGCAGGTTGTTAAATCTTTGGTAAAAAATTTGTTTTTGTCGGTTGTTTCCCTTACAATTTTATTTTTCAATTTTTTGCTGTATGAGTGTATGTGTATGTATGTATGTGTATGTGCGTATGTGTGTGGTCATTGCAGTTAAATGTGTTTGTATGTATATGTGTGTATATGTATGTATGTATGTGTGTATATGTATGTATGTATGTATGTATGCAGTTAAATATATATATATATATATGTATATGTGTATGTACCTTACCTTACCTTACAACCTCACAAAGGTTCTGCGGGATGATTTCTCATTTCGTGAAGGTCAAGCTTGTATATATAATATATATATATATGTGTGTGTGTGTGTGTGTGTTTTTGTATATATGTGTGTATATGTATATATATATTTGGGTATGCGGGTATATATGTGTACGTGTATTATTTGTAATTTTTTCAAGTTATATTTATTTTTATTTCTTTATTCTTTTGCGACCTACCGTTTTCTCAGACAATAATTATAAAAACAAATTTGGTAATTTTTTTCCCTTATGCATATATATATATATATATATATTCTGTATATATTGCGTTTATATTTCGTATATATACCGTAAATAGGTTGTATATATATTTTATTGTTCTTTATATATCATCTAGGGATCATTTTGTTTTCCAATTTATATTTATTTGTACTTTTGTATTCGTTTGTGACTATAATATGCATATGTGGTAATTTTTTCCCTTATAAATTGGTGTGCCTCTCTTAAAATTTATCTTTCAATTTTTATTTTTTAATAATGTGACATATATATCATTTTGGCAGCATCTATTAAATCGATTGTAAAACCTCCCTCTTGAGCTTGAATTGGTAGACTCTACTTACAATATTTATATTTATTTTTATTTCTTTATTCTTTTGTGACCTGTTCCATAAAAAAGCCATTTGAATTTATATGGAAGGTCGGCCAAAGTGCTAAAAGTGTCTTTATATATATATATATATATATATATATATATGTGTATAATATGTATATATATATATGTATGTATGTATATGTATTTATGGGTTTTTTTTTTATTTGCCTGTTTATTTCTTTATGATTATTTAGGCTGTGACATATATATCACTAAGGCACTATTTTGTAATTAATTTTTTCTCAATTTATTTATATTTATTTTTATTTCTTTATTTTTCTGTGACCATATAAATGTTGGCTCCTCCCACAATTTTTTTCTATGCTTACTATATATATGTAATATTATATATATATATATATGTATATATATATATATATGTATATATATGTGAATGTGTATGTATGTATGTTTATTTTTGTAACCTATATATTGCCTTGATCTGTCCTTTCACTCCAGTGTTCCTGAGGATGTCATTAGACGAAAGCGCTTGAGCACCCCTTTGTGTTTCTTTTTCCTTCGTGGTTTTATTCATCATAAATACTTTTCACGTGTCACTTTCGTGAAATAATTTTTCATATATATATATATGATAAATAAAACCACGAAGGAAAGGAAACACAAAAAGGTGCTCAAGCGCTTTCGTCTAATGACATCCTCAGGAACACTGAAGTACATAAAAGGTTACGGCCTATATATAGGTTACAGAAAGAAAAAAAAAATTAATAAATAACATACATACACACAAACATATATATATATATATATATATATATATATATATATATACATATCTACACACACACACATATATTATATATATATATATATATATATATATATATATATACAGGGTGGGCCGTAAGTTTCCATACATAGGAAAAATAAACATTTTTTTATGGACAACCATTTTTATTTATAATATGCTCTACATGGTTGCCATTGTTTTGAAAACACATTTCAATACGTGTTCCCCACTGTTGATGAACACGCATTAGCACAGTTGACGTTATGCTTGTAATGGCGTTGGTGATACGTTCCTTTAGATGATTTATGTCTCGTATCTTTTCCTGATACACCATGGCCTTCAAGTGCCCCCAAAGATAGAAATCAAGGGGGGTGAGATCTGGGGATCTGGGAGGCCACTCCACAGGACCACGCCGACCAATCCAAGCATCCGGAAACTGCTGATCCAAATACCGACGCACGTGAAGACCATAATGAGGTGGAGCTCCATCTTGCTGGAAGTAAACTGGGAAGTTACCTTCCTCGTTTAGCAGGGATGGGAAAATCTCTTCTTGCAACATGTTAAGATACCTTTCGGCATTAAGATTTCCACTGACAAAAATTGGTCCAATAATTCTGTCACCCCATATCCCGGCCCACACCATCACTTTACCGGCACCTTGCATCTTCGTCAGACTCAGCCAGTTAGGGTTAGCATTACTCCAATAACGTATGTTTTGCCGATTAACCTCTCCATTGACGTAAAAATTTGCTTCATCAGTAAACAAGATCTTACGTCAAACGCATATTCTTAGGGTATCTGAAACATAAAAACAAACGTTTAATTTTTCCTATGTATGGAAACTTACGGCCCACCCTGTATATATATATATATATATATATATATGCAATAAACGGAGAAGTAAAAATAAAAATTAAAAATTAAAAATTAGAGGATTAACAAAGAGGCATACAGATTTGTAAGGAAAAATATCGATTTTTAGCACAAGATCAAATGAATTATAAAAATACAAATTTATACTGGAAATCTGCCCGGGTTTTAACACTTTGCCTTTTAGAGTCAAGTTTCGATATATATAAAAATAAAATGAAGATTAAAAGTTAATAAAGTAGCATACAGGTTTACCAAAGATTTAGCGTCCTACCCTTTTTATCTAAATTTGTTTTGAAGGAATTCAAAACAACAGGATCGAGTTGAAAAAGACCTTTGCTTATGTTGAAGTTATTTGAAAGTTGGATAATGGCAGACTCAAGAATATTTCTATTAACAATGTTGCTAGAATGAAATAAAACTGAAGCATTATTCCAATCAATACAGTGGGATAACTCTGACAAATGGACAAAAAGAGCACTGGACAACTGTCCTGTTCTAACGGAATATTGATGCTGTTTTATACGTGTGTGCAAATCCTTTCCCGTCTGACCTATGTAAAAGGAATCACATTGTTTACACCCAATTTTATAGATAATGCCTGAATTATTGGTAGGGCTATTTTTTACTATGATATTTTTCACAATATTGTTATATGAAAATACTACATTAATATCCAAAAGTTTAAGTACATTAGCAATGCCTAAAAAGCCCGGGAAAAATGGAAGTACTAAAATATTTTTTGACAAAGTACGAGTGTTATTATTGACACGATAGAAAGTTCGTTTTGCCTTGTTGAGACAAGATTCCATAAACGCAGATGGGTAACACAGATCACTTCCAATACCGTTGATTTTTTCCAATTCGGCATCGATGTATTCCGGACTGGCGATCCTAAGGGCGCGGAGAAATATTGATGAAAAAATGGCCTTCTTAGTGGGGGTGTCATGTCCCGAGTAAAAGTGTACGTAGGACAAATTGTTTGTTGTTTTCCGATAGATACTAAACTTAAAACCTGGGATTTCCCTATGTACACGCACATCCAAAAATGGGATTGAATTGTCTTGTTCCACTTCTAAAGTAAACTTAATGGAGGGGACTTGATCATTTAACTGAAGGAGGAAGTTATCCAGGTCACGATTCATGGGCCAGATACACAAAATATCGTCGACGTACCGCAACCAAGGGATACCAACCCCAGGATTCTCGGAATGTAAGTAATTTCGAAAAACTCCATATAAATATTGGAGAGGAGGGGCGATAAGGGGTTGCTCATGGCCATCCCAAACACTTGTTGATAATACTCGTTATTGAAAGTGAATTTACAGTCTTTGATGCAAAGCTTAATGAGTTCCAAAACAATGTGTGAAGGTAGTGGCAGGTCATACTTATGTAATTCTTGGGAGAGAAAGTCAAGCATATCATCAATCGGCACTTTTGTAAACAATGAACAAACGTCAAAACTGATCAATCTATCGTTAGTTTCAGTACGTGCATTATTCAATTTTTCAGTAAGATCCATGGAATTTTTTACATGTGAATCAGAGATAGTTCCGAGAATGGGGGACAAGACTTTGACAAGCCATTTGGAGAGTTTATAAGTAATAGAGCCCACCGAGCTAATAATAGGGCGCATAGGGTTGCCAGGTTTGTGGGTTTTAATAAGACCGTAAAGGTAGGGCAGAGAAGGTGAAGTGGACATGAAAAGCGGAATTAAGTCCTTATGATCTTTGAGAATGCGTTTCAAGCCACTATTAAATGATTTGATGACGTCATCCTGCGGGTTCTTCCTAAGTTTGCTGTATGGGGCGGGGTCCTGGAGAAGCTCGTTCATCTTTCCGATGTAGTCCACTTTGTCCATAATAACTATGGTGTTAGCCTTGTCTGCTTTAGTAATATGGAGCTCCCCATCTTTTTTAATTGTGAGAGGCCATCGCGAAAACGTTTAGGAAAGTTATCTTCGTAATTACCATTCGCCGCACTATAAACGAGGCCTTTAACTATGTTAAACAAATACTGAGGGAGATTACACTGTTTTTCAAAACACGCGAGACTAACAAATTTGTAAAGCCGAAGGTTTTTTAACAATAAAAAAGGACATACCATATCCAAGGGCACTTTTTGCATCGTCACTAATGTTTTTCGAAGAAAGGTTCAAAACACACTTTGAGCTACTCTGCCCTACCTTTACGGTCTTATTAAAACCCACAAACCTGGCAACCCTATGCGCCCTATTATTAGCCCGGTGGGCTCTATTACTTATAAACTCTCCAAATGGCTTGTCAAAGTCTTGTCCCCCCATTCTCGGAACTATCTCTGATTCACATGTAAAAAATTCCATGGATCTTACTGAAAAATTGAATAATGCACGTACTGAAACTAACGATAGATTGATCAGTTTTGACGTTTGTTCATTGTTTACAAAAGTGCCGATTGATGATATGCTTGACTTTCTCTCAACAAGAATTACATAAGTATGACCTGCCACTACCTTCACACATTGTTTTGGAACTTATTAAGCTTTGCATCAAAGACTGTAAATTCACTTTCAATAACGAGTATTATCAACAAGTGTTTGGGATGGCCATGGGCAACCCCTTATCGCCCCTCCTCTCCAATATTTATATGGAGTTTTTCGAAATTACTTACATTCCGAGAATCCTGGGGGTTGGCATCCCTTGGTTGCGGTACGTCGACGATATTTTGTGTATCTGGCCCATGAATCGTGACCTGGATAACTTCCTCCTTCAGTTAAATGATCAAGTCCCCTCCATTAAGTTTACTTTAGAAGTGGAACAAGACAATTCAATCCCATTTTTGGATGTGCGTGTACATAGGGAAAGCCCAGGTTTTAAGTTTAGTATCTATCGGAAAACAACAAACAATTTGTCCTACGTACACTTTTACTCGGGACATGACACCCCCACTAAGGAGGCCATTTTTTCATCAATATTTCTCCGCGCCCTTAGGATCGCCAGTCCGGAATACATCGATGCCGAATTGGAAAAAATCAACGGTATTGGAAGTGATCTGTGTTACCCATCTGCGTTTATGGAATCTTGTCTCAACAAGGCAAAACGAACTTTCTATCGTGTCAATAATAACACTCGTACTTTGTCAAAAAATATTTTAGTACTTCCATTTTTCCCGGGCTTTTTAGGCATTGCTAATGTACTTAAACTTTTGGATATTAATGTAGTATTTTCATATAACAATATTGTGAAAAATATCATAGTAAAAAATAGCCCTACCAATAATTCAGGCATTATCTATAAAATTGGGTGTAAACAATGTGATTCCTTTTACATAGGTCAGACGGGAAAGGATTTGCACACACGTATAAAACAGCATCAATATTCCGTTAGAACAGGACAGTTGTCCAGTGCTCTTTTTGTCCATTTGTCAGAGTTATCCCACTGTATTGATTGGAATAATGCTTCAGTTTTATTTCATTCTAGCAACATTGTTAATAGAAATATTCTTGAGTCTGCCATTATCCAACTTTCAAATAACTTCAACATAAGCAAAGGTCTTTTTCAACTCGATCCTGTTGTTTTGAATTCCTTCAAAACAAATTTAGATAAAAAGGGTAGGACGCTAAATCTTTGGTAAACCTGTATGCTACTTTACTAACTTTTAATCTTCATTTTATTTTTATATATATCGAAACTTGACTCTAAAAGGCAAAGTGTTAAAACCCGGGCAGATTTCCAGTATAAATTTGTATTTTTATAATTCATTTGATCTTGTGCTAAAAATCGATATTTTTCCTTACAAATCTGTATGCCTCTTTGTTAATCCTCTAATTTTTAATTTTTAATTTTTATTTTTACTTCTCCGTTTATTGCATATACAGTATATATATATATATATATATGTGTGTGTAGATATGTATATGTTATATATATATATATATATATATATATGTTTGTGTGTATGTATGTTATTTATTAATTTTTTTTCTTTCTGTAACCTATATATAGGCCGTAACCTTTTATGTACTTTAGTGTTCCTGAGGATGTCATTAGACGAAAGCGCTTGAGCACCTTTTTGTGTTTCCTTTCCTTCGTGGTTTTATTTATCATAAATATTTTTCACGTGTTACTTTCGTGAAATAATTTTCATATATATATATATATATATATATATATTATATATATATATATATATATATATATATATATTGACGAATGGTTAGGTTAAGTCGTGATATTTTCGTTAGTTTTAACGTTTTATTTGATTAAGTATACACGGACAAAGTTGGTGAACGCAAACTACACTAGGATAATGTAGGGGAATGTAAACTACACTAGGCACCATAGGGGGACGTAAACTACACTTACTCCATTAATTTTACTATATTTATTTAACCTGTCGAAGGTATGTTGGGATTTTGAATATCGCATACTTTCCTGTCCCTGATTACTACTAATTATATATAATTATTTAAAAAAAAAAAGAAGAGTTGGAAATATTGTATTAGATCTCCCCACGGGTCGTGTTTCTCAACCTAATATTGGGTCCCTGTCATACCTAATTTTAGTGTGCAGTGATAACCAATTTGCGCAGTAATAATTTCAATTTGTGCAGTGATACATTATGTTTTATATCCGATATAGAATCTAACGTATCCATGCACAGATTTTCAATTTATCACTGCACAAATTGAAATTATTACTGCGCAAATTGGTTATCACTGCACACTAAAATTAGGTATGGTCCCTGTGCTTACGAAAAAATAAAAAAATCAGCCTGAAAGGAAAACTTAAATTTACTTTTCCAGCGAAAAACGTGGAAATATGTAAAATCAAACACTTTTTTTAAGTTTTACAGTTGAAATTATTTTCTGTTAGTCGTAATATTCGTATGAAACTGTTAGTCTATGTCTTTAAATGAGATACCTGTGCCTCTTGCATTTCTTAATTTTGTTATAGTCGACTGAACCGACTAAACACAGAGTAACATAGTCAATTTCGATCACCTGAACATCAGGGCCCCCAGCCTTCTTTAGTTAGCTTTATAAGGCTAACTAACGAAAATATCACGACCTAACCTAACCAATCGTCAAGGGCGTACAGTTGACCTAACGATTGGTTAGGTTAGGTCGTGATATTTTCGTTAGTTAGCCTTATAAGGCTAACTAAAGAAAGCTGCAGGCCCTGATCTTCAGGTGATCCGTCAATTTCATTGTTTTGTTTTAATTGCAACCATTGATGAGAAGTCAAATTCGCATAAGTATGAGGTTGCAAATGGAATTAAAACTTTCAATGCTTCAGACTAGTTCTGGATAATCACTTTTCTGTTATCCAAAATGTACGCAAGTCTTCTAACGGGTCTCGTCAGAAGAAAGTTCGGTACTTACGTATTAACAGGGGGCCACCACATATGGATGATTGGTTAGGTTAAGTTGTAATATTTTCGTTAGTTGAAAATTTCTAATACATCACATTTTTTAAATAGCAATAATTTTTTAAATATTTACAATGATTTAAAAAATATGATGTATTAGAAATTTTCAACTAACGAAAATATTACAACTTAACCTAACCAATCATCAATATGTGGTGGCCCCCCGTTAATACTAAGTACCGAAAGTTCAAATAATTTATCGTGTAGGTTTCCTGCAAGTTCAACAGATTGGACCACTTTTTAATGAAAGGATTAAGAGTATCCACTTTTTACAATCACATTTAAGGAAGTCGAGTCGCGATTTTTTTATTGTAATATTGTAACATTAATTTCGGATACCCGAAGATCAGGGCCTCAATCCTTCTTTAGTTAGCCTTATAAGGCTAACTAACGAAAATATCACGACTTAACCTAACCAATCGTCAAGGGCGTACAGTTGACCAAACGATTGGTTAGGTTAAGTCGTGATATTTTCGTTAGTTAGCCTTATAAGGCTAACTAACGAAGGCTGGGGGCCCTGATCTTCAGGTGATCCTTAATTTCTTTTACCACTAAAGACTGAATTATTATTATTATTATTATTATAAACTATGAATGTACAGGGTGTCCACAATGCCTTGTCACCCCAGTAAAATACTAACTCATTTTCATTTTTCTTTCAGACCCATTTATCACTTAGATGGCCTGCCAGTTCTTGATTTATCTTTTACAGTTTCTGTTATGAACAGTTTCTTTTCCATCTCAACAAGTCCTTTTTAGAGGAGCTGCATGATTGAATCGGTCCTGGAAGACTGCACGAATATTTTTAATGGTTTCGCCATTACGTGGTGGCTCATGGACCCAGGTACTAGCCAATATGCGTTGTTCAATCGTATAGTTGCTGCTATCACACGTTTCAAATGGGTATGAAAGAAAAACGAAAATCAGTTTGTATTTTACTGGGGTGACAAGACATTGTGGACACCCTGTAGACCCGTTCACGTGACCCTTTGTAGACATTTTCACGAAAATGACGTGACATTGCTTGAAAATCTAATTATTCTCATGCCAAATAAATTTGGAGGGACTATATTGGATAGAATTTGCCCGTCCGTTCGTTTTTCGTGTCCTCGCCATAACTTCTGAACCACTCAACATAAATTGCTGAACCTTCATGCGCATATGGGTCACCATAACAAGATGTGTCATGAGCAAGAATCAAGTTCTTGCATCAAAGGATGAAAGACCAAATGTAGGTCCGAGCCATCACTTTTGAATCACTCAAAATAAATTGAAGAAACCTCATAGACATATGGTTAAACATTTAGGGATTTCTTATACATTCTAAATGGCAATATGTTTGGCAATAAAGATGAAGCGGGACATTGAGGTCAATGAGGAGGAGATTGTAAACACCAATCGACCAGGGAAATACTGTGTGTTGGGTGGGGGGGACGTTTGGCAGGAGACAGGGAGTGCTAGAACTCCCGTTTGTCCCGTCACTGTCCCCTTCAGCTGATCTTTTTCCGTGTCTCATCTACCCTGTAAGCAATCCAACATGATCTCAAAAAAACATTAACTCTCTATTTTTCACTACACATACATGCATTTTACACATTACACAATCTTCTCAAAATTTATAAAAAAAAAATGGTTTTATAAACCTCGGAGACCTTGATTTCGGCTCTCTCCTTCTTACATAAGAGGGGCATTTTTGTGGGCGCTCGCCCTTGGCCCCTCCTTCCTCTGTAAAAAAGATATCCGCCACAGCTCTAGTTGAGTAAATCCCCTCTCGAATTGTTATTATTTATAGTGGCTTTATATGAAGACTACCATGCTTCTGATAACATCGTGGCTAGTGTCGATCAGCGAAGTTAAGCAACAATAGGTCTTAGTAGTAGTTGGATGGGAGGGGCCGTCCATTCCGTCCATACGATGTAGCGATCCGTGGTTCGGAGCTGTAGGCTCCCTCCATCACATGACCCTTACTGTTACGAAAAAGGTTAAACAACCCCCTCAAAACACGAAAGAATACAGTGATGCATGCTTGACACGCCAAACCAAAGACGATACCATGTCAGTTTGGACATCACACTTCTAAAATTGTAACGAAGTGAAGTAACATCCCTATATACAACCTGATCAATCTTTATACCAATATGGTAAGTAATACCAGAAAAAAGACTTTCCCACGGGGACACGAGGAAAAATGTTCTGTCCAAGGAGTACAAGTTGATATTTTCAATGATTAAACGTTATTTTTGTCAACATTCAAACATTTTAAAAAACACACCAATGCAATACCACATTTTTAGTCGTTATAACCCATGTCGTGTAGTTATTTATATTTTCTATGAAATTTCGCCAAAACCATACTACTGATGCATTATAAATATAAAACTATATTGCGATATAAAACGGGCCACATAAACCAATTTTAGTATAATCTATCTATAAAATATATATAAAACACGATATAATAATGCATGAAATATAAAATGAGAATTTCTCCACTGCTTCATTTATTTTGGGATTCACGAAATATCCTCGTATGGATTTTTATGGATTTTTTTACACACTTTTTGAATATCCTTTCAATATCCTGAAATTTTTGTGGTGCACCAAATTGACAAAACTTCTTAACTTTTTGATTTCTTGACTTGACCGCTTTAGCTTCGACCATTTCCAAAATAGAAACACAACATATATATATATATATATATATATATACACACACACACATTATCTTGGGTGAATGCATCCGAATTTGAAAGCATTTTCTGATGGATTTCGATTCTAATTCGAAATTGAAGATTTCTGATTCAGTATTGAGTGAGATTAAAGCATTTTCTGATTTCCCTATTGCCTTATTCCAAGATCTGAAATATCGGCAGTAATAATTATTTCTTCGAACTGTAATTTTTTTCTTAAGCGTGACCATACCCTTATACTTGATGTTTTTAATAATCTGCGAGTGAGAAAATGGATGTCTGCACGGATTGTGGGAGAGAGGAAAGATGTATTAGAACTCTTGAAGGCAAGCTTATCGAATCGTTGTAAAGAGAAAAAGAGAGTATAATTTAGAGAAAGTTTTATACGAAGAGAATCGGTAGAAAGTTCTAATATAGCTGCATTCACGAACAAATGAGTGGGTTGAATGATACGAGAAAGTGTTTTGTGAAGATCATATGTCGTTTGTGAATATAGAAAGCGGAAGAAAAGATAAGTGCGAAAGTTACGCGCGGAATAAGGGATTATGCAGTAAGAGAGAGAGAGAGAAAAACGAAAGTTTTATAACGGAGTTAGGAAATAACATTTATATGAATTAAGGAAGTTTTAACTGGTCATTACGCAGAGATGACCATTCTAATAAAGAGTAGAGGGAAGAAGGGGTTAATTTTGATGCAGCGGTTGATGATACAAAGAGTGGATATGCGAAGAAAGGTAAGAGTATAGCGTACCTAATCAAGTGCTACAGGGTTTGGGCCAAACCCGGGGGAGTTATCACGGGTCCTGGTGCTTTGACACCTCATACACCCCCGTCTCCGGAGCCCTGGTTTGGGGGTGGTGGTGGAAGATAAATCAGTTAAGAAATTAAATAAATAGTAGGAAAAGTATTTGGAGTTTGTTCACTTAGACTCTTAGAGGAAAGCTTAGGTCCTTAGGATAAAGTGAATGAAACGGCTTCGGAGTGCAGTACAATGTACGGTACATCTAACTACGCAGTGAAGTTTGTCCCCTTTTGCTCTTACAAGTCGGCATGAATGACAGGTTTTAAGACAAGGTTTCCCAAACAATTTTATCCTTTGCCCATTTCAACTGAAGTCACACCTTCGTGCACCCCTGGTCGATGGTCGATGTGACCAAGAAAGGGTACAACGAAGAAGTGAAACTTAAACGGATGAAAAGGTGGTAAAGAATTAGGAAAGGGGGCAAGAGAAACGAGAGCGTGAGTAGAAGAGGACAGATGCCCGGGCTCAACCAGGCACGCGCAGGCATGTGTCTCCCTTATTTCAACTATTATTTTTATAATACTGATAAATAGCGAACATCCGTCATTTCACTTCAACTCACCTCTTATTTTCGTCTATTCGTTTTGAACATTTGAATAATTGCACCTAAAGAAATAATAATAATATTAATAATAATAATAATAATAATAATAATAATAATAATAATAACAATAATAATAATGTTTGGACATTGTTTAACTTCCTTCATAACGGCAAAGGTAATGGTGACGGAGGGAACCCACAACTATACGTGGGCTCCGAACTATCTGAGGGTTGCTATATCATCTGAACGCGGAGAAGGGTCACCCATCCAACTAAAGAACAGACCCGACGCCGCTTAACCTCGCTGATCTGATGGGAAACAGAGCTGCGATGCGGTTTACGACGTATCTCAGATTAAGAGTGGGAATAAAGCGAAAATCGGAAAAACGTTCGTAAATGTTTTTTTTAACGTACAAAAACGGCAGAAATATTTACTACAGCACTATTACCAAATCGTGATGCGTGTTTAACCCTTTCAGTGTTGAATTGTCTCGCTCAACTCAAGCCTGAAATGGTGACGGGAAAATATACACATATAGATAAAAAAAATTACTTGCTAGTTTTATTTAACTTCTTTTTTTTTAGGTGTGTGTGTGTGTGTGTGTGTGTGTTTGTATTTTTACCTTCTGCAATAGAAAATCCAGTTACATAGAAAAATAAATATATAGTTGCAATAAATTTTACTTTTATATGTTATAAAAACATGAACAACATATTTTAAATATATAAAATACTCGTAGACTTTCTTTTAATTAAACTTAGACCTACAGGCTACACCATAGGCTTATTAACTTTTTCAGCTTCTTTTACTGTATATGTATTTCAAACCAAATATATTAATATATAAATATAGTGTAGCCAATAAAATAATTCCTAACTGTTATAAAAACAAAAGAATATCTAGTACACGTGTAAAAATTATATAAGATTTTATATTGACGTTCAGCTGACTTAGGCCCTGTGTTTCTCAACCTTTTTCGTGCTGGCAACCCCCTTTTGACACACACACACACAAAAAAAAAAATTCGCAAACCCACTTCCCTAAAGAGTGATATAACATACTTGAACTGCAAAAAACAGCTTCCAAACCCATGTGACGATGGATAGGTGCTAAGAAGTGGATACTTACTTAATCCGTTCAGTGAAAAGGTGGTAGAGTCTGCCGAATTTACAGGAATAGCATCGTGAGCTTCAGAGACCTTGATTTTGGCTCTCTCTTTATTAGAAAGGTAGGCATTTTTGCGGGCACCCGCACTTGGCCCCCTCCTTTCTACATAAAAAAAACCCGGTCATTCCCGGCCCCCTCCTTTCTACATAAAAAAAACCCGGTCATTCCTGGTGTTTGAAGCATTGAAAGTTTTAATTCCATTTGCAACCTCATACTTATGCGAATTGGGATTTTCATCAATGATTGCAGTTAAAACAAAGCAATGAAATTGACTTTCTATGTGTGTATGTAAACTCTGTGTTTAGTCTGTTCAGCCAAATATAAGAAGATTAATAAATCCAAAAGAGGCACAGGTATCTCACTGAAAGACAAAGATTAACAGTTTCACATGAAAATTACGACTAACAGAAAATAATTTCAACTGTAAAACTTTAATATTACAGTAGTTTTTCACTCTAAAAAATGATCTGACATTACATATGGAAAAGTAATTTTCAGTTTTTCATATAGGCTGATTTTTTTGCTAAGCACAAGGACCCAATAGCTGAGCACCTCCCGCGACCACCAGGTTGAGAAACATTGTCCGTGAGGATATCTAATACAATATTTTCAACTCTTCGTTTTAATAGTAGTCTAGTAATCAGGGGACAGGAATAAGTATGCCAGGTTCAAAATCCCAAGCATACCTTCATCGGCTATAATTATTACTTACTGATACGCAATTAATAAATGTCTATTGAACATTGTACTGTACATACACACAGTATGCAACAGTAACTACTGTTTTTAACATCTTACTATTAACAAAGTACCACTTTCCTTTAATAATAGTATTAGTAGTATGGGTGCAAAAGGGGAGAGTGCAATGCAATTGCAAATGTTGCATATATATATATATATATATATATATATATATATATATATATATATATATATATATATATATATATATAAAGTAAAAAAACAAATTAATTTATCAAAAGAATTTACGAAAACAATTTCTCTATTTCAATTAAACAAATTTTTATCTGTTTATAACAAATTTTGCTTATTTTGAAGTCTCTCACAATTTGTATACGGCAAGCATAATAAACTTAAACAGTCCGAATTTGACCCAGTATAAATTAGTGTCTTTAACGATTATTTTTCGACTTTAAACCTTTAAATTAACTGAAAATTATAAAGTGAACTAAAACTACAAAGCGATGCCTGTAAATCCATTATTTACATCCCGTCAAAAAATAATCTTAAAAACTCGACTAGATTCCGGAAAATTTTGCACTTCTTTATTGAATCCCTTAGAATGCTCTAATATATATATATATATATATATACATTCAACTGCAAAGAACACGCAGTATAAATAACGTAAAGAACGACGCTTGTATAGGAGATATTCCGCGCAAGACGAGAAAGAGAAAACAACAAATGAAAAAATGAAGTACCACCTGGGAATCGAACCCGGGATCTTCCGATTGCCGGTCAGACGCGATAACCACTACACCATGGACTTCACTCTTCCAAATGTCGTAATTCCTCTACATACTCGCAGAAACCAATGCCCCAAGGGGGCACCTCCCGCTTGCCGTATCATTATATACATTCAACTGCAAAGAACACGCAGTATAAATAACGTAAAGAACGACGCTTGTATAGGAGATATTCCGCGCAAGACGAGAAAGAGAAAACAACAAATGAAAAAATGAAGTACCACCTGGGAATCGAACCCGGGATCTTCCGATTGCCGGTCAGACGCGATAACCACTACACCATGGACTTCACTCTTCCAAATGTCGTAATTCCTCTACATACTCGCAGAAACCAATGCCCCAAGGGGGCACCTCCCGCTTGCCGTATCATTATATACATTCAACTGCAAAGAACACGCAGTATAAATAACGTAAAGAACGACGCGCGGAATATCTCCTATACAAGCGTCGTTCTTTACGTTATTTATACTGCGTGTTCTTTGCAGTTGAATGTATATAATGATACGGCAAGCGGGAGGTGCCCCCTTGGGGCATTGGTTTCTGCGAGTATGTAGAGGAATTACGACATTTGGAAGAGTGAAGTCCATGGTGTAGTGGTTATCGCGTCTGACCGGCAATCGGAAGATCCCGGGTTCGATTCCCAGGTGGTACTTCATTTTTTCATTTGTTGTTTTCTCTTTCTCGTCTTGCGCGGAATATCTCCTATACAAGCGTCGTTCTTTACGTTATTTATACTGCGTGTTCTTTGCAGTTGAATGTATATAATGATACGGCAAGCGGGAGGTGCCCCCTTGGGGCATTGGTTTCTGCGAGTATGTAGAGGAATTACGACATTTGGAAGAGTGAAGTCCATGGTGTAGTGGTTATCGCGTCTGACCGGCAATCGGAAGATCCCGGGTTCGATTCCCAGGTGGTACTTCATTTTTTCATTTGTTGTTTTCTCTTTCTCGTCTTGCGCGGAATATCTCCTATACAAGCGTCGTTCTTTACGTTATTTATACTGCGTGTTCTTTGCAGTTGAATGTATATAATGATACGGCAAGCGGGAGGTGCCCCCTTGGGGCATTGGTTTCTGCGAGTATGTAGAGGAATTACGACATTTGGAAGAGTGAAGTCCATGGTGTAGTGGTTATCGCGTCTGACCGGCAATCGGAAGATCCCGGGTTCGATTCCCAGGTGGTACTTCATTTTTTCATTTGTTGTTTTCTCTTTCTCGTCTTGCGCGGAATATCTCCTATACAAGCGTCGTTCTTTACGTTATTTATACTGCGTGTTCTTTGCAGTTGAATGTATATAATGATACGGCAAGCGGGAGGTGCCCCCTTGGGGCATTGGTTTCTGCGAGTATGTAGAGGAATTACGACATTTGGAAGAGTGAAGTCCATGGTGTAGTGGTTATCGCGTCTGACCGGCAATCGGAAGATCCCGGGTTCGATTCCCAGGTGGTACTTCATTTTTTCATTTGTTGTTTTCTCTTTCTCGTCTTGCGCGGAATATCTCCTATACAAGCGTCGTTCTTTACGTTATTTATACTGCGTGTTCTTTGCAGTTGAATGTATATATGATACGGCAAGCGGGAGGTGCCCCCTTGGGGCATTGGTTTCTGCGAGTATGTAGAGGAATTACGACATTTGGAAGAGTGAAGTCCATGGTGTAGTGGTTATCGCGTCTGACCGGCAATCGGAAGATCCCGGGTTCGATTCCCAGGTGGTACTTCATTTTTTCATTTGTTGTTTTCTCTTTCTCGTCTTGCGCGGAATATCTCCTATACAAGCGTCGTTCTTTACGATATATATATATATATATATATTTTTTTTTTTTTACCTAAAAATATGTCACCATACGCTCAAACATTTTAAACCTTACCGTATAAAAATCAACGCGAAAAGAAAACAAGCAACTCTCAAATCCCGACTCTAATTTTGACTCCACATTATTACGGCTTCGACAAGACGATCAGAGAAATTTTGAGTCAAAGCGGTTTGGAAATCTAGACTCCAACGAGAAGAGAAAAAAAAATTTTTGACCGCGAAAATTATGAAAATGCTCGCTATCAGAAGAAATTTTGAAAATGATGGGCGCCATCTTGAAAAACAGTTACAATGATTTGTTAAGGAATGAGAATCGAAATTTGCTTGTAAATGGGTTAACACAATGCATCTTGCTATTTAAATAATCGAACCAGAATATTTATTAATGCTATAATACGGGTAGCAACAATTTTGACCGAAATATAAGGCGACTTGGGAAAGCCCTTATATTTATATAAAAGAACACCGCGTAGCCACCAAAATGTTGTGTTTAATTTCTTTAAGGGCCCATTCCTTCATTATTAT
Organism: Bathynomus jamesi; assembly: GCA_023014485.1. Taxonomy (NCBI): domain Eukaryota; kingdom Metazoa; phylum Arthropoda; class Malacostraca; order Isopoda; family Cirolanidae; genus Bathynomus; species Bathynomus jamesi. The sequence goes on along the minus strand of JAJOZX010001195.1, from coordinate 303,454 downwards.
ATTTCATTATTTACTCTACTTTCTATTCATTTTCTCTCTATCTTTCATTTATCGTTCTCTTTATTCTCGTTTCGCTGTGCTTTATAAATACGGGTAGCACGTGACAGAGCTGCTCTCTCGCGCTCTCCACGAGACAAATGTAAAGTTTTGCATATAGGTTCCCCTAACAATAATTACACGTACACGATGGATGATAGAGAGTTAGTGAGCGTTGACGAGGAAGTAGATTTAGTCGTACGCGTATTTGAGGATTTAAAAGTTTGGAACCAGTGCCTGGAGTCTTGCGCAAAAGCTAATAGGATGTTAGGCTTCATAGCGCGTAATTTCAAATTTAAATCGAAGGATATTATATTGCCCCTTTACAAGTCCCTAGTCAGGCTTCATTTAGAATATGCCATTCAGTTTTGGGGCCCGTATTTGCGTGAGGATATTGATAGGTTAGAAAGGGTTCAGCGTCGTGCCACGAAACTAATTCCGTCATTGCGCAACAAGCCTTATGAAGATGGGATTAAAGAGTTAGACTTGCATTCACTCGAAACTAGGAGATTAAGGGGGGAGCTTATTGAAGTTTTGAAAATCATTAATAACATCGATAACGTAAATTTTGACAAACTGTTCACTTTCGATAATAGCAATATTCGTAATAACGGATTTAAGTTGCGTGACAGACGTTTCATTACTAATATCGCTATAAACTTCTTTACGTTTAAAGTAATTGATAAATGGAATAATCTTCCCGCGCCCGTTGTGAACTCTACCAGCGTTAATGTGTTTAAAAACCGTCTAGATAGACATTTTAAAAATATTAACGTTGTTTAAAAAAAAAAAATTGGCAAGAGGAACTCTGGGGGTCGTAATCGGGGATGAGTCTGTTGACGTCTAATGCCAGCTTGTGACATGCCAGTGTGTGATATGCCAGCAAAAAAAAAAAAAAATTAGACTAACACGAACTTAGTTGCAGCTTGTTGAGTAAATTAACCCACTTTTCGTTATTCTTTATACTTATTTTTCTTCTCTCTTTATTGCATGTCTGTAGTTTGCATGTTTGCGTGGTATGATAGTGTTTGAGTTAAGAATGTGTTGTAATGCGTTCTTGTTTCACTACTTTTTATCTTTCACGTCTTTCCAGCCTAGTGGGCTGCATCCTCTACCTCCCTATGGAGTGGAGGATCGGTCTGCAACAGTTGGACGAAGGTGTTGCTTTGAGTTACGAATGTGTCGTTCTTGAGTTAAGAATGTATTGCATGATTTGTAAGCGTTCCTATTTTACTTCTTTTCATCTTTTTCCGGCAAAGTGGGCTCTACCTCCCAATAGAGTAAAGGACCGTTCTGCAATCTTTCCTATTCTCTCCGACTATTTTTCTGACTTGTCGACAGTGGCCGGCGGATGATGATGGTGAGTCATTTTTCTCTTTTTCTGAATGAATGTTAATCCACAAGTGATAGGTATTGCTGCTTACTTAACCCCTTATTCTCTTCTCTTAACCCCTTACTCTTTCCTTTCTCTCGGGCTAACCTTAGAGTGGATCTTAGGGTCTTTGTTAACCTTAGCTTCTGTAGATCTGTAGATCTGGCCTAATATGCAGTCTGTTTAATTTCTTCATTTCTACCATATCTCAAGAGTTGAAATTTCTCGGTGTTAAATACCATATTGTTGCCTTCTGACCATTTGTTAGTGTCCCCCTCTGCTCGGTCTCTCTTCACACGGAGGTCACGCTGGTGGTCCCGCCTCTAGACCCGGTTTGGTGGAGGAGCGAGTTGCTCTCTTGCGCTCTTCGCCACACATGACCGCTTGGTGGAGGAGTTGCTCTCTCGCGCTCTCCACCGCACATAGTCATGTACTCCCGGCTCATCTGGTCTAATATGCAGTCTGTTTAATTTCTTCATTTCTACCATATCTCAAGAGTTGAAATTTCTCGGTGTTAAATGCCCTATTGCTGTCCTCTGACCATTTGTTAGTGTCCCCTGTCGTGCGCACCTTTCTTTTCTTAGGTACTGCACGACTTTATTTCTTTTACAGTTTCTGACACCATTTAAGTAGTACCCAACCCGTTTATTTATTTATGGTGCTGGACACCCTTTTAATTATGTTAATTTACTTCACTGGCACCTTTTAATTCTATTTCAAATTATTTCTTACGCGCGTGTGCTTTTCGTTCAGGATGACTCGACCTATCCAGACGGATGGCTCTTTAAATTGATAGACGTAAGTTCCTTCGGCTTTCCAGAAGCCTACTTTGAATGTTAATTCACCTCAGCTAACAAGAGAGGCCTATTGCAAGGTATCGAAAACAACATATGCCCTCTTATAAAGTTTATTAAATATTACTCGAAACAGTACATGAATTTAGAAATTTATTCTCAAGTAAATTTATCAATTTCTGTACAATGCAATCCAATTTTAAATTCAAAGACAAAGTTCACAGTTATCTGGATTTAAGAAATTTATATAGAGGGGCTTTATATTTTAGTAACAATAAAACTTATAACGAGAAATGAAGTGGTCGAAATCGACCATGAAATTTGAAGAATTATTCTACTTGCCTGCAGATGACAAATTGCTCTCAATTGTGCTGCGTGCGGACCGCAGATTTACGGCCCGCCCGAAAGCAAAACGACAACCTACCAAATAACGGGACTTACTGCCGAACCCAAATTGATGGGTTCCGTAAACCAGGGCCCAGACGTACCCCGTTTAGCATTTAATTGGAGCCAAATTTAATTAATGGAAAGTTCACAAACTCTTGGTCCGTTGGTTAACATTAATTAAGATCCAATCAAGTTCTCTGTTAGGGTCACTAACAATAAAATTCTTATACAAAAGTTCGCGTAAACGAAGGCGATTTAACCTTTAAGTACAATCGTGACTATTTTACTTCAATCTAGAAATTTCTATTTCACCACAAGTCTAACGAATTGCTTGAGCCACTGTTAACTTTCGGAGGAACGACTACAACTGATTTGAAACTCAAAGTTCCACCTCAGAATTACAAAAACTCCTCCCTTTGGTGTCTAAAGGGCCTATCAAAACCAGTTTCATTACATGACATCATTCGTACAAAAATTACTGATCTTCTATTGGCTCTAATCTCAACTTTGTTAAATTCTACGCTCAGCCTTTCTTAACGAAATTTTTAAATTAAAATTTGAAAATTTAAATTGAAATTTTTAAAATTTAAAACAAAACTTTTAAATTTCGCTCGAGGGTTTACCTCAAGCGAAACCACGATAAACAAAAGTGGCAGCTTACATAGTTCCAAATGGAAACAGACTCTTAAGCTATAACTGCCCTTTGACTTCTACCATAAATCTACCCAAGACTGTCAAACGATAAGTTCTCTTCTCCGATTACACAGTCAGCCTTCGTTTCTTCTCAGGCGTCGGCATCCTTTACTTTGGTCGGTGTTCATTTTAAAAGAGTTAAATTTTCACGCGAAATTAAATCGATTTCAAAATCCCTCCCATGAGAAACTGAATTAAAATAGAACAAACGCTCAGCAATTTGAAACACTAATTCATTCGTTCATGAATATTTATAAATCAAAACACCTTGCCTTTAAAGATGTACACAACGAAATCTTAAACTAAAATTTCTGCATCTATTTTACAAAAGATTTCGGCCTGCCAATTTGAGGGTTACAACACCCCCTCTGCTGGGCCTCTCTTCACACGGAGGTCAAGCTGGTGGCCCCGCCTCTAGACCTGTCTTGGTGGAGGAACGAGTTACTCTCTTGCGCTCTCCGCCAAACATGACCGCCTGGTGGAGGAGGGAAATGCTCTCTTGCAAAGCGTTTGACACTCAATTTTGAACCTTAAACAAATGAGACTGAACAGGTGAAAATGAATGTATTCTTTTAACTACCGGATGAAAAAGGACTTAGTAGATCATATATATATATATACATATATATATATATATATCGCAGCATTTCATAATTCTTTATTGTTGGATAGATCCCAATCTTCTACGTTTTTAAATGTTTTTGACAATACGCAGAATTAGACGGAGTGTGAATAAAAATGTGTTTAGCTCGTGAAAACGATTGTCTGGGTAGAAATACCCTTCAGTCATCGGACGGCCTTGGGCTTAAGAAGGTGTTTTTGTGTGTTACGATGTAGTTGTAAATTTAGGATAGTATTAACTCTCTCCGACTTAAAATGTTAACGTTACCCCCCCCCCCCCTACCCCCTCGCATTACCCCGCTTATCTAAAAGTGTATCGGCATAAATAAAAGTTAGTAAAGTGTAATTAGTGTATAATCAATCCCCCGGTCTCCTTTGCATTGTTCGAATCATAATGGCGCCTCGAACTCGGTCACGTGCTACCCGTATTTATAAAACACAGCGAAACGAGAGTAAAGAGAACGATAAATGAAAGATAGAGAGAAAATGAATAGAAAGTAGAGTAAATAATGAAATATAATAATGAAGGAATGGGCCCTTAAAGAAATTAAACACAACATTTTGGTGGCTACGCGGTGTTCTTTTATATAAATATAAGGGCTTTCCCAAGTCGCCTTATATTTCGGTCAAAATTGTTGCTACCCGTATTATAGCATTAATAAATATTCTGGTTCGATTATTTAAATAGCAAGATGCATTGTGTTAACCCATTTACAAGCAAATTTCGATTCTCATTCCTTAACAAATCATTGTAACTGTTTTTCAAGATGGCGCCCATCATTTTCAAAATTTCTTCTGATAGCGAGCATTTTCATAATTTTCGCGGTCAAAAATTTTTTTTTCTCTTCTCGTTGGAGTCTAGATTTCCAAACCGCTTTGACTCAAAATTTCTCTGATCGTCTTGTCGAGGCCGTAATAATGTGGAGTCAAAATTAGAGTCGGGATTCGAGAGTTGTTTGTTTCCTTTTCGCGTTGATTTTTATACGGTAAGGTTTAAAATGTTTGAGCGGATGGTGATGCATTTTTAGGTAAAAAAAAAAAAATATATATATATATATATATATATATGAATAGAAACGTCGTTTCTATTCATTTATATACTGCGTGGTCATTGCAGTTAAATGCATATATATATATATATATATAGTAGAGATTTTAAGAGATCCAATAAAGAAGTAGCAAAATTTTCCAGAATCTAGTCGAGTTTTTAAGATTATTTTTTGACTGGATGTAAATAATGGATTTACAGGCATCGCTTTGTAGTTTTAGTTCGTTTTATAATTTTAAGTTAATTTAAAGTTAATTTAAAGTTTTAAAGTCGAAAAATAATCGTTAAAGACACTAATTTATACTGGGTCAAATTCGGACTGTAAGTTATTATGCTTGCCGTATATAAATTGTGTGAGACTTCAAAATAAGCAAAATTTGTTATAAACAAAAATTTGTTTAACTGAAATAGAGAAATTGTTTTCGTAAATTCTTTTGATAAATTAATTTGTTTTTACTATATATATATATATATATATAATCAAATTATTTTTACTATATATATATAATCAAATTATTAGAGTCACTACATAAAAAGTAGTTTTTCTTGTATAAGTTTATTTCTAATGCTAATAATAGTAAAATTTGGCTAATTTAAACACTTATTTTATTTCAGAATATATTTATATACACTCTACAGTTATGTAAAAAGTGAACAATGAACAATTCCTACACCATCATTATATGGATTCATTGTCTTCATGCAGAACTTATGTTCGTATAGTTTTATGTTGAATGTTCATTTTTACATAAGAAACCAAAATCGCCAAAGCGAGTTTTTGGATAGAATTTCGATTTATACTTCTTTATTCATTACTGTATTTCCCTAATTCATCTTAATTCATGTTCTTTCTTGACCGCTATCCTTTATTAATTTTATTACTTATTCATTCATCTACCTATTGTCTACTTATGCCCTATCAACTTATCAGTCTATTTTTACTCGTGTCAATCTATGAAACGCAAAACTTTTGCCTTCGTTCGAAAACGTTCTCGTATTATATTTTTTCCATTTTTATTTTTAAGTGCGTTCACCCCTAAAGATATTCATAAATGCTTGGTAAGTTATTCTCGAATTCAGCTGACAGACAGAATCGAGCGCTTCAAAGATAAAATACCTCCGATAGCATATTATTTCGTAAATAAATTATCTCGTAAGTGCAATGTACTTTGTATTATATTTCTAAACATCTTAATTGTCTATTAATATGAAACACTGTAAAAACAAAAAGTTATAGTAACTGTTTAATTATAATTAACTGTAATACTTTTAATTTAATATAATGTAATGTACTTTAATGAAACTGTACTTAATAATGTAATGTACTAAATGACGTAGTCAATGTACTTTAATGAAATTGTAGTTAACGATAATAAATGAATTGGTAATTATAATCATAGTTACAGTAGACCAAAATTACAATGTACTCAATGTCCGACCCTTGCCAAATAATTGATGACCTGTTGTTTTTTAAAATCTCATAATCATCTTTTTAGATTTAGCTTAATAATGAATCCCGAGTAACTTTTGCCATGTCATGTTTTGTATACATTCTTTCTTCGTTATAAAAGATGAAGTCATCTCTTGCCTAAGCATTTAATTGTAAATCTTAAACCTTTAATTTTTACTCATATGCAGATTTTAGTGTAAAGATGCATAGTTCAATTTCCACTTTTAGTTAACTTGGCAGATCATGATAACATCAGATCTGAAAATACGCAGTTTAAGATAAAAATATGGCTTCATCTTCAAATATCTTGTTTATTCGTTTAAACCTTACACAGCTAAAAAATTTACTTTATTTTCAAATATTGTGCAAAAATAATACAGCCTCTTCAACATTTAATAATGATGATGTTAGTAGAATTGGGGTATATAAAGCCCACAAATTTCTTCCATATTTGTTCTGATACCAACTACGAGGCTGAGCATTACCTGTAACAGTTTAGGAGTAAAACACAGTAAGAAAAAGTCTTTATTTTCTCCTTCGAGCCGTACTCTCTTCAGAAAACTTAGTCATTAGAATCTCCCGATAAGCTACAAGAAGAATCGAAGAGAAACCTCAAAGAATTTAATAAGCCTCTCAGAATCCTCCGAGCCACTAAAGAAGAACTCGGAGTAGTATAGAAGAAACTACTGCAAGTCACACATCCGTTGCTTGCCTCCTAACCAGAACCCCCGTCGATCCGAACCACCCCAGGGCCATAGACGGAGGGGTTAACATTGTGGCGACCCTTTACCAGGATAAGAAAAAGATTTTTAGAAGAAGATTTTTAAAAGAAGATTTTAACAAGAAGATTTTAACAAGAAGATTTTAACAAGAAGATTTTAAGAAGAGGCCACTCTTTGGCCAAGATAGAAATTACCCTGCATCAGGATAAACACATAGAAGAAGAGGATCTTAACAACTGGCGACCCTTTAACCAGGATCTTCACGACTCCAGGATTCTTCCAGTCTTCCAGACCCTGGAACCAGAACCAACACCCAGTTGACCGGCGTGTCACGACTTCTAGTTCGTCACATCCACCCAGTTGACCGGCGTGTCACGACTTCTAGTTCGTCACATCCACCCAGTTGACCGGCGTGTCACGACTTCTAGTTCGTCACATCCACCCAGTTGACCGGCGTGTCACGACTTCTAGTTCGTCACTTCCACCCAGTTGACCGGCGTGTCACGACTTCTAGTTCGTCACATCCACCCTTGAACCGGTGCGTCACGACTCCAAGTTCTCCACTCCTAGTTTTCATCCAGGAACAAGTGGCCAGCAAGACACGTCTTCAGGACACGTCTCTAAGGATTTCGCCGTAGGAATCTTGTTAAGTACAAAACTCTTTTTTTTTAAATAATTTCTAAACATTTGAAAAGTCATTATTATTAACAGTTAATATTTAATATTGAGCCAGAATTAACACAAAACACAGTGAACACTTCAGACACCAGTGATACATTTTTGTTTTATTGAAAACAATATTGTCAGAATTATTTTCAGTTATTTTCAGTTATTTTTACTATTCTAGTTAGTATAGTATAATTTTATTTTATGTATCAAACATAATAGTATCGTACCTTCGTGTACATTCGAGTGAAATGTTGTTTACATTTTATATTTTTGTTTGCAAATTTTTTTCAAATTATTGAATTGAATTGACTTGCAAATTAAGAAAGAGTGTGTTATAGAGAGTTTATAGAGTTAGAGAGTTACTTGAAGCATTTCAAGTTAGTTTCAGAATACTTGATAAGAGTTCAAGTTAGTTTCAGAATACTTGATAAGAGTTCAAGTTAGTTTCAGAATACTTGATAAGAGTTCAAGTTAGTTTCAGAATACTTGATAAGAGTTCAAGTTAGTTTCAGAATACTTGATAAGAGTTCAAGTTAGTTTCAGAATACTTGATAAGAGGTCAAGTCAAAGGTTGCATCTAAGAGGGACAACCGCCCCAGAGATTACAGAAGTTAGTTTTGAAAAAAAAAAGTGTTTTGAAAAAAAAGTTAGTTTTGAAAAAAAAAGTTAGACAAAAAAAAAAGTTAGTTTTGAAAAAAAAAGTGTTTTGAAAAAGAAGTTAGTTTGAAAAAAAAGTTAGTTTTGAAAAAAAAAGTTTTGAAAAAAAAAGTGTTTTGAAAAAAAAAGTGTTTTGAAAAAAAAAGTGTTTTGAAAAAAAAAGTTAGTTTTGAAAAAAAAAGTTAGTTTTGAAAAAAAGTTTTGAAAAAAAAAAGTTAGTTTTGAAAAAAAAGTGTTTTGAAAAAAAAAGTTAGTTTTGAAAAAAAAGTGTTTTGAAAAAAAAAGTTAGTTTTTTAAAAAAAAAGTTAGTTTTGAAAAAAAGAGTTTTGAAAAAAAAAGTTAGTTTTTGAGAAAAAGTTAGTTTTGAAGTCCCAAGTTAGTTTTCAATGCAGTCAAATGAATTCAACTTTTCCTTTGTAATTTAAGAGAATTTAATTTAAGAAAAAAAGTAAGTTAAGAATTTAATTCAACCTTTTTTTTTGTTGTAAAAGAGAATTAAATTCAACCTAAATTGACCGGTTTGTCTTTAGTTTAACTTTTTTTTGTTTGTAAGAAGGAAATTAACCGATCTGTCTTTTCTTTTCATGCCATTGTTGCGTATATAAATATATAGTTATGTATTTTATTATTTGTAACAAAACCGTTTTTACAAAGGTTGTAACGATTTTGGTAATTATTGTAATGTATATGAGGAACATGCCGTCCCTCCGTTTGTTGAACTCTTTTAATTTTTTGTTCTAAGTAATGTGACAAGCAATCTCTTCTTTTTAAAAAAAAAAAAAAAAAAAAAAAAAAAAAAAAAAACGTAATTGTCAATTTCAGACTAAAATATCAAACCAAACATTTCAAATTCTATCAACATTTAACGAAAAAGTATGATTTTTCTACTTAACATGCAAAAATTATTAAAACCTTTTTAATATTTTTTTTTATATAAAAATAATTTTTAATGTAAAATTTACCTGAAATTATTAAAAGAAAAGATTGTTCGAAATGCTTTCCTTCCATTTCAATAACTTTTTTATTCTTGGTCGAAATTCATCTATGGCTCGATTTACTTTTATTTTTTTAAATATTATAAAATTATGTTTAGCTCGTTGAAATGCATAATTGATTTCTATTTTTAATCTGTATTCTTAATTTTCTTAATTCAATTATCGTACCGATACTTCTGGTTAATGTTAATGGTTATATAGTTCATATATAGCTAGGAATGTTACTAGTCGAATTTAATTCCATCTTCAAAATTCAATTTTAAAACCGTGAGATTTACTTTCATTAATTGTAAGTTCTTCTAAGTACGTTTTTTTTATTACCTTAATTCGTGTAACTGATTTAATTAAATACTTAAATACTACCTTGAACTTAAAGGATTTTATAATAATAATAATGATAATAATAATAATAACAATAATAATTGACTCAAAAGATTTTATAACCCTAAACCCATCTTAAATTATTATACATTATTTTTAAACTTTGTTAATTCAAAAACCTCCCAAATCCCTACACATTTGACCACAGGTCTATACATCATCCACTACGTAATTCGATTTGTACCTACAACAGTTAATAAAATGCATGTATGCACATTATATATACTATATATAACAGCCCTTATGCTAAAATCATTGAATATCACAATAAAACTATTTCATTACGTAAGTGCAAACTATGCTATTTAGTCTTAATCATTTTTGCCTCCTAATATATCTAGCTCATGCATTTATTCAGTTACTTGAACAATCCTATTAGCTAATCTGTCCCTCGAAATTGTAAAATACACACTAGACCACAGGTCTATACATCATCGATTACGTAATTCTATTTTTACCTACAATAGTCAATAAAAATTAGCTTATAGATTGTACGATTTACATCCCACAGAAAAAATAAATAAAATTTGGTAAAAAATTTTAACAATATCATTCTTTGTCTAAATTGTTTATCTAAATTAAAGTATTAATCTTTGAATTCTTTTATATTATATATAATAACTCACTTGTTCTGTATAAAACTTGTATTGTAAAAAAGAATGTCGCCATCTAACTTGAATTACTTACGATGTTATTTTCTCAATTGTATTATATTGTATTATATTCTTGTATTAATACCATTTTGGAGGGGGAAATACTGTAAAAAGTGAACAATGAACAATTCCTACACCATCATTATATGGATTCATTGTCTTCATGCAGAACTTATGTTCGTATAGTTTTATGTTGAATGTTCATTTTTACATAAGAAACCAAAATCGCCTAAGCGAGTTTTTGGATAGAATTTCGATTTATACTTCTTTATTCATTACTGTATTTCCCTAATTCATCTTAATTCATGTTCTTTCTTGACCGCTATCCTTTATTAATTTTATTACTTATTCATTCATCTACCTATTGTCTACTTATGCCCTATCAACTTATCAGTCTATTTTTACTCGTGTCAATCTATGAAACGCAAAACTTTTGCCTTCGTTCGAAAACGTTCTCGTATTATATTTTTTTCATTTTTATTTTTAAGTGCGTTCACCCCTAAAGATATTCATAAATGCTTGGTAAGTTATTCTCGAATTCAGCTGACAGACAGAATCGAGCGCTTCAAAGATAAAATACCTCCGATAGCATATTATTTCGTAAATAAATTATCTCGTAAGTGCAATGTACTTTGTATTATATTTCTAAACATCTTAATTGTCTATTAATATGAAACTGTAAAAACAAAAAGTTATAGTAACTGTTTAATTATAATTAACTGTAATACTTTTAATTTAATATAATGTAATGTACTTTAATGAAACTGTACTTAATAATGTAATGTACTAAATGACGTAGTCAATGTACTTTAATGAAATTGTAGTTAACGATAATAAATGAATTGGTAATTATAATCATAGTTACAGTAGACCAAAATTACAATGTACTCAATGTCCGACCCGACATTATGTCGCCATAAGGAATGTAGAATCGGCGATACTGTTGTTATTTTTTTATTATTATTTTTCCGTTGGCATAAATTTTGATGTGCTTTCTACTTTGCCAAATAATTGATGACCTGTTGTTTTTTAAAATCTCATAATCATCTTTTTAGATTTAGCTTAATAATGAATCCTGAGTAACTTTTGCCATGTCATGTTTTGTATACATTCTTTCTTCGTTATAAAAGATGAAGTCATCTCTTGCCTAAGCATTTAATTGTAAATCTTAAACCTTTAATTTTTACTCATATGCAGATTTTAGTGTAAAGATGCATAGTTCAATTTCCACTTTTAGTTAACTTGGCAGATCATGATAACATCAGATCTGAAAATACGCAGTTTAAGATAAAAATATGGCTTCATCTTCAAATATCTTGTTTATTCGTTTAAACCTTACACAGCTAAAAAATTTACTTTATTTTCAAATATTGTGCAAAAATAATACAGCCTCTTCAACATTTAATAATGATGATGTTAGTAGAATTGGGGTATATAAAGCCCACAAATTTCTTCCATATTTGTTCTGATACCAACTACGAGGCTAAGCATTACCTGTAACAGTTTAGGAGTAAAACACAGTAAGAAAAAGTCTTTATCTTCTCCTTCGAGCCGTGCTCTCTTCAGAAAACTTAGTCATTAGAATCTCCCGATAAGCTACAAGAAGAATCGGAGAGAAACCTCAAAGAATTTAATAAGCCTCTCAGAATCCTCCGAGCCACTAAAGAAGAACTCGGAGTAGTATAGAAGAAACTACTGCAAGTCACACATCCGTTGCTTGCCTCCTAACCAGAACCCCCGTCGATCCGAACCACCCCAGGGCCATAGACGGAGGGGTTATCAGTTATATTAAACACATTTAGTACTTAGTGGGTCCTCCTTTGGCCTTAATTAAGGCAGCAACCCGTCTAGGCATACTCTCTATATAGGCTTTGTAGCTGGCCTGTATCTCAGGATCACGGTTCCAAACGGCAATTATTCGTTCTATTAACTGTATTCGAGTTGTTATTTCCTCGCCTTTCAGTCTACGCTTTACTATTTCCCATAGGTTTTCGATAGGGTTCATATCCGGAGAATTTCATGGCCAATCCACGAGAGGAATATTCTTTGCAGCCAGAAAACTTTTAACTGACTTTGCAGTGTGGCATTGGGCCGAATCTTGCATAAAATGGAATGGCTCACCATTTGGAAACAAGTCGGCGATCTGTGGAATAAGTCTTGTTTCCAAAACCTTTCGGTATTGGTCCTGTCTCATAGTACCCTCAACAATGTAAATTCGTCCAGTACCTTTACCGCTTATCACTGCCCATATCATGACAGATGTTGGATGCTTAACCGTACTTACGACACAGTCTGGATGATATTCCTCACCAACACGTCGCCTAACGTACTGTGATTTATCAGACATGACTTGGAATGTGGATTCGTCACTGAAACACACCTGCAAATGAAAAGAGAAAGAAATGATTGCAACCAAAATGAAACGTGCCTTGTCATACAAATATCAAAGTAATACATTTTACTCAAAATAAGCATAAAAGATCACTAAAATATTGTGACTTACCGATTTCCAGTCATCTACAGTGAACTTTGAGTAGTAAGCGTTTTTTTTTTATCATTGTTGGAGTTAATTTTGGCGTTTTCCTTGGCCGGCAACTACTCAATCCAAATTCCCTGGCACGCCTTCTTAAAGTCATTGTCGAAATGTTGATGTTTTCCTTCTCCAGCTCCAATTTAAGTTTGTTAGTAGTGCTTCTCCTATTATTTACTAGTTTCTTTTCAATGCATCTGTCGGCTCTAGGTGTAGTTATCCTTTTCCGACCATATTTACCCTTTCTTTTTGGAATCAGCTCTGGATTATCCCCTTCAACTTTAATTTTTGATGCGATCCTGTCAACACTTGCACGTGACACATTCAGTTCTCGGGCTATTTTTTTGTGAGAATAATCAGTCGCAGTCAGCAGCGAGAGCATTCTACCTTTCTTCTTTGGCGATAGATCACATTTCTTACCCATGTTGGGTAGCCTACAGTACATAAAAGTTATTCCTGTAAAGAAACACTAATTTAATAAAAAGAATCACAATACGTTGCTGAGAAACAATATCATATGGGTGTATGAGTGCATATTCCACGTACAATGGTTTAAATATAATAACTTATCATTAACTTAACATACACTTAACGCACCTGACCACTTGACACAACCTTCCACGTTCACAGCTGAAACACTACTACTGAACCCACTTTTTCACATACTCCCCTCCACCTACTCCCCAAATTAACCCCTATCCCCAGTTTCTGTTATTCAGGTAGAGAACACTACATGTGTTAACAATTTGGAATACTATCTGCATGCTTAAAAGGTTATTATTTAAACTAAAAACACCATATTATAATGAAAATGTGTTTTTCAAGGGGTGGCTCTAATAATTTGATCACCCTCTGTATATATATATGTTAACCCCTCCGTCTATGGCCCTGGGGTGGTTCGGAGTCGACGGGGGTTCTGGTTAGGAGGCAGCAACGGATCTGTTATTTGCAGTAGTTTCTTCTATACTACTCTCCGAGTTCTTCTTTAGTGGCTCGGAGGATCTCCCGATCTATCACCTTTGGACTTTTTTCTCTGGGGATTTGTCAAGGACAAAGTATTCAGGCAAGAGCCATCCTCTATCGAAGAATTAAAGCAAGCGGTGGTAGAGAGTGTACAGTCCATTGAATGCAGCGTTTTGGAAAATGTAATAAATAACTTCCTTTCCCGTTGTGTGAAATGTAAGAATGTCCAGGGACGTCACTTTGAACACATGTAGAATAAATTAAAACTTTAAAATGTTCTCTTTCGAATGCTTTTTATTTCATTTGTGAAGCTGCAATAATGACTGAGTAATAAGCGATTAAAAACAGGGACAATTTTTGTGGTCACGTGGTATAATCATAAGATATGTCAAATTTTGTGTACATTACTTCATTACTCGTACGTTTATGTTTTAAATAAAATCACTTTTAACCAACATTAAAAAAAGCTTGCGAAAATGAATCTAAAAATAACCCGCAAAAAAAAAAATATATATATATATATATATATATACTGTAGATAAATAGATGGACAGAGAGAAAGGAGAGTGTGTGTGTGTGTGTGTGTGTGCCAGCCAGGAATAATGCAATGTTCTTGCCTTCAAAAACGACACTTTAACCTCACGAGAGAACTTACTGACGAACAACTAAAAACTAGACATTTTTTATTCTTATTCTTTTGATATGCGACGCCAATGAAAAGACAAATGGGAACCTTTGATAATAAATCCTAAACAGCTTTCGGGGAAAAGGTATTTACAAATGTTTTTCAACTTTACCGATTTCTTGCACTGCGTTAATACTATCACAACTGCTACTGTTGCTACTACTACTACAACTGCTGTTGCTACTACTCTACTACTACTACTTCAGAACTTTCTCGAATCTTTCAAAATGTATTTTAAGTTGTCGCACAATGGCACCTTTTCCACTAAAATCTCCACTTAACTAACGTAAACATAAATACTGGCATTATTATTAAGACAATAATGGAGAATGAATAATTTTTTTTTCTGTCGCGAGTGGGATTCGAACCTAACTATCAGAATCAGTGGATAATTGATTAGGTTAAGAACTCATGATTCGGAGATCGGTAAGACGCAGATTCGAACCACGCCTACTGACCAGCTTTAACCATTTGCATTATTCAGGTTAACCACTAACTTTTCAATATATATCTACTGTATATATATATATATATATATATATATATATATATATATATATATAGCGGCGTACTTCAAAGCAAAATTCTCTATTCGCAGAGAGAAATATTTCAGTTATATTCGTCCTTATCTTTTGCACCATGCAGAGGATAGTTATGAAAAGTTTACTGTTCGTTTGGAAAAATTTAGCAAATAAAAAAAATCATTTCAAATTTATCAAATAATGTAAAACATCAAAGAATTTGAGGAAAATAAAAAAAAGTTGAAATACAAAAGTTTTCGTACATTTATTTACAAAATTATTTAATACTTTGTGTGTCCACCTAAGGCTTGAAAAATTTAAAATTTTTATCAGTAGTTGGCTGTTTATTGATTAGAGACTGCTGATAAATCTGAATTCTCGAATTTTCTCCGTGAATCTTCATAGAAGACGACTCACAAGCCATTAGTAAGCAATGGGTTGTTGTGGTGAAGAGATGTCTACGGATCTTAAGAGATCTGTTATTGCTGCACACGAGTCTGGAAAGAGTTATAGGACGATAAAAGAAGAACTTCGAATTCCATTAACGACGGTTGCTGCAGTTATAAAGAAACGGAATGGGTTTGGAAATATCAAAACTCTACCAAGGTGTGGACGACCTTTCAAATTTTCAGAACGCACTGATAGGATTGAAAGAATGGCTGCTGCGAATCCACGAGTGACTGCGGGTGATGTTTGCCAACCATTAAGACTGTCTAAGATCGATGTTCATCCTTCTACTGTCGTCGTATATTGAGAAAGAATGGTCTGCATGGATGAGTTGCACGAAGAAAACCTCCGCTACGAAAAGCGCGCAAAGAAGCTCGTTTAAAATACGTCAAGAATCATTAAAATGATGGATTTGCATTTTGGAAGAGACCAAAATTGGACAGACGAGACCAAAATTGAATTACTCGGGAACAACGATCAACGGTTTGTTTGGCGAAAATCAAATGCTGCATGCGAGGAAAAATCATCTTTCCTACGGTTAAACATGGTGGTGGTGGTAGTTTGCTTCTTTGATGATGCTTTTGTGCTTCTGGTTCAGGAAAGCTTGTCATCAATGGAATCTTGAATTCGAAGAAATATCAGAAAGTTTTAGAAGAAAATGAATTGCCTTCACTTTGGGAGTGGGGACTAGGTCGTAATTGGGTTCTGCAACAAGATAATGACCAAAACATATGAGTATCATGCAGTGGCTTCAACAAAAGAATTTTAAGCTTTTCGAGTGACCCATTCAAACCCAAATCTCGATTTAATAAAAAATTTATGGTTTAATTTGAAAAAAGAAGTCCGCAAGAGAAACCCTTCGAATCTGAATGAATTGCAACAATTTTCATTAGAAGAATGAGCTAAAATTTCTACTGAGAGATATCGAAACCTTGTGAAAAAAATACCCAAAGCGAATCAGTGAAGTTATTCGAGCAAAAGGTGAACACACAAAGTTTTAGTAGTCCGACTGGCAAAATGGACGAGTGCATCATAGACTGGAGAGTGCATCTCACGAATCATCGGCTGAAGTCATTCACTGTCTCCGTAAACGCGGCTATACTACTCGCTCAGTAGTATAATGGCATTTCGGACGAGGAATTTGGATAAATTTGATAATTTCCCCCCTCACCATCCTTCATGCGAAGTCCTTCAGGGGGCCACTCCAGGGGCAGGATTTCAGAACACCCCAAAATCCTCTGGCCTTTTGCCATTATACTACTG
Organism: Bathynomus jamesi; assembly: GCA_023014485.1. Taxonomy (NCBI): domain Eukaryota; kingdom Metazoa; phylum Arthropoda; class Malacostraca; order Isopoda; family Cirolanidae; genus Bathynomus; species Bathynomus jamesi. The sequence continues at coordinate 286,567 of JAJOZX010001195.1, read as the reverse complement.
TGTTAAGTAATTTTGTAAGTAAATTTATGAAAACTTTTGTATTTCAACTGTTTTTGATTTTCCTAAAAATTTTTGATGGTTTACATTATATGTTGGAGTTGAACTAAGTTTTAGTTTGTTAAATTTTTCCAAACGAACGGTAAACTTTCTGTAACTATCCTATGCATGGCCCAAAAGATAAGGATGAATATAACTTAAATATTTCTCTGTACGTGTATTTATGAGCGCCAATGTATATATATATATATATATATATATATAATATATATATATATATATATATATATATATATATATATACACAGGATGGCGCAAAAGTCGCGCATCATAGGAATTTTCAGTGTTGACTATAATATATTATTATTTTTCTTCTAGGTACGGATAGCTGCGAAATTAACAATAGACGAGAGGGTGAGCTTGGTTTTAATGTATGGAATACCGGGTACAACAAATCGATGAATCGGTAGAATTAAAATTCTGTACCGATTCATCGATTTGTATTTCATGCATTAAAACCAAGCTCACCCTCTCGTCTATTGTTAATTTTGCAACCATCCCCTACCTAAAAGAAAAAATAATAAATAATCACACTGAAAATTCCTATAATGCGCGACTTTTGCGCCACCCTGTGTATATATATATATATATATTAGGGTGCTTTTAAAAACTGAAAGTGTGAATTTCGGGTCACGGAACCCCGCAAATGATGAGGTTCCGGGAGCAAATAAAGCACATGATTTTTTTGGAAAATCATCAAATATTTAGAGGTTGCCCAAAGACCCCAAAGTTTTACCCATATGCTCATTTATTTATGCGCCCTTTTTAAGTCACTTCTAGTGTTTATTAACCCATTGATACACAGCGTCCCCAAAATTAGAAATTGCATTGTCAATTGCGTTCTGATAATCCATATTTCTTTACTTCAGTATACCAACAAATGAATTTTCTTTAATTCTAAATCGTTTTCTCTTAATTACTCACGTCTTTCATGCATTTACGTAATGGTGGCCAAGAAGCATCACAGTTCTCATAACGGTAAGTGTTATTTAAATAATTCATATATTTCAAACGTTTTTTTTACTTAGCACTGTAATGGATGGTATTATGAATTGTTTGTAAGTATAATGACTTGTTTTACCGGCAATATTTTTGTTTCCAAAATAGTTATAAGGTTTAATTTTTATGCGTATAAAATTTTGGACGCTCTCTGCTTCAGCGTATTGCAATCATCTTTTTTCGCATCGTCTGAGTGAAATAGTGTGTACCGTAGATTATTTTTAATTTATATATGGATTGGATATACTGTAAATGGTTATGTATGCATGATTTCGCAAAATTATTATAATTTTAATACATATTGTGTTCATGGGTTATCAGCCAATCATTGTTTGAACACAGATTACGGTTACAAAGAGGGTGGCTTATTTCTACACATTTTCCTGAGGTACTTTATCCATGAATGGGTTAAATTAACTTACCAATTTCACTGTTTTGTCTTATTCACAGATAACTGGTGAACGATGGCGGCATGTACAAGATCGAAGAAATCAATCTGGCTTGTGGGGTCATCAAGTCCTACTATTGCCGGTCAGCAATTACCTTGAAGAGGTGATGTATTGAAGTACCTTTTCCATCTCCACAATGAAGAGAAGAAATCCTTAGCTGAGAGTGTGTCCTCGACATCACAAGCCATCATTGAAATCTGGGTGACAGAAGGTTTACCGACGAAACATCCGCACGACGTCAAGAAGCACGTCCGGGAATTGCATGACGAATGGCAGGGTTTGAAGAAGAGAATTTCGCGGAAACGAAGACCAATTTGGACAACCAGGCTGCGTTCAGGTCAAGCTTGAACAACCTTTTCGACATTGGTCACCAAAATGCCCTAAATCTTATCAAAATTCAGGAGGACAAGGACTTCCTGCTTGCTCAAAGGGAGGAGGGTCGGAGAGGAAGGATTGGAAATGTCGACAAGAAGATTGCCAAAAAAGTCGCAAGGGCCCAAGAAAGAACTGCTCAGGAATTGAAGCGGAAAGACAGGCATGTGCAGGAAATGGAAGAAATCTCTGCTACCGTTGTTATGGAAACCTCATCGTCAGCGTCATCAAGTGAGGAAACAAGTCCCGAAAGAAAGCCAGTTACATCGTCGGCTCCAAAACATCGCCGTGGGACGACGGCAATCAGTTCGGAGGTCGCTGCGGCATTGGACCGCACGCGGATGAGCGACAGGGCAGCTGCTCGTGTTCTCATCCCCTTTGGCATGCAAATGGGTCAGGACATAAGTGAGATGTGCCTCAGTCCAAGTGCTATTCGGGCCAGCAGATCCAGGTACAGATCAGCCCACGAAGCAGAGGTGAGAGCTTCCTACAAGCCTGAATGCCCTCTTGTTCTTCACTGGGATGGAAAACTTATGGCAGACTTAATGGGAAGAGACAAAATCGACCGTTTAGCCATCTTAGTTACCGGGGATGGGATGAACAAGATTCTAGCCGTCCCCAAACTCCCAGACTCCAAGGCAGAAAGGACGGCAATCGTCATCATCGAAACCATCGAAAACTGGGATCTTGGCCAGAAGATCAAAGCTCTCTGCTTTGACACGACAGCCACCAACACCGGCATCCATGGAGGAGTGTGTGTGCGAGTAGAGCAGGCTCTCGGGCGTGAAATGATTTACTTTGCGTGTCGACATCACGTGCTGGAACTGCTGCTTGAAGCAGTATTTTCTTTCCTTGTTGGAGACCTTTCCAAAGGACCTGAGATTACGATTTTCCAGAGCTTCCGTAATGTTTGGCCGCAACTGAAATTGAATGAATACTCCACTGCCGCGGACGAAGAGGACACGGCTGCAGTGATCAGTCCCTGGGCCGAGAAGATGATTCATGAAGCAAATGACCTTCTGAAAGTGAAGCATCCCAGAGATTACTACAAAGAGCTTCTTGAACTTGTAGTCATTTTCTTGGGAGGAGTACTTCACGGACGTCGGAGTACTGTGTTCATGGCTCCAGGGGCTTTGCACCGAGCACGGTGGATGGCGCGTGGAATTTACTCTTTCAAGATTTGGATGTTCAGATACCAGTTCACGATGCACATGAACCAATGTCCTTCAACATCTCGTGGAGCAAGTAGCAGTGACCGCCTGATTTCTGGGTTGCGGGACTTCTGTCTCTTCGTTGCTCAAGATTACGTCCTTCCGTGGTTTTCAGCAAGAGAAGCATCAAGCGCTCCACGAAGCGACTTAGCCCTCCTTCAAAAGTTGCAAAACACCAACGCCGCTGGGTACAAGAGTTTTAATCGGCATCTCTGGTACCTCAATGAGGTAAACGTGGGCCTTGCACTATTCGATCCTGCAGTCGATGATGATGAGAAGCGGAAAATGGTAGAGAATATGAATTCCGTTGAAGGGTCAGAAGCTCCCCCCCCCGACGAGTCTGGATTCCAGATCCAAGAGGAAAGACCCTGGCAGACTTTTGCTCTTCCAATACGTACAATCTGTTCACCCTTCTAGATCTTCCGGTCGATTTCCTGCAAGAGGATCCATCAAACTGGGAAAACAACACCAGCTTTGGTTCAGCAAAGATCAGGGTGGATTCCTTAAATGTAGTGAATGATGCAGCAGAGCGAGGCATAGCATTGATTCAAGAATTCACGAAGGCTGGAAGGACTCGGAACGAAGAGCAGATGCAGTTCATGATTCAAATCGTCGAAGAACATCGTAAAGTCTTGCCGACAGCCTCCAAAGCCACTTTGATGAAAAATGAACGCCAACACTCGAGGTGTCATGTACTTTAATCGTTAATTATGAATTTAGTGATATACTCACACGATATATTTGTTCTGAATACTTATTGGAGATGTATATTGGAGATGCAATTTATCATTTAAACTGAGAATTAAAATTTCCATTGCCCTATAAATTGAAAATACCTATCAGCTGTGGGCAACCTCTAAATGTTGTTGGATTACAAAGAAATTTTGCCTGTTCTGTTTTCTCATGTATCCTCACAAAATAAAGGGTTCCGCTCCCTTGCATTTTCATTTCGCATTTTTCACCATATACCATAAACACACCCTAATATATATATATATATATATATCATACACCCCTTGGTTTTATGGATGAATGCTCCAAGAGGGTATGATATAGTACTCCAGGAACGAAGGGACCGTCTTAATGTCTGATCCTGCCGCAGTCGCAGAGCACGCAAAATATTTTTCGTTTAAGAGTTCTTTTAGGTTTCAGTTGTCATAGAAACGCATCGGCAGTTATTCTTTTAATTAATTTAAGCAATCAAATTATTCTTCACACAATATTAATGAATTAAGTAAGGTTTAAAGAATCAAATAATAGTTCTTAACCTCTAGTTCTAAAAAATTATTAAATGTATAAGTCAGTTGTTACCCAAGTCTACTGCCTTTCCTACAATCAAACTCCAAGCCCGAATTTTCACGACCTCAAAACCAATACAAAATTCCAATATACAGATTAGATTACCACTATTCTAGCCCGGAGACTCGTTCCCCTGAATCTAAACCTTAAGCTTCGGGTTCCTCCTTACACAGGGTGTTTCAGGAAGAAAGGTCAATACTTCGGGAGGCGATAGTATCGGTCATTGTGAGAAAAAAGTTCATATGAACATGTGTCTAATTCTGAATGGTTACGGAGATAGAGCTGTTTGAATCTGATGCGCGCGCAGCTCCTCCTCCCCCTTCCCTCCCCTATAACCTTGAACCATGTAAGCTGTAATGTAAGCATGTAACATAAGCCAATCGACAGTTGACTGTTGTGAGTGACATTGTTTGGTGTTTGAAGCAGAGTTAAGAATGCCACCCATCTTCACACATGCCGAATATGCAGATATGGTGTATGTCTACGGTTTTTGCGATGGAAGTGCAACAGCTGCTGTTGCAGAATACCGTCGACGGTTTCCGAACCGCAGAATTCCGGATCGAAGAGTGTTTACCAGGGTTTTCAACACATTGCGTGAGATTGGTACACTTCCCAGCGCTCATGTTTCATCTGAACGTGAAGGTCAACAAGATGTGGATGAAGTGGAAAACATTCCTCAGTTGGTAGAGCGTAGTCCTATTACTAGCTCATGAAGAATTTCTACACGTCTCGGTGTACCACACACAAGAGTATGGCGAACATTACGTGAGGAAGGCTTGCATCCATATCATGGATAGTGTGTACAACACCTTCAACCAAGAGACGCTGCCATGCGACTGGAATTTTGTCAGTGGGTAAATGCTAATCGCCGATTGTTTCGATTAATACTGTTCACCGATGAAGTTACTTTCACCCATGACGGTATCGACAACACTCGTAACTCTCATCGGTGGCCAGAGGAAAATCCAAATGCCACTGTGGAAACAAATTTTCAACATCGCTTCTCTGCCAATGTGTGGTGCGGTATCATCGATGATCAGCTGATTGCCCTGTTACTTTAGAGAATCGTCTTACAGGACAAAGTTACCTAGAATTTCTGCAAAATGAATTGCCAGGACTATTGGAGGATGTTCCTTTGGCTACACGTGCTGGTATGTACTTTCAGCATGACGGAGCTCCTCCACATTCTACCCGTCTGGTGATGCAATACCTATATCAAACTTTCCCTGGTCGATGGATCGGCCGCGGTGGTCCCATTCAATGGCCACCAAGGTCTCCAGACCTCTCTCCGTTAGATTATTGTTTGTGGGGGTGGATGAAAAGTCAAGTTTACAAAAGAAAGGTAGATACACGAGACGAATTGCTCGCGCGCATTTTGGATGCTGCTTCCCGCACAAAGGAACGTCAAGATCAACTCAGGCGAACAACACGCAATCTTCGCACACGAGTTGCAAAGTGCATTGAGGTTGATGGTGGGATTTTCGAAAACGTATTGTAAACTGTAACAAATTTGTCATTTTTGTATCTGATACCATTCAAAATGCCAATGTTTAAACATTAAATGTTAGAAACAGTAATTGGTTTCTCTTTCTTGATTACCATTAACAATGCTTTCGTATTTGTAGATTCAAACAGCTCTATTTCCGTAACCATTCAGAATTAGACACATGTTCATATGAACTTTTTTCCTCACAATGACCGACAATATCACCTCTCGAAGTATTGACCTTTCCTCCTGAAACACCCTGTATATTGGAGGACCGGATGTCAAAGAGTGCGTCATAGGTATGGGAAGGTTCTCATGAGAAGTAGGAGCGAGTTTCGATTTCAAGGTTGAGCCACGAAGGCTCATCCGGTGTCTAGACAGAGGCCAGCGGCGTTGGGCGCTGTTGTTATGCACTTCTTCATTAGAGCGTACCCCCTGGCCTCATGCTTCCATCATCGTTGCTTTTAGTGTCCCTTTCACTCCTTATCTTCAGACAGGATTGTCTTAATGGAACTGGAATTGCTAAGGAATCCTCTATGACCTCATGAGGAATTGATTCCCGAGAGTACTCCCTGACCCCTGGTAGTACGCCGTGTATAACATATATACAGTATATGAGAGTTGTTCAAAAAGTAAGTTCAGAAGGTGTTTTGAAGAAACTTTTATTACAAGGCAAGTAATTTTTACAAGTATTTCAACAACTTATTACTACTTTTCTATGATACATAATCACCAAACAGATTCAAACACTTGTCGTAGCGTGGGACAAGCTTTCCGATGCTGGTCGAGTAAAATGTAGTCCTTAGTTTTTAACCAGTTTCGTACGGCCACTTCTCTTTAGGGCTGTAGACAAATGAAAGTTGCTTGGTGCAAGGTCAGGACTAGGAGGGGGGGGGGGGGGTGATCCATGACTTCGCAGTGAAACGATTCCAAAGTTGGCGTGTTTGATTTGCAGTGTGAGGGCGTGCATTGTCATGCGAAAACACTAAACTTGCAGTAAGCAACTTGAGACGTTTTCTTCTGATAGTCGTGCGGAGTTGCTGTAAAGTTTCACAATAAGAAGTGGCATTTATTGTTGTCCCTTTTTGCATGAATTCAACATGCAAAACGCCTTGATGGTCCCAAAAAATCGTTTCCATCATCTTACCAGCTGATGGTGTAATCTTAAACTTTTTGGTTCGTGGTGACCCCATGTTGCCACTTTACAATGTTGCCACACATGCCTGACAAAATATTGTACTACCAACAACATCATTGTACTATGTATAATGCACCGGTAATTAGCCTTTTAAACTTACTTTTAGAATAGCCCTCGTATAATAATTTGGTAACCTTAGGTTTGCTTCCGACCGAATTGTTCATTCAAGCTTGTTGGCCCATATATTAAACCTACAGTTTAACGTGTAATCCGAACTACAAAATACCACGGGTGGTAAGTAATTACAAAGTCTTTCTTCCGGACTTTATCTCACGACCTCCCGAACAGCAGCCCAGCTTCTTAACCACTAGGCTACACAAGTTATCCATTTGTGTACCAAATAATTTTTTTTTGTATGGAAGGATGAACAGCTGGGTTTGCTGCACACACGCGCCTGCCGTCACCGAGAATCGAACCTGGGGCCGGTGAATTTCTAGTCAACGATGCTAAACACCACAGCACCGAGGCGCATATGCATTATATATATTGTTATATTATCTTCATTTCCAATTTATATTATTTCGATTAAGACCCGAAGCTATAAAATCTTGAAATCGCTTCACGATATAATTGACGTACTTTGTGTACCTAAATACGTTCCTAAACGGAACTGCGAACAAAGAGTTTAGATTATTTTAAGAATTATATTATTTATTCAGTATTTCCTTTCAACCGGAAGTCACACGCTAAATGACGCAAAGGCACCTCGCGTTGGTGAATCCTTTCTATCAAACGGAAGTCACGTGGTGGTAATGTCACCACTTCATGCGAATGACGTTGAGGACTTCCGTTTTTTTCCGAATATAAAAAAAGGGGCTCAGCACCCTTAACTCAGATTCTTGCACGCGGAGGTCAGACGCACATCTCCGGATCGGGCTGACGCCCTATTCGTTATTACCTCCCTTCGAGGAGAGCGAAAAGACAACTTAAGATTAAGCCGTTCAGATTAAGCCTCGCGGTAAGAAAGGCAGGAATAGCTCGTAAGAAATTTCGGATAAAATCTGACTAAGTATAATAAATAACTGAATTAAAGTAGGGGCGGGAGGGAAAATCCGTGCCTACTGATTCCGAAATTTGATATAATTTATAAATAAGTAACTTTGATTTAAAGTCGAACAAGAAACGATTTGACTTCCACTTGTTTTTAATTCAAATATTAAGGCAATCTGATTCAAGCACATTAAATAAAAACTTTGCCAAGCATTTCCTTGTCCCCCCCGGACCTGCCAACACACTTAGTCTCGACTGCCTGAGTAAATACTAAAGCGCGGCGTCTTCAGGTCTACTTCGTCGGGAGTCTTATATTTCTGTTACACGGGGAAGGCGGAAGAAAAGAAGAAAAGTGTAACAGAAAGCTGGTGTCAGAAGTGGGATTAAAGTAAGTTTCCTTCCCCATTTCCTCGTAGACACCCGTCGAAGAAATCAGACGAGTACGAGAGAAGAGGTGCCAAGGGTTAAGCAAGAAACTCTCGTGACAAGATACTGCGGTAAAGAAAGTGCGTGAGGGCTATTCCTGCGAGCAAGCAGAAGAAACCCTCTAGAAGGAACCCTCGAGAATCAGCAGTGCAGCAAAGCGCAGCAGCGAAACTCCCAATCCTTTGAAGATTCGAGCAGCAGAGAAGGATTGATATTCCTTTTCGAGAAGAAATCCTCCTGAAGGAACCCTCGAGAAGCAGCAGCAGCGAAGCTCCCCCATCTTTGAAACTTCAAGCAGCGGACGAAGAACAGAAGGATTGATGTTTCTTTTCGGGAAGAAGGAACCCGAAACCGGACGAAACAGGTGAGCGATCCTGGTAGCATAGATACCCCCCCCCCCCAAAAGAAATCCATTCCGGTATTAAGATTTTTCCCATTTTAATTTTTATATGAACTAAATCCAAAGTATTTCTCTCTATTCATCCACTTTTGAATTTAGGAACGAACCAGGAAGTTTTGTTTCCCTTGAATTAAGAATGTGAGCGGCATTATTCTTGTTTCATTATGTACATATATAGATTCTCCGTTACTGAGAGAACGATAAATATTTTAATTAAATGTAAAAACCTTTTTACATAAATAGAATGTGACGTCAGTGGTAAAATGAATGAATTAAATAATAAAAAAATTTATATCAGTTCACATCGTAAACAGGACGTGGAAATATTATATATGAATTAATTAATATATTTTAGAGAGAGAGAGTAAAAACGGGTTTGCTGTTAGTTTGTTTGCAAAGTTTTATTTGATCAGTTCATAAATTCTTTAAGAGAGGTTGAGGCAGGAGAGAGTTGAGTGTAAAAATTTTTCTTGAGGCATCTCAAAGGGGAATGGAATGTTTTGTGGTGTCTCTTTTGCAGGGACGCCTTCCACCCTCTTTTCGGAAGAAGCAAATAGGACTTGCTAACTCGAAGCAGATGTTCCTCCGATGAACCCCCGAGTTCAAAGGCTCAGGCCAATTCCCCTGCTTGAACGTCTACGACAATGGATTCGTTGTTCTCCGTTAAGCCAGGAACAAGATGGAAATTCACACCGTCGTGAGAGGACCTCGACCCAAGAAATCACTAGATGAATTCCAAAGAGCCACCTGGACACCCAGAGGACCAACCCTCCAGCTGTCGGGCCGAAGGATTTCGCGGAATGATAAGACTATTTAACTCTCCTTAAAATTTTTTCATTAAATAATTGCCAAGTTAATGCTTGCCTAGAAAATTGAGTAATTAAGAAAAAATTAGTGTTTCGGTGAAAAAGTTTATAACGTGAGAATAATAATTTGCGTCAGAAACATAATTGGGTTTCAGGAAACAAACGTTGAAAATTGTAGGTAAAATGTACTTTGATAAATTCCCGATTGAAATGCTTTATTGCCATTTCCAAATCCTGAATTATTTTAAACCAGTAATTTAGTACGTTCTAATGAATTTTTGTATTAATAATCTAACTGTTTTACATTATTTTCAAACTATGCGTTTATTTTCTTATTCTAAACCCTTTCCTATGTGTGATTATGTGTAAATGTATGATTACAGCATTCCACCCGTGTGTTCGATTCAGTGCTCTTATTCATTATATATATATATATATATATATATATATATATATATATATATATATATATATTATAATTGATATTTTTGAAGATTTAATGACGTCACTTTGAATAAATCCTTGACTGTAATTTGTAAACGTTCCTAAGGGAACATTATACTTTTAATGATTCAGTGACGTCAATTTGAATAAATATATAATCTAGAAAATGACTAAGAGCCCATTTCCGCTGCAAGGCAAGAGAAAACATTTGTTCAGAACAGAAGCACTTCATTTATAAAATATACGTCTATTAATTGTTATTAGGTAAGATGTATAAGTTTCTAATTATTAAATTTTCTCTTTTCTGATGCGCGGAAAGGATCTGAAAATTATATAATTTATATTTTCTTCGTGTGTGTGTGTTTCTAATTTCTCTTTCTCTTTATTTTACTAACTATTATTTTACTCTGTATTAAAATGATTTAATAAAGAAATTTTACATATGTTAATATAATAGAAATGATTATTTCATAATGGTATATGTTAAAGTTGCTTATTCCAATTATTGTATAACTGAATGGTTTAAATTAAATACTACCTGTTTATTTCATGATGGTATACGCTAAGATTTTGCTTATTCCAATTATTGTATAACCGAATGTTTTAAATTAGATGTTAACTGTTATAATAAGTTTTGATTAAGAATATTGCAATATGTTAATAGCAAGTCAGCCTTAGAAGCCTAATACAGAGCTAGAATCACCTGAAGATCAGGGCCCCCAGCCTTCGTTAGTTACCCTTATAAGGCTAACTAACGAAAATATCACGACTTAACCTAACCAATCGTTAGGTCAACTGTACGCCCTTGACGATTGGTTAGGTTAAGTCGTGATATTTTCGTTAGTTAGCCTTATAAGGCAAACTAAAGAAGGGTGAGGGGCCCTGATCTTCAGGTGATCCCAGAGCTGTTTTGTAAACAAAGGTAATCTTAATTACGTGTATTTTCGAATTTGAACTAAGATAATTTGTATTTATAAATTAATTTTCCTTTGGAAGATTAATGTACTATAGAACTACACATCATGTAAATCCAGGACTTCTTAATACGAGCGCGTCAAATTTTTTTTTATTTTTTTTAAAAAGTGGTACGTCTGTTATAGTATCTTCATTTCCAATTTACATTATTTCGAGTAAGACCATACAAAGCCCAAAGCTATAAAAACTTGAAATCGCTTCACGATATAATTGACGTACTTTGTGTACCTAAATACGTTCCTAAACGGAACTGCGAACAAAGGGTTTAGATTATTTTAAGAATTATATTATTCATTCAGTAGTTCCTTTCAACCGGAAGTCACACGCTAGGTGACGCAGAGGCACCTTGCGTTGGTGAATCCTTTCTACCAAACGGAAGTCACGCGGTAATAATGTCACTACCTCATGCGAATGACGTTGAGGACTTCCGTTTTTTTCGAATATAAAAAAAAGGGGCTCAGCACCCTTAACTAAAATTCTTGCACGCGGAGGTCAGACGCATATCTCCGGATCGGGCTGACGCCCTATTCGTTATTACCTCCCTTCGAGGAGAACCAACAGACAACTTAAGATTAAGCCATTCAGATTAAACCTCGCGGTAAGAAAGGCAGGAATAGCTCGTAAGAAATCTTGGATAAAATCTGATCAAGTATAATAAATAACTCTGATTTAAAGTAGGCGGCGGTAGGGAAAGTCCGTGCCTACTGATTCCGAAATTTGATATAATTTATAAATGAGTAACTTTGATTTAAAGTCGAACAAGAATCGATTTGACTTCCACTTGTTTTTAATTCAAATATTAAGGCAATCTGATTCAAGCACATTAAACAAAAACTTTGCCAAGCATTTTCTTGTACCCCCCGCCCCCAGGACCCGCCAACGCACTTAGTCTCGACTGCCTGAGTAAGTAATAAAACGCGACGTCTTCAGGTCTACTTCGTCGGGAGTCTTATATTTCTGTTACACGGGGAAGGAAGAAGAAAAGAAAAGTGTAACACATATATATATATATATATATATATATATATATATATATATATATATATATATATATATATATATATAACGTTGACTATATATATCGACCAGGGAAGTACTCCGGGGGTGGGTTAGATAGGGGACAGGGAATGCTGGAACTTCAGGTTCTCGTTTGACTGTCCTCCTAAGCTAATCTTTTTCCGTGTCTCGTCTACTATGTGAATAATCCAGCATACTCTGAAACACACATTTTTTTTCACTATTCCTCACAACACACACACATGTGTCTTACTACACAATCTTTTCAAAATTTAAAAAAAAAATGGCATCGACCTGAAGAGCCCCGGAGTCCCCTTGTGAGGGGAACATATATGTCTCCACTTCTAATTCCCCCGCTGCCGATACCGGGAACGCAGACCGGGCAGCGGGGCTGGTTCTGCTACTGCCCATTCGAGATGCTCCAGGCTTCTGCCTGATTCACTTTTCATAAACTTCTACCTTTCCTCAAATTTTCAATCTGTTGCACACCACCTTTCCTCCTTTAAATTCACCTTTTCTTTTTCACTGAAATTCAGGTGTCTCGGACGACTGACAACAACCCTTTTTCTGTACCCTCCTACTTTCTCTATACTCACTTTCATTCCAAAGGTGGATGTTGCGTATATGTACGCAACGACAAAACTTGCTCTCGTACTCGCGATATAATCCTCCGAATGGTTACGGCTTACATACTAATCTCAATTTAAGTAGATCTGCGCTGCCTACCTTTCTCCTAATTCTACTATCCAAAACACTTCGATTACCTCACTTCCAAAATAGAATACATGCTATCCCATTCTCCTTTTGCCGAAATCTCCATTTTAGATTTCAATGTTCATCACTATCTTTGGCTTTCCTCCCATTTCACTGACATCCCTGGTGAACGAGCCACAACTTCTCTTTCCTGAATGATTTAGAGCAGATTGTACAGCACTCTATTCAGAACTCCGATCGCATTGGAGTAAGGCCCAACATTCTGGATTTATTTCTCACCACTCATTGTTCTTCTTACTCTGTCAAACTTTCTTCCCCATTGGGTTCCCCGACCACAATCAAATACCTAGTTCCTGTCTTATCGCTCCTGTTCGGCTTTTGGATCTTCCCAAGAGGAGACGCCTAAGGCACTTTGGCGCCGCTGATTGGAAGGCCCTTGGGCAGTACTTCTCTGATTTCTCATGGAATGATTACTGCCAGGGCCGGTGTCTCTCCAAGTGCTCTGAACGCATCACGGAGGTGATTCTCGCTGGAATGGAGGAGTACGTTCCATATTCTATTCCTAATACTAGTACAAAAAAAATACCTTGGTTTAACTTTGGTTGTACTAATGATATCCGTAACAGAGAGGAGGCTTTCAAAAGGTACCGTTGCCATCGAACTCCTGACTCTCACTTCGCTTATATTTCTGTCCAGAATCGTACAAAACCTGTTCTTCGACTGCCAAAAATTCCTTCATCAGACAAAAATGTGAAAATTTATCCATTTCTAATTCTTCTCTCTTTCTGGAACCAAACCAAGAACCTCCCCAACAACTTTTCTTCTTTTCCGCCTCTTTTCTATTCGGACGGCTTAGTTGCGGTCTCGTCTCGTGATAAAGCTGAACTCTTCGCTCAAACTTTTGCCTCCATCTCACTCTTGGACGATTCCGGTGATATTCCTGAATTAGAATCTCTTCCAAAGAAGTTTCTTCTGCCCTATCTGGTCTCAACTCTCGGAAAGTGTACGGTCCTGACGGTGTCCCTCCTGTTGTTCTCAAGAACTGTGATTCTGTACTGACACCCTGCGTAGGCAAACTTTCGTCTGTCTTTTTATTTGGTACTTTTCCTTCCTGATGGAAATTCGCTTTCATTCAGCATGTCCCAGAGAAAGGTGACCACAATCAATCCTCCAACTATCGTCTAAGTGCTTTGATTTCTTGCCTTTCTTTCTAAAGTTTTTGAATCTATCCTTGACAAGAAGATCCTTAAACATCTCTCTACTCACAATTTTATTTTAGATCGTCAGTATGGGTTCCGCAAGGGACCTTCTTTTGGTGATCTTCTTGTATATCTGACTTCTGGTCATCCTCCTTTCGGGATTTCGGTGAAACCTTTCTTATTGCGCTAAACATATGAAACGCTTTTATAGAATTCAGCGCAAATCCTTAATTTCGAAACTGCCCTCCTTCTCTTTCTATCCTTGTATCTGTGCCTTCATCTCGGATTTCCTTTCTGACCGATCTATAGCTGCGGCTGTTCTTCTCCTAAAGCTATTAATAGTGGTGTTACCAGGGGTGTAGTGCGGTGGGAGTGTACGGGAGCGCCGCTTCCGCACCTCTATTCATCCAAATTTTTTATTTATTTATTTTTTTAGTTGATACTTGGAAGTTGAGAACAAACAGACTGAGATGAAAGCACTGGCTTCTAATTGTGATTTCGAATTTTTAATATTCCAAGTCTAAGTGAATTATTATTATTATTATATATTCCTTAGAGCTCCCGCACCTTAAAATTTGCTACTACACCCCTGGGTGTTCTTCAGGGATCTGTTCTGTCACCCACTCTTTTCGTTTTATTTATCAATGGTCTATTAAGTCACATTTCCGGTCCTACCCATTCCAATGCCGATGACTCCACACTTCACTTCGCACGCTTCACAAAGCGTCCCTCTCAACATCACTCCATGATTCGCGTGGGACGGCTATGATGCACCTGACTTCTGATCTTTGTACTATCTCTGACTGGGACAGAGTTAACCTTGTGGTTTTCAATGTCTTAAAAACTCGGTTCCTTTATCTATCTACTGGTCACAATCTTAAAAACTCGGTTCCTTTATCTATCTACTGGTCACAATCTTAAAAACTCGGTTCCTTTATCTATCTACTGGTCACAATCTTAAAAACTCGGTTCCTTTATCTATCTACTGGTCACAATCTTAAAAACTCGGTTCCTTTATCTATCTACTGGTCACAATCTTAAAAACTCGGTTCCTTTATCTATCTACTGGTCACAATCTTAAAAACTCGGTTCCTTTATCTATCTACTGGTCACAATCTTAAAAACTCGGTTCCTTTATCTATCTACTGGTCACAATCTTCCACACGACTATCCCCTTCTTTTCAACAATACTCAATTCAATCCTTCTTCTTTTAACATTCTTGGCCTTTCCATTTTTCATAATCTTTCCTGGATATATCACATATACTCTCTTTCTAAGACAGCTCCTCAGTTATTTTACCTCGACGTAGTTGCTGTTTCTCTTCAAGGGTGTTGTCCGCCCCTGTATGAAGTACGCGTCTCGTGTGTGGGGTGGCTCAGCCCACACAACTCTACTTGACCGGGTGGAATTAAAGGCTTTTCAGGCTCATCAATTCCCTGCTTCTTACTGACTGTCTTCAATCCCTCTCTCTTCACCGCAATGTTGCCTCACTCTCTTTACAATCGCTATTATAACGGACATTGCTCTCCTGAACTCTCTAACTGCATGCCTCCTCCTTTAAGCAGAGCACGCAGTACCCGATTTTCTAAGTATTCTCATCCCTTTTCCGCCCAACTCTTTAACGCAAGGGTTAATCGGTATTTTCATTCATTCATCTACCCAACCTGTCAGCTCTGGAACAATCTCCCTCACTCCTTCTTTCCGCCTATCTCTGACCTCAAATCTTTCAAACGCAGTGTGTTCAGTCATCTCGAAAACCTTGGACCTTGATTTTGGCTCGCTTCTTCTTCTATTGGGGGTGGGGGCGCGCATGTTTGCGGGCATTCGCCTTTGGCCCCTCCTTTCTGCATAAAAAAAAGTTGACTATGCACACACAGTATATATATATATATATATATATATATATATATATATATATATATCTTTAGTCAATATTTACGAACATTCTGGACACCTATCACGTCACTAATAGGCATTTTAGCCTTTTGAGTGTCTGTCTTTGCGCACGTATTAGTGTTAATACTCGAAATCTCGCTGGGGGCGATTTTTAGGGTCCCGTTTCGCAATATATATGCAAATGATGGCTCACTTCCTCCATTACTCATTTGCGAGCACAGATCTTTCGCACTTCGATCAAATTTACAAACAAATAACAAAATGAATATTTAAATGGAATATTATCAATATCAGTTATTGTACGCGCAATAATTAATATTTATTAGTTCATGCACTTAGTTGCAAAAAGTAACTGGTTCAGGGATTATTTCGTTAGTGTTTTTATATAGTTTGTTATATAATACACACACACACACACACACACATATATATATATATATATATATATATATATATATATATATATGAGAGAGAGAGAGAGAGAGAGAGAGAGAGAGAGAGAGAGAGAGAGGTGATAAAAGTAAATAGACACTTTGATGATTGTCTTTACACTTGTCGAAAAATAATGTCAGGATAAATTAAGCATGACATATAAATTGGTATGTATTCCACACTGCCACGAGACAGGTTTCTGGAAAGTGACAATTTTCAGAAGAGGTCGAATTATTAGATTTTGGGAAGTAGAGCTAAGTCAAATTGAATTTCACGACGACTTTGTATTATATAATTAACAATCAACAAAGTCATTATGCAGTTGAAGAAGACTCAGAAAACAACAGTTGCTGATCGTCCTGGCCGTCCAAGTCCATCTGAAAGAACACTTCGTGCCGTCAGAAAACGTGCAGAAAAGAACCCTCGCCAAACTACTGCTGAATTAGCTGGTCAGGTTAAGATTAGCTCTAGGACCATCGCACGATATCTTCACAACATTGGCTTCTGTTACATAGTAACTAAAAAGAAGCCGATGCTCACCCAACGCAACATTGCCAGTTGAAAACAATGGACAGAATCGATAATCAAACATGATTCTGCCTTTCGGAACATCGTAATCTTTTCGGATGAGTCTCGGCTTGCTTTATTTTCAGATAGTGGGAATGTGTGGGTATGGAGACGTCCATCCCAAGAATTATCTGAGGCATCCGCGAACTACAGTAGAACATGAGGTATTTTCTGTAATGGTGTAGGACAATTTGGATCAACGGAAAAATATGGATGGTGGTCTGCACAGGAATTGTTAATTCAGCCAAATACATAAAGATTCTTAGAGAGGGTCAGCTACCTATTTATTCTAATGAAAATGTATCTCCACACCAAAGTTTAGTCATGGAAGTTGGTGCCCAAGCTCATACCGCTCGTTCTAAGCAGAGGTGGCATGACAGCCATGGAACTGAACGTCTTCCATGGGTAAGTCAATTCCTGGATATGAATTCAACAGAACACGCGTGGTACATGTTAGATAGGTCATTAAAGGAAGCGGCAACCGAAACACGCATCCTGGGAAAGCTTCGTCAAAGCATTACGAGAAGAATGAGTTGCAGAACTTGCAGTACCTCGAGAACAAATAGAAAAGCTCATTAATGAAATGCCAGAACGTGTGTCACCTTCATATGATGCAAAGTGGAAAGGAAAACACGATTCTAAATATAGTAATTCAATAAATTTATTATTTATTGACTTTTCTTATTTGGAAAACCAAAAAGTGTCTATTTTATTTTGTCCTCTCTCTCTCTCTCTCTCTCTCTCTCTCTCATTATATATATATATATATATATATATACACACATCACATTTCAACTGCAAAGAACACGCAGTATAATTAACGTAAAGAACGACGCTTGTATAGGAGAACATTCCGCGCAAGATGAGGAGGGAGAACGACTTCTGATCGAGTGAGGACCATGGTGTAGTGGTTATCATATCTGACCGGCAATCGGAAGATCCCGGGTTCGATTCCCGGGTGGTTACCTCATTTTTTCATTTGTTCGTTCTCCCTCCTCATCTTGCGCGGAATGTTCTCCTATACAAGCGTCGTTCTTTACGTTTATATATTATATATATATATATATATATAAAATTTTATTTTTAATCGCTTTTACGTTCCAATGTCATTAAAATGTGAAACAGTCAAATGTGATACAAGTAAATCCAATACAAATTGTGTATATATCGGAATTGCTTTATTTAAGTCGATTTCCATTTCCATTCAAAATAATGAAGAGATTTTATTTATTATAAATTAGTTATAATTATCAATGGACTGAGTTTGACAGTTGGAAGATATGCGAAATTTGTTTCTCATTTTTTCATTTATGGGGGGGGGGTAGGGGGGGGGATATAACCATTAAAAAAAAAAACAAGAAATAAAAAAAATTTCAGTGACTAAAAATAATTTTAAAACTTAAGAAATCCCTTCTGCCTTCTTTTTCGCCAGCCCCTACCTTTTCCCCCACCCCCCGAATAAAAATAATAAAGAAGAAGAACGCCTCACACACAAAAAAAAAATAATAAAAAAAAAAAAAAAAAATTTTAAATTTTTCAATTTCACGTGAAAAATTTCGTCTCCAAATTTGCATATTTTAAAACTTTATTTACACCCAATTCCTAAGTCGTCATCTGCTGCTCCGCTAATATTAAAAAAGTCAAAAACCGATGGACTTTTTAGTATACAAGAAAACTCAATAATGAAACCGAAATTACACCTTCTTTTTTATTAATATATATATATATATATATATATCAACGTAAAGAACGACGCTTGTATAGGAGATATTCCGCGCAAGATGAGAGAGAGAGAACGAAACAAATGAAAAAATGAGGTAACCACCCGGGAATCGAACCCGGGATCTTCCGATTGCCGGTCTGACCGGCAATCGGAAGATCCCGGGTTCGATTCCCGGGTGGGTACCTCATTTTTTCATTTGTTTCGTTCTTTCGCTCTCATCTTGCGCGGAAATTCTCCTATACAAAGCGTCGTTCTTTACGTTAATTATACTGCGTGTTTGCAGTTAAAATGTGTATGTATTATATATATATATATATATATATATATATATATATATATATATAATATCTTCGGGATTTTATTATATGGTAAAGGTCATATGACAGGGGGAAACTACAGCTTTAGGTAGGTTTCGAACCACGAGTTGCAACACCATTTGAACGCAGAAAATGGTCAGCCATCCCGCTACTGAACAGACCCAATACCTCTGAACTTAGCTGATCGCGAGGGAAGCGATGTTTCGACTTGGTCATGACATAACCCAATTGGATATATAACTACACACCAAACGAGTCAATGCAACCGTTGTCGCCCTGATAATAATCAATAAAGAGTGCCAGAAACTGGCACAATAGCGTTCAAGCCAGAAAAACGTGGCCCATTGCACCAATTCCTTCCTGTATTATTATTATTAACTAGAACTATCGCGAGTCGAACCCTCGACCTCAGTGTCTTACATCGCTTCTTTCTTTCTTTCTTTGGATCGACTCCTGTCGGTTCGCGGCCGCATGCATGCGACAAAATAAGACTGCCATTAAAGGGAACTTAATGCGACCCAACGCGCTAACGTGTGCATTATTATTATTATTATTATTACGAGTATCATCGGGAGCCAAACCCCCGACCTCAGTGCCTTTACTTCGCTTATAGGGAAACGGTGTTATTACTCACTAAGTCACTCGTTCATTCCCCCTCCCGCACGCGTCACCTCCATCGTTCGTGCGCACTCGCGACTATCGTATCGTATCGTAACGATGTCGTACAAAAGAAGTTTATTGCCTCGATAACTTCATTTACATTTCATTCCGTAAAAAAACAGTTTATTTTCTTCTTTTCTAAATGGCAAGAAAACATTTAAAAAAAAGAAAATATTTATAAGCTTTTCTCAAAATTCATTTCTTTCTTCCTTTTTCGAGAAGCGAAAAATGGCGGATTCTTTTTATTTTCCTGCTTAAAAATTATTAATTAATACGAATTCTCAATGAATGCGAAATCTTACCGTTTTGTTTACGTTAATTTCATTGAAACAAAACAAACAGGGAATGAATGACTGCCGCGTCTCCGGTTAAAAATGTATCACGAAAATTCATGTTTTCACATTTCGTGCCACGAAAAAGATCTCGTAAAATGAAATACATTTTTTATTTTTTTTCAGGCGAAAATAATAATGATAATTTTGCTAAAAATTATTAATAAGTCTGCGAAAATGGATGCGAAAATTAGCAGATTAAAATATACAGTAAGTGCAGTTCTTATAGAACTCAGTAAATAGGCTACTATATATATAACAAAACGTACATCTTGCTCCTGATGAATCATGCAGCCGAAAGTGATATTAAATGTGTCTTCATATTAAACGAAATAATGATCAAGATTATTTAAATGAACATGAGACCTGGGTATCGTTTGTACGTGGTCACTAGCTGTGTGTGGTAGTCATGTGGGTACAAGAGTAGGCCCCTATACCTATATACCTATTTGGTATTGGTATACAGCATTTTAGAAATGCCCTTTATCGGCCTAGTTTCAAAACAATATAATATAATGGATCTTTTAAACTATTCCCCCCCCCCAACATACTCTTTTCAACAATCACCACCCCAATGTTCATCTTTTCAACTATATCCCCCCCAAAGTTAAAACTCTGCAAATTAACCAAAATAAGATAAGAAAACAATAACAACAAATTTATTATTTATTGCAAACATATAATAAATAGAGAACCATTATTTACATAGGATAAAATTTGAATGCCCGGTTAGGTCAACTGCACGCCCTTGACGATTGGTTAGGTTTAGTCGTGATATATGCGTTAGTTTTAACGAAAATATCACGACCAACCTAACCAATCGTCAAGGGCGTTCAGTTGACCTAACCGGGCATTCAATGAACCTAACCGGGCATTCAGGTGACCTAACTGGGCATTCAAGTAACCTAACCGGGCATTCAGTTGACCTAACCGGGCATTCACTTAACGTAACCGGGCATATATATATATATATATTATATATATATATATGAAAATTATTTCACGAAAGTAACACGTGAATAATATTTATGATGAATAAAACCACGAAGGAAAGGAAACACAGACTGGTGCTCAAGCGCTTTCGTCTTTCCTGAGGATGTCATTAGACGAAAGCGCTTGAGCACCATTCTGTGTTTCCTTTCCTGCGTGGTTTTATTCATCATATATATATATATATATATATATATATATATAGACCTATGCTAAAATTATTGAATGCCCGGTTAGGTTAATTGAATGCCCAGTTAGGTCAACTGTACGCCCTTAACGATTGGTTAGATTAAGTGGTATTTTCGTTAAAACTAACGAAAATATCACGACTAAACCTAACCAGTCGTCAAGGGCGTACAGTTGACCTAACCGGGCATTCACATTTTATCCTATGTAAATAATGGTTCTCTATAAACTGGAAATATGATAGAATATAATAGAATTTTCAAGATATGTATCCTATATACATATCTTAAAAATTCTATTATGTAAATAAGTAAAACCTGTTACATTATCTTCCCCCTAATATTGACCTTTTAAACTATGTCCCCCCTCTCTGAAGCTGGGGGGGGGGGGGATTAGTTTAAAAGATCCAATATAATATAAACTACTGTACTATATATATATATATATATATATATATATATAAAATACTTTCCTCACATTTCCCATACCCGAAAAAAGAAAACAATGCCCAGCCTGTCTCTCATCCCGTGACGTCACTTAGGGAGAGTTGGGGGGTGTGAGGAGGGGCAATCCGACCTGTGGATGTTCGAAAGATGATCCGGAAAATTGGGAGATTGGCTGTTAGGGCGACCGCCACACGCCGAAATTGCCAATTTGCTTGCCGAGATCTGAGCCTTGAGTTTTTTTAACTTTAATTTCAATATATATAAATATATATATATATATATATATATATATATATATATACCTTGTTTGTTTACTTCTCACGTAAAAAAATCATACGGGGCTATGGAAGTTATTCAATAAGAATAAAAAATTGTAGGAATAAATGAATAAATTCTTTAAATAAAATGAAAAGAACACAAAAATTTTGAAAATGAAAAACAAAGTTTTTCAAAGTGTGAATTTTTATTGAATATTGACTGCCTATTTTTCCGGTGAATGCATAAAAATCTTCAATACACTGTTTAGAAGTGATAAAATTTGGAAATTTCTTTGTTTTCGTTTCACATATAAT
The DNA here is from genome assembly GCA_023014485.1 of Bathynomus jamesi. Classification (NCBI taxonomy): domain Eukaryota; kingdom Metazoa; phylum Arthropoda; class Malacostraca; order Isopoda; family Cirolanidae; genus Bathynomus; species Bathynomus jamesi. The sequence continues at coordinate 264,403 of JAJOZX010001195.1, read as the reverse complement.
ATATATATATATATAGAGAGAGAGAGAGAGAGAGAGAGAACGAATGCCCGCAAAAACGCCCGGCTTCCATAGAGGAAGAAGAGAGCCAAAAACGAGGTTCAACGTTTTCGAGATGACTGGATACTCTGCGTTTGGAAAATTGGAGGTCATAGACAGGGGGAAAGATGAATTGAGGAAGATTGTTCCAGAGTTGACCGGTTGAGTAGATGAAAGATTGAATATACCGATTAATCCTTGCGTTAGAGAGTTGGATAGAAAAGGAATGAGAATGTGCAGAAAGTCGGGTACTGCGTGCTCTCCTTAAAGGAAGAGGATGCAGTTAGAGAGTTCAGGAGAGCAATGTCCGTTATGATAACGATTACGAAGAGAGAGTGAGGCAACATTGCGGCGAAGAGAGAGGGATCGAAGACAGTCAGTAAGAGGCGGGGAAATGATGAGATGAAAGGCCTTTGATTCTATCTGGTCAAGTAGAACTGTGTGGGTTGAGCTATCTCACACATGAGAAGCGTACTTCATACAGGGGAGGATAAGACCCCTGTACAGAGACAGCAATTGAGTGGGGTTGAAGAAACTGCGGAGGCAGTATAGCACACCTAACCTATTAGAAACTGTTTTAGAAAGAGAGTATATGTGATCTCTCCAGGAGAGATAACAAGAAAAGGAAACACCAAGAATATTAAGAGAAGAGGAAGGATTGAGTTGTGTATTGTTGAAGATAAGGGGATAGTCGTGTGGAAGATTGTGACAAGTAGACAGATGAGGGAACAGAGTTTTTGAGACATTCAAAACCACAAGGTTTTCTCTGTTCCAATCGGAGATAGTAGAAAGATCAGAAGTCAGGTGCATCATAGCCGTCCAACGCGAATCATGGAGTGTCTGTTGAGAGGGACGATTTATGAAGCGGGTGGAGGAGTGAAGAGTGAAAAGTGTGGGTGAAAGGACCGATCCCTGACGAACACCACTATTAATAGCTTTAGGAGAGGAACAGTGGCCATCTACAACCGCTCATTACGTTCATATAATTGTCTTCTGACCATTTGTATATTCTGTTTGTGTCCCTTTGTACGGCTTCCACCTCTGTTCCTCGTGGAACTGAGCTGCGTACTTCTGAATATGAACGTGATTTCATCCGTCCTATAACTTTCCCTATATCTTCTGCGGTAAACTCAAAATCAGTTATACATTTTCCACTTACTTCCTCTTCAGAAAAGGTATTTCTGTCAGGTATTGCTTTAGCTCTATTTGGGGTACCGAAGCTGATTCATCGAGTTCTCAATATTTCAGATATCTCTTTTAGATCATCGGTTAGCTCATTATTTTCTTTCCTTGAGTGCGACAGTGGTCAGCGTTTTTGTTTTCCTTTTCGCGGAGCTGTAGAAGTATTTTGAGTTATCTTTTATTGTTTTCACCGCATCTTCCTCTTTTCTCTCTGAATGGCCCTTAATTAGGATTTACTGTATATTTCCCTGTTTATACTTCTCAATTTTACTTGTATCACGTTTTTGGTGTTGTTGTTTATGCAGTTAATTAACTTCGTGGCTACTTTCCTTCTCTTGCGGAATAGTGTTCGTCTTTGCCTCTCCAAATAGTTCCTCTTTCCCTTTGACTGTACTTTCGGAAAATATTTTTCTAAGATTTCCAGCGTCTTCTTTTCCAAGGTTATTCGCATTTCTTCGGTTGTTTTGTCCTCTAAGACTGTTTTCAACTGTATCTGTGCCATATGGCATCCGATTTCTCTCCCATTTATAGTCTTAGAGTTTAGATTAAAAATCTCATATTTGCTTCTTTCTTCAATATGAGTATTTTCTTTTAGTGTTCTCCCCATATTAGTGGATACCTCGATAATGTGCTCTAAGATATTTGTTGGTGTTATTTTCATATCATTGATTAAGTTGGCGTTACTCGTGAATACCAGATCCAAGCAGTTATTTTTTCTAGTGTTATCTGTTACCTCCTACGTTAACATAAATTCATTTGTTCGAATTATCAACATATTTCCTTGATCCTGGGCTTCTCTTGTGCCCTCCTTGTCCTGGTGTGTACATACGTTTCTTCACATTCTTTTATATTTTATAAATGGGAAATTAAAATCACCGCAGAGTATTATATTCGGGGATGCGTGTTTAAAGATTTTACTAAGTTTCTGATATCGGCAATGGCTTGAGAGAATTTTGCAGTTGGAGGGTTCGGAGGTGTATAGATGACCTAGTATTAATAAGTTTTTAAATATTTACTGGTAAGAGCTCCACGTACCTGTTTCATTTAATTTTGATTGTCTCTTATTTATGTATACTGTATAGCACAGTAAACCTTTTCGTTTTTCTGTTCTGTCAGTTCGTAGTGTGTTGCAACCATCAGTTTTTTTTTTTATCTATGCAGTAGTCAGTTTTTACAATCTTCTTGGAAGTCTTTAAGATGTATTTCTGTGAGGCATGCAATGTCAGTCCTCGTTTCTTCCATAAATCCTCGCAGGTATGAAACTTTGTTTATCGTGTGGTTCGGCCTGAGCCCTTGAATACTTACCAGGGCTATATTTACAGTATGTTTCCTGTTTTGCGGTGTCCTTCGAATATTCCAAATTCAATTTCCTTCAGTGTTACGTGTTTTGTATTCTTATGGTCCTCCAAGAAAGCTCTGTTTCCGGTTACCTGTTCTGGTAGTTTCTTGTTTGATAACGGATCGGCTTGGAGGTTCTCAGCTGTGTCGACTGCATGTGCTGAATCAGGCTTAGTAGCTGTAGTGTGTCTGCGATGTCGAGAAAACAAGCTCCTTGGTTTGTATTCATAGGTTTCTTTCCGTTTTTCCTATTATCCCTTGAGTTTACTAGGAGGTGATGATTGTAGCATTTCTTACCATATTTGCAGACCCCTGCCTTGCATAGTATTTGCAAATAGTGGGATGATAGAATTTGCAGCTATCACCAAATTTACAGTGACCATTATTATAATATTGCACAGAGCAAGTGCTCATATATTCACTGTCCTTCCTTATATCTGCAAAAGTCCTTTACATAGTATATACATACAGTTCTTTCCATGTTATGACTCGGGGACTTTGTTTTTGTTTTTTGTTTAATTTCCTTTTTACTCAGTCTACTATCGTGATTTACCATTTGTTTTTCGCTATTTACTCTATTCATTCTAGTGTTCTCCAACTCATCTACGTGTGTTTCTTTTAGTGTTTTTGTTAAAATAAATTTTCACCCTCTTAGTGTGTCGGTATTCCGACATGTTTGTATCTGCTTCATTTTCCTTCGTCCCCTTTCCCGTTTCTTTCCGCTCATCATTTATATCCTTTTCTTTCGCTGCTTCCTCAGTATCCCTTTTTGTTTTTCTCGTTCCGTTATAAATCTTTCACAGAAGTATTTTTCTCCATTTAGTTGTTTGGCACTTGCTATAAGAGTGATGGCCTCATCTTTCCAACTCAGGCAGTTGAAATCAAAGAGAAACTGACAAAAATCACATCTAATTTCCCTCGATTCATTGGTTGCAAACCTTGCAAAACTGTAGAAATTAGTTACCCATTTCCGTGCTATTTATAAAAAACATTATATAAAGATTGGTGAGCAAAAAACTTTTTAAGAAGGAGAGGATGAGGTGCAGCGGTTTTGACTATAAAGGTGAGGGAGAGTGGTTTCCGTTAATCCGGGGAATGGATGATGTCACGCGTTGTGCATGCCCACTGATTAGTGCTTGTGAGAGCGGCGGCGGGAGATATCGGGGGATGGCTATAAGAATTTTGGGGGAAGAAGTGCCTTCTTTCAATCATATGGATGTGCACGTAATTTTTTTTTTCAGATGTAACTAATCGCGTAAGAATAATTTGGTTTGTTTTACTTTTTATGGTATATATCGTGCTTTCACCACTTAAGAAAATATCACTTTGCGTGCACTAGACATTCACACAGTTACCGGCACTTAAATGATATTATTATAATTTACTGTTAGATTTTCACTATTAATTAGCTGTTGTACGGACTTCGATCGAAACACGTGTTACCGCTACACAGGGCAAAATAATAATAATAAATATATATATTATATATATATATATATATATATATATATATATATATATATATATATATATATATATATATATACAGTATATATGATACACACAGACCGTGCATGGAACAAGGAACTCTTCTGGGAAAATTAAATCCACTATAGTCCGAGTAAGTAATGGTAAATGACAAAATATAGTTTTTTCTTTTTCATGATGTTAGCCCGATGTGGGCAAAGGGTCACTCGCAAAGAGGCCCCAAAAATATAGCTTCCCTCACCAGCTATTTGCAAAGCAGATAGGATCCAGCTTTTGGACAGGATCTAGGGTTTAAAACAGCCTAGCCCGATTATATTTAGAATCTCAATATAAGCAAAAGACTCGTTGTATTCGCGTCGAATTGAATACAATCAAAGAAAAAGTGGTAATTATTGTATTTTTAGCCCAAAAGCAAACCTTAAACTTTAACTGGCAGAATTTAGCGGCCACTTTTCAAGGCACATAACATGTTTCTAGAGTACACATGCGCGCTTGTAGCTTCACATGTTTTCGCGTCTCATTTGTCAATTCTACTGAATAAACTACTACCGCAGACATTGCTTAACATTCTAGTAGAGACGTTAGCACGCTTTTTTCGAATGTTCACTTTTAGTTCCTCAATGGTGTATTGTCAGGATTTTGCCTTATACGTTCGGGAGTGTTTGCCAACGTCTCTATTAGAATATACAGCAATGTCCGTCGTGGTTTTCATAGAAAAGAAGTAACATATGTAAATAGCTTCGCGGTCTGCAGTTTCACCATTTATTGAATTAATAAATATTCCCCATGGGGCCGCACTTCCAGTTTATCCTCTCTCTCTCTCTCTCTCTCTTAGAGAGAGAAAGAGAGGGAATTTGAAATGAGAAAAATGAAGTTAAAGAGCGCATTTTTCATCTAATATATATGGTAATGATTATGTCAAATGCATCCTTGGCGAATTTTCCTGAATAGAGAATTTATATTTCTTTGTGATCGAAAAATTATATATATATATATATATATCAGTGGAAGCATGCTGGACCCATAACCTAGAGGTCCGTGGATCGAAACTACGCTCTCCCACGGTTCTTTTGATAGGAAGGGCGACAAGCTTGACCTTCGTGAAATGAGGAATCATCGCACGGAACATTTGAAAGGTATACTGTATAATCTGAAGGGGAAACTAAACAACTTGAAAACTGTTTATAAATTTACAACACATCATTATTTTTTTTTAGATCTATGAACCAGGATTCGAACCCACGACGTTGCGATAACGGTCGATGAATCACGCGCCTTCCCAGTATTTGACCTTGAAAGAAGGTATGAAACACATTTACGGAATGTCGCGGTCGGAATTCCATTGGGGAAGCTTCGTGGAATAATATACTGTGTAATCCACAATAAAAAAAAAAAAAAAATAATGAAAACCACCCAAAGAAATTTTCGCATTGAAGATGGTCATAGTTTCGACCGAAACGTTATGCTGATTTATGCACCGTTTTGTGTACTAATATATACAGTGTATATATATATATATCATTGAATTTGAACATAAAATAAAAAACTATAGCAGAGCATGGTTTCGATCCACGGACCTCTGGGTTATGGGCCCAGCACGCTTCCACTGCGCCACTCTGCTCTATGTGTGAGGTTTGAGCAGAGTTGTTGAAACTTCCGAGAAAATATGAGACACGGACAGACATGCTCAAAATTGTCTTTTTAAATGAAATTTGTTTATAGGAAATCTTTAATTAATCATTTTCGTTCTTTCAAATACGTCAATGTTTGAAATCCTCCCATTTAGTACACACACACACACACACACACACACACACACACAAATATATATATATATATATATATATATACAGGGTGTTCCATAAGTCCGGTCTCATAGGAAAATTTATTTTAAATTAAATTCACAAAAATAATACATTAGAACTAAAACAAATGTTCAAATTGATGTCTTGTTTTGAGACCTTTTTTTTGTTGCAGGTAGAATAACGGAGGTCTTTTCCTCAGGAGTGTAACTCACTTCCATATTAGCCATTGCGTGTTATTCTACCTGCAACAAAAAAAAGGTCCCAAAACAAAACATCATTTTGAACATTTGTTTTACTTCCAATGTATTACTTTTGTAGATTTAATTTAAAATAAATTTTCTTATGAGACCGGACTTATGGAACACCCTGTATACTACTTAAAATACTCAAGTAGATATAGTAATTATTGTGCATATACAGTATATATGCATACTCGTAAACGTTACATTTGACGAGTACTGTAGTACTCTAACGTATTATCTCTTAAAAACCGAATGATTATACAGGGTGTCCATAAAGTCACGCATCATAGGAACATAAGCAATGTCTATTTATTTATGTCTCCATCAGGCCAAATATGTTGAGGAACATTCAAAGAAACCCGCTTTTTCGTTTACAAACATGTTTTGAGAAATAAATAAACAAAATAAATGTATTTTCCTATGATGTGTGACTTTATGGACACCCTGTATATAACAAATTAAATATACGATAATAATAATGAAATAAAAATATTTGGTCTTTGTTTCAATATCAAGAATTTAATAAAGTACTATTTTAATTGTAATATCGTGAATAATAAAGTAACCATAAATGCTAGTAGTAAAAGTAACTACTTAATACTACTACTGTACTACTAATACTGCTATTACTAATACTGCTATTACTAGTATTAATAATTATAAGAATAGTAAAATAATGTTTGTCTTCTTTCACTGACGGGTTTCTTGCTCTACATTCCTTTTCCTGACGTTTCGGTTATGCACATCTGTACATCTTCGGAGAATGTTAGGGATTAATTCAGTTAGGAGCGCGACAGTGTTTACATATACGTTAAAGGCTAAACGGTAAAAACAGGTTTGTGTTACTAAGACTACTTTGTGCGCTTTACGATCTCGGCTTTGTGGTTTGGTGTTCAGTTTCCTGGAGGGAACTGTAACCCGTGTTTCAACTGCAGATGAGAAGAATATGTCGCGTAAATGGAAGTTTCTAATTGCGTATAAGCACCACCGTCGCGGTCCCGAATGAATTAATTCCTAATAATCTCCGAAGATATTCAAAAGTATAGGAACGAAAAGTCATCAAATAAGGAACGAAAAACTCGAAAGTGAACCCCTCTCCCTAAACCTCCCCCACTACCTATTTATAACTCAAGCACTGGAACGACGTTATATTCCTTCTCTTTGTACAAGATTTTCCCAAACTTGAAGACAGTTCCTAAGCGGAGAAGGCGCATCCTTATGCTATTGACATTTTATATTATGTGAGGAGTATCTGCATCGCAAACTAACGTGAACGTGCACACGTGAAAGGATTATGGATTGACAACTCATTTGAATATGATGAAGCATTGTTGCTTCCAGCGGTGATGAGTCACGTAAGGAAGTCTCGTTAGTATGCTGACCCTCTATATATTCGGTAATGATGCTGCTAGCTGCTCGTACCCTGAGTGGGTAGATGGGCTGCGCTTTGCGAAACAATGAAGTCTTTGCTCGCTATCTAAAACTTAATCTGGAAAGAATGTTATATATATATATATATGTTATATAGTGTGTGTATATATATATATATATATATATATATATTATATATATATATATATATATATTAAGTGTGTGTGTGTGTGTGTGTGTATATATATATATATATATATATATATATATATATATATATATATATATATATATATATATATACACACACTCGTATAACCAAATGATCTTCCAGCTGCTCTTAGTATCACAGGTATGACATTGATGAAACAATAAGTGGAACACAGGATTGCTCAAGTTTGATTAAAAACTAATGTAAAAAATCAATATTGCCAATACAGCTTCATAGTCTGAAGATATTCATAACTGAAAAATTAATAATTGTATTCCAAACATCATTGAAGAAGAATCAGAAGAACAGTGAATTTAATCATTTTAAAGTTACGTAACATCTTTTTTAGTAAAGTGCCGCCGATCATTAAGTAAAAAAAAAAAGTGTTCGCTTCCTCTCACTTTGTATACTTGGCATTCTCTCATAAGCGAAGTTGCACGATTTACTTTGTACATTTAACACCAAGGTAAATACTCACAGTTTTAATTACTGCTTCTCAAACTACAAAATGCCAGCCATTTCGAACTTCCTATAAAAATTAATTTTAATATTTATAATTACTTTCCCACCATCTACTTTAAAGCTAGAAATTAATGGTGAAGTAGTTTAGCGCGGCAAGAAGTACCCATTTCTTTGAATGAAGGCCTAAGTTATGCATTACGTCCAACGATTTACAAGAGCAAAATTATTTACTCCTTCGTACTAATTAAACCTCAGTGAATAAACTGAAATATGAAGTAGGCTGCATTTTATTTAATGATTATGATGTAAATGCACGGAAAGGTGTACCCACTTGATGATGTAAAGTTACGTTGAAGTATCGCGCACAAATTAATAACTGACTACCGCTTTCAATAATTATTATTTGTAAAAGAAAAAGTGAAACTAATAATAATTTTCTTGTGCTCTCAAAATGCTGTCGTTAGTCTAGAGGTGGAAAGAGTACATCAGTACTCGAGTATTCTTGTACTCGAGTACGAGTTTTTGTTGTACTTGTTTTCAATGCAATGCGTTCGTATGGTCTAATAAGCTTTGCTCATGCAAGCAACCAAGCACCAATTAAAGTTTGAAACCACACTCTTACACTCGTACTCGAACACTTAAAAAAATCGTACTCGTGCTCGTACTCAAGCACTAAAAAGGTATACTTGTACTCGTACTCGACCATTCCAAAAATAATGTACTCGTAATCGTACAACTCCATAATTTTGGTACTCTTTCCACCTCTAGTCGTTACGCATCACGATGTAAAGGGGAAAGAGAAGCTAGGACTATCTTCCTCCGCTTATTTCTCATTAAATTTCAGTTTCTGAGCCTTTGTAATGAACTAAACAATGACCCTATATATATCGACAACCGCTGTTAATGAGCAACTCAAAATGATAAGTGAAACGTAAGGTTGGAACAGTGCTGCTAAGTGTTCCCAAAACGTTGATCTCATATTGCCTCAATCAGTTTTATAAGAAAGTAATTAAGAAAAGTAATTTGATTTTAAAATACAACTACCCTAAAACTTTAATCAAATTATTAGTAAAATTTTTGGTCAGCGCCCGCAGTTTAGTGGGTAACACCGTTATACCTGCCGTTATACCTGCCTCAGTGTCTTCACCTCGCATATAAGCGAGGTGAAAATTCTGAGGTCGGGGGCTCAACTTCCGATGGTCCTAGCTAATAAATAATCCAGGAGTTAAGAGCAATGGGTCACGTTCGTATGACCTAAGCGTTGCACTAGTTTCTGGCTCTCCTAACTAATTACTACTTTTTCGAATTAATTAGTAATTACTAAAAAAGTAATTATCAGTAATTCAATTACTTGTAATTAATTATTTTGCACCAATGTATGGCAGAACTGCAAGAATAATTGTGAAATATATTCTTGAAATCTGGGGAAAACGAAGACTTCGAAAGTTTGCAGTCTCTGCTCTTTAGCCGGCAAACTAAAAGTTTCTCAAGCAGTTCTGAGAAGCAAGAGGCAACTTGCAGCTGCAATCATCCGTGGATGGAATGTCCCCATATTTATTTCTGACAAGGGGTGTAAAATATATCGTCATAAACTCTGCAGGAATATGACTGTGAGCAAACATGGCTGAGAACAATAATATACAGGGTGTTTCAGATCGACCCTAGAAATATGGAAAAGAAACACTTCATATTAGTTACGGAATTACTGACAAACTTCAAATATCAAATACCAAATACAAACTACAAATTGGCGAATTTGTAGTTTGTATCTGGTACTTGGTATTTGAAGTTTGTCATAATTCCGTTACTAATAGGAAGTATTTCTTTTCCATATTTCTAGGGTCGACCTGAAACATCCTGTACATCGAAGTTATTTCTGCCTTTGAACCAAAACAATTTTTTTTTTTTTTTTGTCAAAATAGTCTACAAGTGTAGAAATATCCTGGTGGGTTCAAACCAGGACACCATCTCAAATTAATTCAATTCTGTCTGCTGCAGCCATGTTTTGAAGGTATAGTACCGTGCTAAAATAAAAAGACCATCCTCCTAAAGCAATGGAATGGACATGTGGCACCGTCTTCTTGAAACATTAATGTTCACCAGGTGAAGTATGCCATTTCGAAACAAACGCACGAGGTTCTTATCTAAGATAGATATGTAACATTGTAAATTAAGACGTCCCTTTACGAACACAAGGTTAGTTTTTCCAAAGTACCAAATGCCTGCCCACACCACAACAGCACAACCACCTAATTTCACAGTGGGTTGCACCAATTTGGGATTGAACACATCTCCACAGGTCCACTACCCAGATCCGTCCTCCTGAAGCAAATTGCTGGATTCGTGGTTCATCTGAGAAGATAAGGTGCTAAAACTGATTCAACTTTTCTATCACCTGCATGGACCACTTATATCGTTTCCTCTTAGTCTCAGAGAACGTCCTACATAGAACTGGGTACAGAGGATGTGTAACTAGACGGAAGGTTGCTTCCCTGTCGGACAACCTTGTTCGGTCCAGGGTTAATGCCAGATCAGAAGGAATCTGCTTCTACCCTTTTTTAACTCTCTTGGAAGGTCTGACGGTGGCGGCCTCTATACTATGATAATCTCTCTGTTAATCATCGGTGGTGGAACTCAGTGATGGCAGCTCGGCCTTCTGCTCTTGCCTTCCTCTTCCTGAGTTCTCTTTCTCTTCCCTCTTCGCAGATGACTCCCTCCTTCGTCGCATTCTCTCTTCCTTCTTGATCAATTCCTTGTCCACACCAGCCATGTACCTTTTCCTTTCTCCTTTATGATCCAGAAGAAATGATCGGACTTCATCAATCTTGACGAGTGAGTACATCATGGTGATCCACATCGAAAAGTTTGAAACTTCCTACTTTAGCTTTCAGCCCATTACCTGGATAGTTCTTGTTCTTGCTCTTTTTTGAATTTTCATAACGCTTCAGCACTGTCTCGAATTTCAGATGATGTTGGGCTCAGGCATCGTTCGAATTCTAGCTCTCTTCCACAACCTCAGCAACTGTCGTGTCGCTTTTGTTGGGCATGATGAAAGAAGAAGTTAGCAAAGACTTGGCGTGTAGTTGGCAGTTTGCAGCCTTCAGTCGTTGCTGATGTGACCAACCAGCCACACCTCCGTCGAACGCCTCGTAGAGGCGAGGCTTACATTTTCACCAGCCATTACTTGGAAACGTTTAGTCTGTATTGCTTTTTATAAACTATTACTTTTAATTAACAGTTCTGAAATAAATATGAATTAGCTATAAATTTTTTTAATACCAAACACTAGAAAAAGTACAAAGGAAAGCCGTCACTACAACTTTATACCCAACTCACAGATATCTATAGACTTTACGAATGTTTTTTACAAAATGCGCAATTCCATAGTATGAATACATATTTGGTCGTAAAACAATCCTCATACATTTGACACTTCAAAGAATACAGAAAACTTCACTTTAGAAATTCCCCTACTCTTATAACGATAAGGTTTAGGCTAAATGGAATATAAAAACTGGTTTTATAGCTTTAACTATTAACGTGCCCCTTTACAACATGGATCAGGTCAGGGCACAAGTATGAGAAAACTTCTACACCACTTAGGGACCTCTAAATGTTTATTGATTGAGCTGAAATTTGTCATGGGTAGTTTTCCCTCTAATCCTTTCCTAATGGTAGGTGAGCGCATGAACATTTTGAGTTTCTTTTTGTATCCTTATAAGGATGAACCACCCTAATTATATACCTTGGTAAGCTTGACTTTGCTTTCGCCCTCAATTGTTCATTCTAACAAAGGTCAAGCTTGTTGTCCCACCTTAGACCCACAGCTTAACGTGGAATCCAACACGACCTACCACGGGTGGTCAGATATAATTAAATCCTTGCCCAGATCCGATTTCACAACCTCCCGATCAAAAAGCCCACCGTCTTAATCCAGGGTTCCTATTTATCTACTAACCAATTTTTTTATATGGAATGATGAACAGCTGGGTGTTCAAAGTAAATCGTGCAACTTCGCTTATGAGAGAATGCCAAGTATACAAAGTGAGAGGAAGCGAACACTTTTTTTTTTTACTTAATGATCGGCGGCACTTTACTAAAAAAGATGTTACGTAACTTTAAAATGATTAAATTCACTGTTCTTCTGATTCTTCTTCAATGATGTTTGGAATACAATTATTAATTTTTCAGTTATGAATATCTTCAGACTATGAAGCTGTATTGGCAATATTGATTTTTTACATTAGTTTTTAATCAAACTTGAGCAATCCTGTGTTCCACTTATTGTTTCATCAATGTCATACCTGTGATACTAAGAGCAGCTGGAAGATCATTTGGTTATACGAGTGTGTGTGTGTGTGTATATATATATATATATATATATATATATATATATATATATATATATATATATATATATATATATATATATTGCCTGTTTTAATTAAATGTTAATAACCATTATAATAATTTTTGTTCTCTGTATTGGTTTCTTTTTGTCTAATTTCATCTATACAGTATATATTTTTTATTCAGTTATTTAGCTGCCTACAGATTATGTTATCAATTTGGGAAAAAAATCTTTAGAGGGCTTTAAGGCCTTTAATTTGAGGTGCCAATTGTGAATTTTTTGCTTGTCTATTTAACTCAAATACTTTGTAATCTCCGTCTATTTTCTGTTCTTCCTTGATAATGTGAATATATCACGAAAGCGCTCGGACTTTGTGTTTCCTTTTCCTTGTGGTTGTTTGCTTATATATATATATATACACATCTTTGGTTAGCTTCCGCCCGAATTGTTCATTCTGACGAAGGTCAAGCTTTTCACTCCACCTTAGACGTACAGTTTAACGTGGAATCCGAACCACGCCCCACCAGCAGCCCAGCGTCTTAACCACTAGGCCACCTAGGGTACCCATTTATCTACCAACCACTTTCTTTATTGTGTGGAAGGATGAACAGCTGGGTTTTGTTGCGCGCCGGTTGCCGTCAGCGGGTCTCGAACCCGTGGCCGATGGATTCGTGTGTATATATGTATATATATATATATATATATATATATATATATATATATATTCAAAAGTTTGTAAAACCTCTTACATAAACTACCATGGACCTGAAGTCTGGTTTATAAGTCACTGCCACGAGCTATTTAGGAACTAAGAATGAACATTCGAAAAGTGTGCCAACGTTTCTATTAGACTATTATACCATGTCTATTGTCCAGTGTACTTTATGGAAGAGAATTAGCATGTGTACACAGCTTTATGGCCTGCATCTTAAACATTTATCGAATTAATAAATACTCGCCATGGGGCCGCACTTTCTAGTTCTCCCTGCACATTACATATGCAGGATGAAATCATTACGATAAGAATTCAGAATAGAAAAAAATCTACTGCATTCATGCTATTCTTACACTTATCTACTCTCAAAATAAAGGAAAAAAAGCACACAAACAGTTACACACGCGAGAATATCTGTACGTGTTTCACACCTAAATTCAAGCCCTTATTTCAGGGGTTCCCAACATTTTTTCGGCTGCGTACCCCTCGATGGCTTTGGCAAGTGACACGTACCACCCTCCCTACTCAAAATTGCTCAAAAGACGGTGTAGCTGCTACACCGTCTTTTGAGAGTACTTTTCCATGTGAAAGTTAGTTTCAAAGCAGGATGCCGCGTACTCCCGGGAACTTTCTCGCGTACCCCCATAACCCCCCATAACCCCCATAACCCAGAAATCCGTGGATCGAAACCACGCAGTGATACATTTTTTTTTAACTAAAACAAAAAAAAAAATTAAGTTTGCAGTAGTAGTTAGTAATTATCTTGGACCTGAAGAACGAACAAAATTTTATGAATAACCGTGATTAAATGAACTCCGTGAAAAAAGATTAATTACCCTATATTTATGTTAAATAAAATAAACATACGGCCTGGAATGTTAACTTGAACATCACAACAAAGTCTAAATTTAAGTTCGGGTAATGAGGCGCAAGGCAGGAAAAGAATAAAAAGTAAAACTGGCTGTTAAAAACCAAAAAAAAAAAACCCGAGTTGGTTGTTCCCGAGCAGAAAAAAATATGGGTAAAGGATCAAAGATACATTAAAATTTAAATATAATTTTACCCTACGGCAGCACCTCTGTTTTTAAAAGTATGAGAATAAGATAAATTTCACTTTACAAAAATTAAATTCCTCAATTTTTGAATTTTTGAGCTTCAGAGAAAGACTTTGGGGGGGGGGGGACGTTAAACTTTTAAGTTAATTTATTTCTTTATTTGTATTAAAATTTATGGGGTTAATTAAAAGTTTCTTCAAATATTTCAGTATACCAACACGGAAAATAAAGACTTAAAGATGACAAAACGAAACCCAGCTGTTCATCCTCCCACACAATGAAAATTGGTTGGTAGATAAATGGGTACCCTGGGTATCCTAGTGCTTAAGACGCTGGGCTGCTGCTGATCGGGAGGTCGTGAGATCGAGTCCGGGTGAGGACTCTCTAATTTTGATGGCCCGTGGTGCGGCGTAGTTCGGATTCCACGTTAAACTGTAGGTCTAAGGTAGAGTGACAAACTTGACCTTCATTCGTCAGAATGAACAACTCGAGCGGGAGCAAAACCAAGGTTGACGAAGGTAATTTCTTTTTTGACTATAACTGAAAATGGAAACGCTTCTCTAATATAAACGGATATACAACACTTTACAATGAACAAAACCGGTTGAAATGCTGTCAGTACCATTAAATACACTCTAAAGCAGTGATGCACAAACCCTGGCCCGCGGGCCAAATGTGGCCCCCCCACGGGTCTTTTCAGTGGCCCCACGGGTCTTTTCAATTCAATGAAAAAGTTAGCTACCCAAAGAAAAATCTGAAATATTACCCCTGGTTATTATGAAAAATAGAATATCTATATATCTGGCCCCTACATATAAAACAGATGGTTGATTTGGCCCTCACATCCAAAAAGTTTGTGCACCACTGCTCTAAAGTATTTAAAAATATGTATTACATTAACACTAATAAAAGAAGCGAATCGAAATAAATCAATGATGAGTTCAGGTCGACGCAGAAGCTGCTTTTCGTGTTCGCGGAGTTAATCTCAAAATTCGTGAAGTTTTGGGACAAAATTTCAAGTGATTAATTGACAACTTTCTGAACTTTGAAATATTTTTCAATTTAAATTTTA
Organism: Bathynomus jamesi; assembly: GCA_023014485.1. Lineage (NCBI taxonomy): Eukaryota > Metazoa > Arthropoda > Malacostraca > Isopoda > Cirolanidae > Bathynomus > Bathynomus jamesi. Next base: position 249,075 of record JAJOZX010001195.1, on the reverse strand, counting down.
GTATATTTTCATTTCCTTGCATAACAACGGTGGTTCTACTTATCTATCTATATATGGGGTTAAATAGCTTTATACAGGGTGTTCCATAAGTCCTGTCTCATTGAAAAATTTATTTTAAATTAAATTTACGAAATACATAGATTAGAACTAAAACAAATATTCAAATTGGTGCCTTGTTTTGGGACCATTTTTTTTTTGTTGTCGCCTTTTCCTCACGAGTGTAATTCACTTCCATATCAGCCATTGCGTGTTAGTCTACCTGCAACAAAAAAAAATAGGTCCTAAAACGAAACCTCAATTTGAACATTTGTTTTAGTTCTAATGTACGTACTTTGTAAATTTAATTTAAAATAAATTTTCCAGTGAGACCGGACTTATGGAACACCCTGTATAATCGTGGCCATCGAGAAATGATAATTAACTGAAATGAATGATAAATTCGTACGTTGTTAAAATAATCGTTCTTATCTTCTACCATTTTAAACGAATGTCGTTCTTTTCCGAGTTTCTAATACGAGTTTTCCATTTTATATTGACGTTAACGGTTGTGCACTCACGAAAAAACGAGAAACAAACTTCCTTTTAATACGATGCACTTACAAGCGCATCTTCCATTGACGCTCGTATTCTGTGGTTGGACGTATTCGCGACTGCCCTTACAGTTACCCAAATGCCCAAATGAAAACCGAAAAATGAGAAAGGTTGAATAAATCCAAACGGATAAAATAAAACATTCGTTTACCGCCCTCGTCCCCCGTCCCCTCCCCACACAAAATTAAGAATAAAATTAAATTAAAAAAGAAAACGTATATGCGTGTTTGGAGCAATTTCAACACACTTGAAACAATATACCATTTTACCCAACGCGCAAATGCTGCTGTCTGTCTATTTGTTACATTTGTATAATGAAAAATTAGCAAATAGAGACAAGAAAGTAAATTAAATGCATTTACACGACTGAAACACGCTAATGCGAAAGTAAATACTGTATATAGTATATACATGCAAAGAATATGCAGTGTGATATACAACATTTTATAGTGTACAGGGTGGGTCATAAGTCCCAATCGGTTATAATTAAAGCGAAAATACAAAAAAATCAACAAAGTAAAAAGTTTAAAATAAGTTTAGAATATTTGTTAATTATTCAAAATGAAAAATATAAGAATCTCGACAAATATTCTTTCCTTAGTAATCGATTACGTCAGTGTGAGCTCCGTTAGATGGATTTTCGCTTTAATTATAACCGAATGAGACTTATGGGCTACCATATATATATATATATATATATATATATATATACCGGGTGTCCGAGAATTATCTGTACAATTTTTGGCTGTTATTAAAAGTCAACCATTAAGTGTAGAAATTCCAGTGTTATCCCATTTTACAGAGAAACTCATTAAGTTTTTGCTGATAACAAGTTTTGACAAGTTTTTTCTTTTTTGTACGCGGGTGACAGACATTGATGATTTAAAAGCAAGAATCACAGCTGCTATTGAACGAATTGATGTGGATATGCTGCATTGCTGCAGCGTACATGGCAACATTTGGATTATCGATTGGATGTTTTGCGAATCACTGATGGTGCACATATCGAATGTTTGTAACAACGTTACTTTAATAAAAGAAACTTTTGAAAATACAGATTCTAAATAATCTTGTTTAAGGATTTTACGTGTGTTATCAAGAATTTTATTAAAAGATGAAATTGTACAGATAATTTTCGGACACACTGGAATTTCTAAAAAACTTGTCAAAACTTGGTATCAGAAAAAACTTAATGAGATTCTCTGTAAAATGGGACAACACTGGAATTTCTACACTTCATGGTTGACTTTTAATAACAGCCAAAACTTGTACAGATAATTCTCGAACACCCTGTATATATATATATATGTATATATATATATATATATATATATATATATATATATATATATAGCTCACCTTGGTTACCTTGGTTTTGCTTTCGCCCGAGTTAGACCTACAGTTTAACGTGGAAGCTGAACTACGACCCAACACGAGTGGTCAGAAATAGAAATTACAAAGTCTTCCCCGGACTCGATCTCACGACCTCCCGATCAGCATTCTAAAGTCTTAACTACTAGGCCACCTATATATACAGTATATATGTGCCTTGAAAAGTGGACGCTCAATTTTGCCAGTTGAAGTTTAAGTTTTGGTTTTGGTTTTGGTTTTGGTTTTTGGCTAAAAATACAATAGTTACCCCTTTTTCTTTGATGTATTCAATCCGACGCGAATGCAACGAGTCTTTTGCTTACATTGAGGTTCTGAATATAGTAGGCTAGGTGTAGCTGTAACCCCTAGATCCTGTCCCAAAGCTGGATCCTCTTTGAGAGTGACCGTTGTCCACGTCGAGCTAACATCATGAAAAAGAAAAAACTATAGTGTTCGCATTTACTATTACTTATTCGGACTATGGTGGATTTAATTTTCCCAGAAGAGTTCCTTGTTCCATGCACGGTCTGTGCGTATCACTCACACACACACACATATATATATTATTGGACCAGAAGTTTAAGAGGGGCTAAAGAGGTTCAAACGCGAGGATGTATTCCCATAGACATTTTTTTTAATGTTTGCTCGTTAAAATTTTATTTTAGGGGGAAAGTGGTCCCAGAGATCTAAACGAGTCTAAATCAATATAAAAAAGATTGAGTGACAAGGAAAAGACCAGAATATTTATTCATTTAGTTGTATTTACCTTGTGCGTTTTAGCATGCAGGGAACGCTAGCAAATGAGACGAAACGGATCCACTCGCGGTTAGCTCGTATAACGAAATTCAGACGATGAAAATGTGGGAAATTTGACGATAGAATTCTCTAATCCAGTGTTTCTCAGCCGGATTTGCCCCACAACCCCCGTGTCAGGGTCTTGGGTCGGCGCGACTCCTTATCATGCTGCAAGTGGTAAACAAACTCATGAAGCGGGTTTTTTTTTTGTTTTTTGCGCACAAATCACTACTACAGGGGTAAACAAACTATAATCCGGGGAGGGGGGGGGGGATTGCAACCCACTGTTTGCGAAACACTATTCTAATCCGACTTTCTTTTTTCTTTCGCGAGGCGAGAAAACCAGAAATTTCAAGACAATTCAAGAATAAAAAGAAAATACTTTTCCAATTCTTAAATAAGAATATTAAGAAAAGAATATTAAGAAAATAAACGCGAAAGATCAAAAGGAGATAAAAAAAAAGTTCCATTCTGCTTTCAAAGAACAAATCGCCACTAAATGACTCTCGAAAGCGAAAGGCAACGTTTGCAAAAGCTTCATCTGATACGGTAAACGTTGAACGAAAGTAAGATTAATCCGATAATGTAAAGTATCAGGTTTGATAACTTTAACATTATCATACTGACAACCACACATTACCTTTGTGTCAACCATTAGCGTCAAAAACACCATCAATACCGACATACGCCAACCGTGAATAGAGTTAACCTTGATTTACTAATTGAACCATTGTGCACTTATCCGTGATCACGACACCGAGTTAACCGTGATTTGGCAAAGGTCATGCGAAGGAGGGGACCTAAAGCTTCACGCGCAATCAGAACCACGAGTCGCTACAGTATCTGAACGTAAATTACGGTCGCCCATCCCACCACTGAACAGACGGAACGTCGCTGAGCCTCGCTGATCTAACGGGAACCGGTAGTAGTGATGGGGAGCATATATACATATTAGTGATGTAGCGGATGTCATTTTTTTCACATCCGCGGATGAGGATGCGGATGAGGATGTTTGATTTCAACATCCGCGGATGCGGATGCGGATGTCTACATTTTCGTTATTTTTTAGGATATATTCGAGATTTGTTGTGTTTAACGTATATAATAAGTTATTATATAGAGAGAGCTGTAGCTATAATGTAGTATAATTGATTAATTGTACAATAATTGCTGTACTTTTCTCTGAACATATAAAATAATATCAAGCATCTAACTAATATAGAAATCAATTAGTGAATTCAACTGCAAATAAATTCGTTATATTTTGTTGAGTTTCAGCCACAATTAGAAACCATAATTGTGTTACCAAGATGCGGGACGTGAACCCAACTCAAATGCACCCCCACCGACCTCTTTCCCCAACCTCCTCCTCCTCCACCCTTATAGAAAGAGATCTTTAATTAGCTTGATAACTATTTATATTAAGTTTAAAGTTTTATTAGGCATATTTATAAATGCGTAATTAAAATAAAGTAAACTAAGATGTTCATCGTTTAATGTTCAAACTTAATTATAGGAAGGTTATGCTTAAGGAACATTAATTTTTCTGCCTTTTCTGCTGCCAGTCTGTTTTCTTTTCATCATATATTAATCCAGCACTGCTAAATAATCTCTCGCTTGGTACGTTTGTTGGAGGACAGGCTAAATGTTTCCTCGCAAGTTTACTCAAGTATGGATAGATATTCTGCGTATTTTTCCACCAACTAATAGGATTGTCACATGCAGCCAAGCGTTTTTCTTGGTGATAGCTCTCGATCATTTTTACTACATCTTTTGACATCGCGTAGGTCTCGTCGTTGCTGCTTGACTCAAGAAACTGAGAGACAGATTATGTGATAGATTTGCTCGTTGAAGGTGTTGGTTCTGTCACTGAAACTTTTATTCTTTTGGTGGGTGGCGAAGCGACAGATTCAAGAGATTGAAGCTCTTCAACTGCTTTGCCAAGTGATGATTTAACTCGTTCTAATGTACTAGGTGAAAATAACTTAGCTTTGTAACGTGGATCTAAGTAGGTTGCAAGAGAGTAACTTCATACAAGAACAGCCTCTCGTCTTGTCGCTTGCATCACTTTTGCGCACAATGAACTAGTTCTATTAATATAGTAGAATTTGATAATTTCCGCTTATTAATGACATTTTATCTCAATGGTCCACATCCGCACGACATCCGCAGTCCAAAGTGCGGATGCGTAGGCGAAAAAATGTGCGGATGTTCCGCGGATGCGGATGCGGAGAGAGAGAGAGAGAGAGAGAGAGAAGAGAGAGAGAGAGAGTGTCAAAAAGTGACATATTTTTTTTTTACATGTAAATCTGTGATTACTTTTTAAATAAATATTTAAAGCATAATTTCCGTTAATTTATTCTTTAAAAAATAAATGATTAAAAGAAGTCTCCGAGTTTAATTAAAAGCGATTATGGACTCGGTTATTCATTCCACAACTTTCGACGAATAATATTTTTGCTCGAATTAATTACTCTCTCTCGCTTATTTCTTACTCCATAATTACTTACTTACTTACACACACCACACACACACACACACACGGTTGACAAAAGTAAATAGACACCTTCGGTTTTTCCATGCTATTTTAATTCATAATAAAAGTTAGTAAATAATAACGTTTACTGAATCAATACATTTAGAATTGGGTTGTTTTCCCTTTGCATTTTGTAACGGTAACACACGTTCTGGTATTCCATTGATGAACTTTACCATTTGTTTTTGAGGAAAATCATCGTGGCGTCTATATATTTTTGTCAATCCTTTCTATAGAAAATATGTTATTACGGTAGAATACGCTGATAACGCGGGACTACATCCCGAAAGACCCCCCACGATATCATGGTCCGCGTTATCTATTGTTAAAGATCTTATAGACGAAATAGGTGAGGTTCCGAAGATCTCGAAAGTATACAACTTGTACCTAAAATATTTAGGTAATATTGTACTGTAGTACAGTATAGTGACCTATAAATAATATTTAGTAATAATTAAACACATTTAGACATGTAAATAAAAATAAAATAAAAAATATAACTTTCATTATTCATGGCTCCGAAGCACCTCGTGTAACCAGACTCCTATTGACTGCTGAAGAAGTCCGTGACTTTAGTTTGTTTGGTTGACTGGTTGCTGGTTGTTTGCCTTAAACATAAATTTTGATAAATGTCACGGTATCGAACTATGTCCGTTTCTCATTGTACCAGTTTCCCGGAGACACTAGTACCGGACCTCCTACTATCGGCTCGCGTCCGATAGTAGAATTTTTGTCGTTTAGCTTAAAAAATATCGAGCTATTCGGGCGAAAATAGTGATGAAAAGCAGTTCTCCTATTTATTTTGCCATGTTATTCGCGTACAGCATTATCAAACGCCTCGTTATCAGTGTATTCGTCTGTATTTAGCAATCTATTGCTAAAGGGTATGATGTAATTCATTATTTTATTGGATTGAAACACGTTTTCCTACTTCCTACCTTCCTTCTTGCATGCATGTAAAACTGATCAAATACCATTTCCTAAAAATTTATCGCGTACACAAATTAAGCATGGCCATACATTTGATATTAAACGTTTTTAATAGGTTGGGTTGGGAGTCAGTGATACAATCATATGTATGCGTACGAGAAGCAGTAAATAAGCGGTCTAGATCACGTAAACATACATCAGTTTGGGTCATAATTACCTGTAAGGTATATAAATGTCTAACATTTATAAGGAATCCTAAATCTGGTTAATCACGTAGGCTGTTAATTTGTCAAATACGGGTATAATGCGGTCTCTGTTTTTAAGACGCTTTGACATAAATAAAGAGCTTTTGAGGGTCCAATATGCTATCCAAAGCAGGTTAACAGACATATCTAGCAAGTCTTCTGATTCCTCAGAAAAATGTTAATTACTAACTATCAATTTCTCTATAATGACTTATAGAAAATACAGAATAAATTTTTTCCAGTAAACCTTCATTTAGAACGTTGTTACAGTTTAGTTCTTACGTTTTAACTTAAAACACATTACCAGATATTTAGGAATGACGTTAAATATATCATATATGCAGTATAGCATAGTACAAAACCATACATTGTAAATACAGTATGACAAATCTTTGGTTTTTACCTGCGTGGTTGTTATTCGAACTTCCGTCTCTGAAAGCTGTCATATTTGCGAGCCACAACGTTATTCATTCGTCCAAACTGACGACTAAGCGGAAGAAGAACAAAATTTTGGAGAAACTTTCGCATTGTTCTTGTGTGTGTATATATATATATATATATATATATATATATATATATACACACACACACACACACTATTGGTGCAAAAATAATCTTATTTCACACCTTCACTTTTTATCACTGGTTTTCCGAAAGACCTTCTTTCCATTAATAAATAATAATAATAATAAATTACTTAATACATAATAGAGGATTTACATTTAATTTCCAATATTCTGAATAGATTTTTATTTTCAGTATTGAGTTTCTTAATAATAATTCTAGATAAGAATTTGGAGTATGCTAAGAATACTGTTTTCATTTTTTCTTCTGCTCACGCGTTTCGTTCATATACTTTGAACATCTTCAGAGCTTTATACATAATTTTAAAGTAAAATGGGTTATATATATATATATATATATTTTTTTTATTTTTTTTTATTGTAAATTTGATACAATTTCAAATTAATTTAGGAATATTCGAAAGTTCATTAAATTTTATATTCATTTTCGGTTTTTTTCATTTTAATGTAAAAGGCTTCCGGCAATTTTTAGTTTTTGTGCGTTATGTGATGAGTAGAAGATTTGAAAGTTTTGAGAGATATTTTTTAAATTTAATATTTTATGATCTACTCTGTAATGTTCGTTAATTTTACTTGGACGATATTTATGTTGGTAAAAACAGCTCACAAAGAAAAGTCTACAGAAAATTTCAAAACGCAACTTCTCAAACGCGACTTCGAAACAAGAAACCCACCAAGACTAAAACATGAAAAAAAATGTTTAAACAATATATTAAAGAGACACACAAAACCAATGGATAAAGAAAAAACTATCAATGTTAACAGGTGCTAGGACAACTGCCCCCCGGACAACCGCCCCCCGGACAATTGCCCCCGGCAGCCGCCCCCGGGACAACTGCCCCCGTAGGACAATCGCCCCCCGGATTATTGCCCCCCATAAGTAAATAAAAATTAAATAGGAATTAAATTTAATATTATTTATAAAAACAAACCTAACCTAACCTAACCTAACCTAACCTAACCTAACCTAACCACCAGCTATGACTTTCAAAACGACCTTTCAATAAGTATTGCCAACTGTTTAAATATAATTAATTAATCCATAGTATATATGAAATACAATAAGTCTTGCCAACTGTTTAAATAAAATTAAGTAGCTAAACTTCATAATTTTATTATAAATAAGTAAGCAGTAATTGGAAATTTTTTTGTTAAATATTGCTAACTTTTGAAATATAATTTTTTTTCAGGCTACAAGCAAAATTAAGCAAGAATTGGCAATAATGTTGTTAAATATTGTTTTAGCTTGACATTTTGTAAACGTAAATTTAATTTCTATTTAATTTTTATTTACTTATGGGGGGCAATAATCCGGGGGCGATTGTCCTACGGGGGCAATTGTCCGGGGGGCGGTTGTCGGGGGGCAATTGTCCGGGGGCGGTTGTCCAGGGGCAGTTGTCCGGACACCTGTTAACATATACTATAAAAACAAAAAGTTATCGAGCCATTTTTCGACACGTAACAAAAACCCTGATAAGCAACATCGTGTGGTGTACCAATTTACGTGTCCTGGAGTTGACTGTACGTCGACTTACATTGGTTACACCACAAACCACATTAAAGAGAGAGCATACCAACATAAATATCGTCCAAGTAAAATTAACGAACATTACAGAGTAGATCATAAAATATTAAATTTAAAAAATATCTCGCAAAACTTTCAAATCTTCTACTCATCACATAACGTACAAAAACTAAAAATTGCCCAAGCCTTTTACATTAAAATGAAAAAACCGAAAATTAATATAAAATTTAATGAACTTTCGAATATTCCTAAATTAATTTGAAATTGTATCAAATTTACAATAAAAAAATATATATATAACCCATTTTACTTTAAAATTATGTATAAAGCTCTGAAGATGTTCAAAGTATATGAACGAAACGCGTCAGCGTCAGCAGAAGAAAAAATGAAGACTATTTTTAGCATAGTGCAAATTCTTATCTAGAATTATTATTAAGAAACTCAGTACTGAAAATAAAAAACTATTCAGAATATTGGAAATTAAATATAAATCCTCTACATATAAAGACATAGGCTGATATCGACTTTCTAAAATAACAATAATAACAATAATAATAATGGAAAAAAGTAGTTTCTCCATCTATCACTTTGAGAATGTACAGAGGATTGGCAAAAGTAAATAGATACCACGATGATTATCCTCAGGAACGAATGGCAAAGCTCTTCAAATGGAATAGAATTCCAGAACGTGTGTGAAGCTTTACATAATACAAAGGGGAAACCACACGATTCTAAATATAGATTCAATAATGTTTATTATTTATTGATTTTTACTATCAAATAAAAAACTATAAAAACCAAAGGTGTCTATTTGCTTTTTTCACCCCTCTGTAAATTGGGGGTTCTACTTAAAACTTTTCACGTGAATTGTACTAGGAAATAAACCTGCTTTAACTTTTGTTCGCACGTTTGCTTTTACTAAACTAATTCATACGGTATATGGAACCTTTGGCCCCTAAACACCCGACCCCATCCCCCTCATTTCCAAGCTCCACAAGTGAAAATTATATTCCTATTTTGAGTTATACAAATATTCTTTGCGTCAAATTTACAGCATTATCATCTATTAGAATTATTGTACTAAATTACTGTATTTCACGTAATCGCTGAAGATTTTAGTCATTTCGCGAAATGACCAAGTGAAACAGCCATTTCGCGAAATGACAAAGTTTCAGCCATTACGCGAAATGGCTGGTTACACACTTTGACTGTAACATATATATGAATGAAGTGTTCCGGTACTAAATCACTGCAACCTGTGAATATAAAAAATCAAGTGTGATGAAATCCAGATTTAGTAAAACTTAAATTTTATTTTCACTGTAGCTGTTAATTTTGTAAAAATGAAAAACAACGAAGGGTTTATGAAAGTCTAAGCTATAGCAGAGCTATAATATAGCAAATGAAAATTATTTGAAATATTGCATCCATGAATAGTAAGTAACACACAAGAAAAAATTACATTTTTTCAACAAAGTCATATTATAATTTACTACACCACTTCAGTGCAATACCCTCTATCTATCGTCTACCATCGGTGAACAGCGTAGAAAACAACAAAACAACGCTATTTTTAAAATTCTATTAAGTGCGAACTGTTTTGATACGTATTTCCCTACAATTTCGCATCACTCTGTCTGAATACTGTTTAAAGATAAACAAAGACACTTATCGAACTTAGAGAACATTGTTTTCAATGAATTTATAAAATAGTACAGAGAAACTCCTAATGCTCTACTGCAGTATAAAAAATAGAATTTAGTATAGCTAAGAGGTAAGAAAGACAAAAAACTTCACTTTTCTACGTGAAGGTCGAAATGTGATAATAAAAACCCACTCTAATAGACAGAGTTTATTTCCACAACAGTTTCGATGCCCACTGGCATCCTCTTCGTTTTTCTGTATCCACCCGAAGAGGATGCCAGTGGGCATCGAAACTGTTGTGGAAATAAACTCTATTAGAGTGGGTTTTTATTATCATAGGTAAGAAAGAGTATGGTGAATAAAGTGTTTGAGTAAATAAATCACTTAAAAAACTGAATAAATAGTAGAAAAAAAGTGCTTCAGGCGTGTTTATTTGGAGGAAAGTGTAGGATAATGAGAACGAAACAGCTCGAAGGCAAAGTATAATCCAAACTAATTCACGGGAGATTCAACTTTGAACTCGAGTTTGTGTAAAAAATTTAAAATTTACATAAATCTGTGGTTTTTTTTTTTTGTTTGTTTGTTTGTTTTAATAATTTAAGGCCGGGGGATCAGTAGCACCTGAATGGGTTGGTAAAACCTATAAAAAAAACCATCCCCGTCAAGGAAGGGAGCAAAGAAATTGATAAATATTAAACAAATAATTGATAGGGATCACATTCATAGACGCGTTTTTAAAATTTGTATTTCTATAAAAAATATATATTATAAAAGTTTTTAAAATTTTAAATTAAACTGTGTTGATTCTCATTGGTTTAGGGAAGTGTTACTTTTTCTTTTTTTTACTGTTGATTCTTATTGAAGTTAACAATAAGACAATTTTTCCATAAATGCTTTAGTATTCTTTCATAAATGCATGGAAGAAACCCTTTAAAAGTGAATTGGTAAAAGCCAATATTTGATACTGCTAAATATTGATTCCAGTCATATACAGTATATACATATACATAGGGTGGCCCAAAAGTTTGTTGCCCCGACGCATTCTAAACTTTTTTTCGGGGCAACAGACTTTTGGGCCACCCTATATATATACAGTATATATATATATATATATATTCTATTTTTAAGGATTTAATTGAAATTATTTCGCCTAACTGAATAACTCACTTGATTAAAAAAAGTTTTCCAAAATTCATCTTCCGACCATAAGTTTTCAAAGAATGTTTGACATTTTTTAAAAGAAAAAATAATTAGATAGTGCCAGTATATTATATATATATATTTTTTTTTTTAACTGCAAACAACACACAGTATAATTAATGTAAAGAACGACGCTTGTGTAGAAGAGCGTTCGCACAAGATGAGGAAGGAGAACGAGCACCTGGGAGGTACCTCATTTTTCATTTGCTCGTTCTCCATCCTCATCTTGTGCGGAACGCTCTTCTTACACAAGCGTCGTTCTTTACATATATATATATATATATATATATATATATATATATATATATATATATGTGTTGTGTGTGTGTGTGTGTGTGTGTGTGTGTATTTTAGGGTGATTCCCCCAAATAATTTTTTCATTTTATGGGTGCTAGTCTGGTATTTGGTGCATTTTGACAGAGAATTCATGGCAAATTTCAATTTGATTGAAGAAGGTTTTGAGGTATTTCCGAGCTCTTGAAATTTTCATTCTTCAGGTCACGAGGGGACGGAGAAATTAACAGGAACGACTTCTGTTTCTTTATTCGATAGGAAGAGGCGGGGGCGAGGGATGTGGAGGCTAGGCTGCAGATCCACTCCAAATCTTATCTAGCAAGAATGTATGAAAATTTTTTACGGTTACGAAACTTACAGACTCTCCGACATGTCTTTACGTTCCTTCAACATCGGAGTTTTTTTCGAATTTTATTCCATTAACATCTTTTCCTCCGGTTATGACCTTTCGACGCTTCATGGGAACAGAAGGTAAAGAAGTTAAATCCTACGAGTTTCTTGCTCAGGTACCATAAAGGCTGAAGGATTTTTTTTTTTTTTGTGGCGATTTCCGTGATTTGTAAATGGATATCAGAGTAGGAATCCAGTTTCTTCAAGAGTTGAAGATTATTAGTTGGTGCTGAGACCTGAAGAAGAGATGCGAGCCACGTTCCCCATCTACCCAGTTTCCAATCGAAAAATGAAAATGAGTGTAGCTTCCGTTAATTTCTACCCCGTGACCTGAAGAGTAAAAACTTCAAGTGCCCAAGCGCACCTCTAAATCTTTTTCAATCAAGTTGAAATTTTGCTTGAATTCTTTGTCAGTTGAAAGGCACCAAATGCCGGACATAAAATTCGAAAAACGTTTTTTGCGGGTTACCCTCAAAAACAAAAAGAAGTGTATATATATATATATATATATATATATATATATATATATATACATTTAACTGCAATGACCACCCAGTATATTAATGTATAGAAACGACGTAAGTATAGAGGAGTGTTCTGCACACGAGGAAGAGAAATAACGAACAAATGAAAAATGAGGTGACCGCCCGGGAATCGAACCCAGGACCTTCCGATTCCCGGACGGTCACCTCATTTTTCATTTGTTCGTTATTTCTCTTCCTCGTGTGCAGAACACTCCTCTATACTTACGTCGTTTCTATACATTAATATACTGCGTGGTCATTGCAGTTAAATGTACATATTCACGATTTGCGAGGGTACCCTCTCAAGGCATTGGTTTCTGCCCTATGTAGGAGAATTGCGACTTCTGACTGATCGAGGCCCGTAGTGTAGTGGTAGCATGTCTGACCGGCAATCGGAAGGTCCTGGGTTCGATTCCCGGGCGGTCACCTCATTTTTCATTTGTTCGTTATTTCTCTTCCTCGTGTGCAGAACACTCCTCTATACTTACGTCGTTTCTATAATATATATATATATATACTGTATATAATATCTGCCTTCAGCTTGGAGTTGTGTAATTTTTTGTCCGTAATGATCTACCAGTCAGTAACTCGAAAGACTAACTTTTTTTTTAATTTTTTAAAGTTTTTAATTACTTAAGATTTCTTAAAAGGGAAGAGGTCATCAAAAACTTTAAAGACAGCAGTTTTTTACCCTGTATACTGATTATTTTTCCAAATTTCATGTGCGTCAGGGTTTTAATCCAAAAAGTTGAAGTTTAATAACTCGGATGATGTTGTACCCATGTTTTTACACACACAGTTATTTGTTTTAGATTACGTTACATTACGTTAACCTAACCTCAAAAACATAACAGACGAAAATCAGGATGTTAATATTCTCCGAGGTACTGGTTATACCGATTTCACAAAATCCAAGCAAAATTAAATTATTATACAGTATATACAGTATATACACACCTTGGTGCGCCTTGATGCGCCTCCATGGTGTAGTGGTTAGCGTCGCTGACTACGAATCCATCGGCCCCGGGTTCGAGACCCGCTGACGGCAGCCGGCGCGCAGCAAAAACCCAGCTGTTCATCCTTCCACACAAAGAAAGTGGTTGGTAGATAAATGGGTACCCTGGGTGGCCTAGTGGTTAAAACGCTGAGCTGCTGGTGGGGCGTGGTTCGGATTCCACGTTAAACTGCAGGTCTAAGGTGGAGTGAAAAGCTTGACCTTCGTCAGAATGAACAATTCGGGCGGAAGCTAACCAAAAGGTTTTACCAAAAAAAAACCAAAAATGTTTTATATATATATTATACCAAATGAAAATAATGCGAAAAAGACGATAAAAACTAAAATCGTAGGGAATATCGTATGTAAATAGTATGCTCAAGGGCATTACAGATACACGGACGGGCAATGCATCTATGCACATCCCACTTTACGTAACTTCCACTTAAAAAATGGAAATTGTAAGTTTGGAAAAAACTGCAAGTTCCCCCACCTCAATATCTGCAAAAAGTATGCAACATGCGGCGAGAGATTCAATTATGGGCATAAATGCCGTTACCACCACCCTCAAAGCAACACAACAATTGAGCAACGAAAACCATCACAAAGAGGGTGACCAAGTTTTTAGATGTAGCCAACACATTGCACAATTCAGTTACTAAATATCATTCAACAAGTACAAAGACAGTCGACAAATACGGGGATCCGACAGCCGGACAGAATAAATGCAAAAAGAAATTATGTACGATATCGGGACATGTATCGAAACCTAAAAAAGGGAACTTTCTCGGAGACAGGGCGACGAAACATGCACCACCAAGGGATAACACGAGTGGCGTAGTGGTAGAAATATTCATAAGACGACTAGACCCCTAGCTCAAAACAATTCTAGATGAACCGGGAGTACCTGGCTATATGAAGTGGAGAGCGCAAGAAACCAACTCTCTACTTCACTAGGCCAACTCAAGAGGAGGGAAAACAAGCCCGACCTCTTTCAAATGAGGAATCATCGCACAGAACACCTGAAAAGTCGAAAGGTATAAATATATATATACATATACTGTATGGTTTGTCGTTATAAATAATATAAATAAAACTCACGAAAATATTGGAGGTAAAAAAAAAAAGTTCAAAACTAAACCACCAAGCATTTCAAAATGAATAGGGCCTACTTTAACCACTCCTCTCGCCCTCTCCTCTCTCAAAACCTAAAAGCCTCAAAATCAAAAAATTGGAATTGGGGTCGAGACATAAATCCCTAATTCTTTTGTAATATATTTTCATTACTATGCGTGTTTTTGCGATCCACAAAATGAGCGATAAATGAAGCATTTGGTTCGCTCGCCTTCACGTCGAGTGCCAGAATGACTTTGGCCGTTCCTCATTCTGTTCATTAGAAGCGAATCAAAATATATGGACCACTCCCCGTTGCCCCTTAATGTGGCCCCTCCCGAATCACTGCCAGCCAAACTCACATGCACAGTTGCACACCCGTCAACATACGTCTTTCTGACAGGGAGGAGTTGAAGGGGTAGTTTCACAATTTTGTAAAAAAAAAAAAAAGTTTTTTGTTTACATTTTCAAATATTTTAAAATTTTACGAAATCTATTTACTTTAAATATATTTAATAACAAATATATTTAATAATAAATATATTTAATGACAAATATATTTAATGATTCGTTCACTTATCCTTTACGATCATTTTATATTCTGAAAATTGGAAAATTGGAAATGGGACTGTTTGTCAGTTTTGATTTTTATGAAATACCTTTTAATCCCATGAAATTCTGCAAAATTTTCATGTAACTTTCAAAACAACGGATAAAAATTAATATGTTTTCAGAGTTGGACATTTTTAAAATTGAAAATGAATAAATTCCTTTGAATCTAGAAAATAAATGCACGATTTTTTTCAGTAAAATCTATACATCTTTCTCTTTAAAAAGCAGTATTGCCTTGAAAAGAAATTTATTACGTGTATATATATATATATATATATATATATATATATTATATATATATATATATATATACAGGGTGCGTCAAAAGTCTCCATACATAGGCAAAATGGTCATGATAAATAAATTATTATTTATTTTATTTTTTTGCAGGTGATGTGCTGAGATGCCTGGGAGGAACGCATCCGTATGTGCATTCAGTGTAATGGTGCCCACATAGAGCATATTTTGTGACTTACAAGTGATTGCATAATAAAGTGACCATTTTGCCTATGTATGGAGACTTTTGACTCACCCTGTGTGTGTGTGTATGTGTGTGTATATATATATATATTTTTTTATATTTTTTTTTTTGTCCTGAGCCCAGGTGTCTGTAGTTTTTAAAGGTGTCCATATCGATACCAGTAACATTTATTTATTAATTTCTTTAGTTAATTAAATATGTAATTCTGTCCTCTTGCATGAAGGAAAAAAAGTTATTTTCTTTAACTGTGGAAAATGTTCCTGGATTATAGCTTTCAGTTTATACTGTAGAGGGTATTGCACATTCTGCCTTTCCTGTTTTCTATGTTTGGATGGTTATAAAGTTCAGTTTCAGATCAGGAATTAATTTCTCCGTTTTTCCTCGTCTAAATTATTGGTGCATTGCTTTTTATTTTTTTCAACAAATACAGATCTAGTTTATGTCATCTTAACCATTTAATTATTCTAAATTCAATGATTTTGGTTGCGAAGCTTCTTTGAAATACTTCTGAAGAATTTCCTCTTTTTACGTGAAGATGAAGCAATATTCTAGCTTTCGTATGGTATAGGTATTTTCAGTGAAGGAATCTTTTTTTGTCCCTTCTTTTAAGATTCTCAACACCTGTCTAGTTATTCTTTCTTGTACCGTTTACTGATATATTACATTGCGTCAAATTTCGCATCGTCAGATATTATGACTTTTAAATATTCTGGGTTTGAGTTTCTCTGAATGTTTTTTGTCCATTTGGGGTATAGTAATTTATCTGTTTTCATTCATTTTTATCGTATCTTAGGAGTTGAAATGTTTCGGTGTTAAATTTCATATTGTTGTCTTCAGACTACCTGTGTAAATTTTATTTGTGTTCATTTTTATCTTATCTTAGGAGTTGAAATGTTTCGGTGTTAAAATTTCATATTGTTGTCTTCAGACTACCTGTGTAAATTTTATTTGTGTTCATTTTTATCTTATCTTAGGAGTTGAAATGTTTTGGTGTTAAATTTCATATTGTTGTCTTCAGACTACCTGTGTAAATTCTATTTATGTCCGTTTGTAAAGACTACATCTCGCCTCTGTTTTCAATTTGCTAAATTTTGTATCATCAGCAAAGGATGTTTCTGCGCTATTACTGGTTACTTCATTATCTGTTTCACTTAGCACGCATCATTACGAATGATAGTGGAGCAAGTACTATTCCTCGAGATACTCAGCTACCTATAGTTTCGGAAAAAAGTTCGTCTAGGAAAAAAAATACTACATGGTAATATTCCGTTTTTCTTTGGATATTTCATTCAATTTTGGTGACAGTAATAAAACTTAAAAGAAAAACCACTCGCTACTAATTAGTAATTTTGTATGTTTTTTAGAAACTTTAGGTTTCTAAAACTATTTTCTGAACTGTACATCGGATTGTGATGAAAAACTTACTTTGACTGTAACAATTTGTTAACACTACAAAGATACACATGTCTATCTGTTTTGCCTTCTATCCCCTATATATATATATATATATATATATATATATATATATGATGAATTTCACAATTAAACACGTGAAATGAATGAATGATGCAAACCCACAAGGAAAAAGAAAAATGATTCCATGTCCTTTCGTGTATTCAGAAGTACACCTCGTCAGGGAAATTTCCTGACGAGGTGTACTTCTGAATACACGAAAGGACATGGAAATCATTTTTTTCCTTAAGGTTTGCGTCACATATATATATATATATATATATATATATATATATATATATATATATATAGATATATATAATTTTGTGATTACGCACTTGTCGAATGCCTTTGCAAGTCTGTATATATAACAACACAAATGGCAGTGTTTTCGAGTGCATCAATAATACTGTTATAGTGATCTATTAGTTGTGATAGTCACAATCTTCCTTATCAGGCTTCATTTTGGTTCTCACTGAATCTTCCTAGTGTCTCCAAAATATCGTAGATTTCTTTTCTCTAATTCTTCTCTCGAATATTTTAGTGAGACGAGATAGATGTCAGTGACTCTAATAGCTTATTATATCTCCTTTAAATTAGGTCATCCCATAAGTAATGCGGCATTTTTAAATTTTTTTTTTTTCCAATTTTTATCATTATTTTATGGATAGAAATCAAACAACTCTTTGAAGTTATTTATATTTAAATAAATATTTATTTAAATATAAATAACTTCAAAGAGTTGTTTGATTTCTATCCGTAAAATAATGATAAAAATGGAAAAAAAAAAAAAAATTAAAAAATGCCGCATTACTTATGGGATGACTAATATAAAAATGACGTTCACCCTATTCCGAATGTCCATTATTTTTCCTGTTTCCAGAGATCAACATACCCAATAGAACTACAGTATTTCTTTTCCTTTTTATCAGCTTACCGTTCCATTTGTCTGGACCTGCTTTTGACTGTGATTTTAGTTGTCTTATAGTTCAATCTATGAAAATCGAAGATTGCCATGATATTCTCTCATTATTACGCTTCAAAAATGTGCTGTTGTTCATTATTTTATCCGTTTCGGAGACACTAAAAATCGACTCGTAACGAGCTTTCAATAATTAAAACTTCATTTACAGTAGATCATCGGTTAGTGCGCGACTTCCCAACCTTGGGGGTCGCTAAGATCATATTTGGGGTCGCGAACCAATCTGATAATTTTATTTTCAATTCTCTTCTTATGGCCGTCCGACAAGACATTTATTAATTAAGAATGTAGTTGCATATATAACAGCTGAAATCCGGGCCCTTCCCGCGCATAATAAACGCTGTGTTTAGGACGTATTATATATATATATATATATATATACATTCAACTGCAAAGAACACGCAGTATATATATATATATATATCAGTAAGAAAAACCACACACACACACGAGAATGTTTGAATGTTTCATTCCCAAGTCAAATGCCTCATGGAGCAGAGTGGCGCAGTGGAAGCGTGCTGGGCCCATAACCCAGAGGTCCGTGGATCGAAACCATGCTCTGCTAAGGATTTTTTAATATATATATATATATATATATTATATTATTTTTCTACCCTTTTTCAGGTTCCAAGCAAATATCGTTTCGCCAAAATTAAAATACATTTTGCGATTTCTAAAGGCCGCAATTCGACTTTCAAATTCCTGAAAGTGAAATTTCTAAAATTTAAAATTAAAATCGAAAGAACAAAAGAAAAGAGTGAAAAAGAAGTCATCCACAATCTCAAATTCAGTTTCCTTTTTCAAAAACAAAAAATTAGTAAATCTGAAATTTTTCATTTTTTCGTTTACCAATAAAAAAATTATATGTAAATAAAGCGCGCGCGCGCGCGCGCGCGCGCGCACACACACACACACACACTATCATAAAATAGTTGTGTGTGTATGTGCGTGTGTGTTAAACCAAACCAGGATAAATTCCTCAAATGACTTGACTTTTATCAGTCCTGTGAGGCCAATGTTTGACTCTTTCATTGCCCGGAAGTTTTTCTTTCTTTTAATTAAATTTAGCCCCCCCTCCTCTATTTCTAAACGCACCCTGTTGATGGCATCATTGGTAGAAATGCCCTACCTTTCGTGATAACTAATGCGTTCACCCCATCGCAACTCCTTACCATACTATCAGCAGTCATTTGTTGAGCTTGGTTTGTCAGAGTTGTTCAATACTTCAAAATTATTTCTATGGTATAAAGCCTGTCTTTACTTTCAATGTTTGCTTTCGGGTGTTTTTTCTTTCAAATTTGTATGCTTATAATAGACAAATACCATCGAAGTTCCAGCCTTAACATTTTTTGGAGAGTTGAGATTTAGTTCGACAATTATCGTGGAAAGTACCAGCAGATTTCATATACACTACATTACATTATCAACAAGACTCGAGAGCGTGGCACTTAACCGTGTAAAATCGTCATACGTAAACTTAGTGATTGAATTAATATTATTTTTCAAATATTAAAAAAAATTCCAAACCGTCTCACCTTCACCAAACTGCTGGCCAATATGAACCTCATTCTCACTCATTCTTTTATGATATAACTGATTTTCTCTCCCTCTCAACAAGGATTCCCACAGGTCCAGTTCCTTCCTCCCCAATTTTGAAACAAGCCAAATGGAAAGGCTTCCAATCTGCGAAAACATAATTCAAAGTTAAATTATGAAATAAAAATATATATTACCAGAAATTTATAATATTGCTCTGCATTAAAATTAACAGAAGAAGAGTATATAGTTAACAATAACCTGCAGAAACCTCTTTTTATCAGTTTAAGATTGAAAAAGTAATCTACAAAACCTGATTAAGTCATTTATCCTATACTACTACTACTATTGCTCACCTATACTTTATAAACTGCAACCCAAAAACTATCGGGGAAAATCAACAAGATTATTTTCAACAGCCGAAATTATCATTAAAAATACCATTTGCCTGAATACCCTCCCAAAGTCCATAAAATGGAGATGCCAAAACGATCGTACCCAGTTATAAAACGTGCCATGCACATCCGTACTCACATTTCACATAAAAATAGTACCTAAAATTATCAACACAATACAATATTGCATCAATAATAATTTAATCGTCATACACAAACATTAAAACACGACTACAAAGTATATGAACTTGTAAATGAGACACAACTCCGCGAAGATAGTTTCAAAACATAAATTTCTCCGATTCGGCCTCAAATGTTAGCGAACCTAATGGTTATGACCAGAGTTGGAAATGGGTCACCAACCGTGACCCGTGTGACCCGTCCAGCACCTGACCCGTGACCCACTTAACCCGCGACCCACTCACCCGGCAAACCTGTTGACATAAACAATACATTGAACAAAACGTTTTTTAAAATACATCAGAAATTAAACTTTGTTTCAAAATACAAAATTATTATTTTGATACACAAATACAAGTTGATTCACACATGAGCTTCTGTTTCATAAAACAATAATGATTATTTCAGTGAAAAGTAATTTAGAAATTGTCGTCATACTCCAAAGCGATGCACAGTGATTCTACTGCTTCCGGTGCCACAAGTGCTCGCTGTGGACGTACGATATTACTCGCGTTGAATGCGCTAAAATGCCTCTCCGACTGGCTGCTGTATGCCTGCATCACGAACACAGACCTAGCTACTCCACTGAGTACAGGAATCCACTCCTGCTGAACACGTAAAAAACATACGAATTTTTAAAATTCGATCGGAAATTTGTGCCTCACCTAATCACAGCATTGACTCGCCTTGACCCGCTCTCGGGTCAGACAGATCAACCTCATGACCCGTGAACCACCTCAACGCGTCTTGAATTCAATTCCAAGTGACCTACAGACCCGTGATCCGCTGACCTGTTTCCAATTCTGGTTACGACACTGGAATGCTGATCGGGAGGTCATGAGATCGAGTCCGGAGGAGGAATTTGTAATTTCTGACTACCCATGGTGGGTCGTGGTTCGAATTCCACGTTAAGGTGGAGCAATAAGCTTGACCTTCGTCAGAATGAACAGTTCGGGCGGAAGTAAAACCAAAGTAAGCTAACCTCCTGGTTAAAGTGAGTCACAAGTCCTGCCTTAAAAGTTCATTATATAGTTATTATTGAAGCAGGACTTTTGACTCACCCCATATATATATATATATATTATATATATATATATATATATATTGCCTGGGACTAGTGAGCTAACCTCATGGTATAAATTTTAGGATTACGAATATCGATATTATGGTCTTGTCGATCCGATGGATTTAGATTCTAGATTAATTTACTTCAAAACATAATTGATTATTATAATAATAATAATAAATAATTAGTTATTGTTATTAAGGTATTTTTCCATGACGCACCAAAAAAACAAGAAAAATTACCCCTCAAAAAAGCCTTAAAAATAAAACTTGATGCACGGTTTCATGATTCAACAAAATGGTATGCGAATGCCTCAAAGGCAAGGGATATATTTTGGTTCCAGGTATAGTGTTTGGAGAAAGAGGTGTCTCTTGAACATATTTATTCCTTCCAAAGACCCCTTTGGTGTGTGAATAAATTTTAGGACCCCTTTAATTTTTTATACATGAATTTCAAATATTAAAATTAGTATTTAACTACAATTTTAGAGCTTCACAGTAATAAATACATTAGTTTTGTTTATTATCATTATTAATTTTATATATATATATATATATATATATATATGTATAGAAACGACGTAAGTATAGAGGATGTTCTGCACACGAGGAAGAGAAATAACAAACAAATGAAAAATAAGGCACCCGCCCGGGAATCGAACCCAGGATCTTCCGATTGCCGGTCAGACGTGCTAACCACTACACTACGGAGCCACGATAGTCAGAAGTTGTAATTCTCCTACATAGGGCAGAAACCAATGCCTTGAAGATCCTGGGTTCGATTCCCGGGCGGGTGCCTTATTTTTCATTTGTTTGTTATTTCTCTTCCTCGTGTGCAGAACACTCCTCTATACTTACGTCGTTTCTATACGTTAATATACTGCGCGGTCATTGTAGTTAAATATATATATATATATACACACGCACACATCACACATTTTTCTAATTAATTAATTAATTTAATATATATAATATATATATATATATATATATTAATATATAATATACTGTATATAGTGGGCCTAAACTTTTAGCCGTTTGAGGTGATAATGATTAATTTGAGTTGTGATTCTGAAGCAGTTCGCTGCGCTGAATTCAAAAATGCTACCAGTTTTTTTCTATCACCCACAGTTTTAAAGTTATTAGCAAAACAATTTTG
The DNA here is from genome assembly GCA_023014485.1 of Bathynomus jamesi. Classification (NCBI taxonomy): domain Eukaryota; kingdom Metazoa; phylum Arthropoda; class Malacostraca; order Isopoda; family Cirolanidae; genus Bathynomus; species Bathynomus jamesi. The sequence continues at coordinate 226,477 of JAJOZX010001195.1, read as the reverse complement.
GAGCGTTTTGTAATTTTTTACCTTTTTTATCTTTAATTAATTTCGTTTTTTCATATTTTAAGGATAGATAATTCTAACATTACGTCTTTAAAATTTTAATAATGGCTTCTAGAGGATGTACCCATAGTCCAGACATATTTTGTTATATTTGTGGTCGGTATGTTGTTGTAAAACAGAGGACAAATGTAACGACCTTCATTAAGAGAGCTTATCATGCTTATTTTGGAATTAAATTAGGAGATCAAGACAAAAGTTGGGCTCCACACAAGGTTTGTCTTACGTGTGTTGCGGCACTAAGGAATTGGAGCAAAGGTAAAAAGAAAAGTTTGCCATTTGGGATCCCTATGGTATGGCGCGAGCCTAGAAACCATACCGACGACTACTACTTCTGTTCTTGCAATGTTAAAGGTTATAATGCAAAGAATAAAGAGAGCCTTCAATACCCAAGTCTTCCATCTGCAATAAGGCCGGTACCCCATGGTCCAGAAGTTCCTATTCCCCGCCCACCCGAGAGTCTGGATCAATACAATTCAGATTCTGATTCAGCTCCAAATTCAGACAATGATGTTGTTTATGAACAGCCAACAGCTGACCGAGATCCTCCTAAACCATTAACCCAAGCCAAACTAAATGACTTAGTCAGGGATTTGAATCTGCCTAAGGACTCTGCAGAACTTTTGTGGGTCTAGATTGCAGGAGAACAATTTATTGGCATCCGACACATACTTCGCTTGGTAAAGAAGGTAAATATATTTTGTTTCTTTCAGTTATTTTTTTATTCTTTCATAAAAAAGCAATATGCTTGTCCAAGAGCTAGGAGCTATTTAATTCTGCTTTAATTAGATTTTACTCTATCACCTAAAGATTTCGTGCTACAAGGGGTGTTGTAATACCTCATCTGTCCCCAAATGTTAACCACCCATTGATGGGAGGGGAGAGAGTATTTTGCTGGGAACGGGACTGGTTGTTATATATATTTACCCTACATTATTATGTAAGCGTTACTGTACTCTATAACAACCAAATTTATGGTTTAGCATGTGCAATCCAATGTTGGTCTCGATAAGATGGTTCACATTTGGGGATAAAAGGGGGATTTATGACACACCCTGTAGTAAGAAAACCATACGTGATAGGGAAAAACTAACTATAGTTTTGAGATCAGCGCACTCAAATTATATAGAATCACCAACTAGTTTGTAAAAATCGATCGACAAGTTTTCAAATGTGTACTGGTGTTATTAATGACAGGCTGGGTTAACAATTTATGATGTCATACAGGATCACCGGTTGAAAGTGGCTAATGGAGTAGGCCTACTATAATATTTCTGAGTGATACGAATTGCTTCGAGGTCACCAGCTTGGATTACACCCAAGCAAATACTGTTAAGGTTATAAAAAGCACCTTTGGTTTTGTATTTAATTAAGAAAATAAATCAGTTATTTGTTCACAGTGAATAACAAATGATTGACATTACTTATAGTGAATGACAATTATTTAACGGCCTTTATATTATAGTCCGGTTGCACGGGGTGGGAACCCTGCATTGTTTGTTATAAAGCAAATCTTGACATATTTTGAAAGCTTATACCACCCCATTCAAGAATCCATCGGGTGTACACCTGACCCCCGCTTGGCTTTTTCAATATGGCCGCCATTTTCCAAGATGGCCGGCGAAACTGAAAAATCCCATATCCTGGTCAATACTTGATGGATTTTGATGATCTTGGTGTCATTTCTAGGGGCTTTTAGGATGATGAGTCGATCTGGAGGGCTTGCAGACACTTTGGGAGTCGTTTTGACCCACATTCGTCAATACTCAAGGTCATTGGAGGTCAAACGCCCCCCGAAATAAGGAATATCCCATATCCCGGGCAGTCGTGGAGATATTTTGGTGATCTTACTGTCGTTTTTATGGTTTTGGGCGAGACTGAGTAGTTCTATAGGCACATGATAACAGTAGGATATCATTTTGCAACTCCATGGGTCAAGTCAAGGTCATTTGAGGTTAAAGTTTGGCCTTGAAATATGATAATGCCACAGTTGACATCACTGTATTTGCTTTATTTCAGTGACAATTTCTACAATCTAGCTAACTGCTGAGCACTTAACATCTTTTCTGCAGATAAAACCAGATCATAATGCTTAAATGACATAACCCACATTATATGGATATGGATATTCGGATATAAACCACAATTTATGCTGAAGTGCAGGGCACATGCATTCTATGGAAGGTTGCAAAGCTACAAGATATGACCTCGTAAGCAAAACAAAGCTCACACCTAGCTGGGGATTGGCATTGACAACTTTGATGCAGTTATTCACATTAGGTAACCATTTATTGGGGGCAAATATCAAAAGACATGGTTGTGTCAGGATCGTCAGGATCATCAGTCTGCTCTTCGTTTGCGTTTTGGGTCAATGGATTGTTGCAATCCAAGCCGCTGCCACATGCACAGAACATTGTGCAAGGGATTCCGCGTCCCATGCAGCCGCAGCGACTCCCCCTGCATGCTGATTGTGATTCACACCCACATCTGATTAGCTTCAGAACTTCATCTGGTGCTAAGCACACTCCTTCACCAACTGTTTTTGGGATGAGAACTCTGTTTGTTTCGTCTCTCTCCCACCCATAATGCACAGGATCAAGTGGTGGTGGGTCACACTTTAGTGCATCGAGCCAGTTCGCCACAGTGTAGTGGGCTCTGAGCACATTTTGATGGAAAGCTTCAGTTGTTGGTGGTAGAGAACATAGTTTGGGTGCAGCAGTTCCCGACTTCCCTGTCTTCTGAGCCCATACTCGCTGACGACACTCAGTAAGAGATGAGGATTTCTTATCCCCATAGCATGCAACAATGAACGCTGTTGCCTCTTTCTCGATATGGTCAAAGCATGCATCAAGGGACCCCAGCTTGTCTAGCTTCCGACCCTTCTTGGCTGTGGCAATGGCAGTGGCTTTGCCGATGCCATGTATTGCTGCAACTGTGTCACAACCACTCAAAGCGTGTAGTTTGAGGATTTGTGGGATGATGTCTTTGTGCTGGGTTACAGTTGCTCGGATGTCCACTGATTTTCTGCCACGCACTGGAGACTCCATAATCATGGGACAGCCTAGTTTCTTAAATTCATAGAAGTGAGTCAGCATGGCAAACACGTCTGTGTCATCACAAATGATGGAGATGCGGGCATCAGAATCTTTCTCAGCTTGTGCGATAGCGTGTTGTGTTATTATCACGTCAGCCTCTTCATGAGATGATGAGAGCTCCAATGCTGCTCGACTCCTGCCTCGCACAATGGAAGTCGGTATGGTCTGCCATCCTGCAAGCACTAGCTCATGGTCTTGGGTTACAGTTGCGAGATACTCACTGTCAGCAAGGATTTGCTCACAGAGCAGCCTGTTTAGTTGCTCCTTGTTCGCGGTGCACGTGAGAACAGCGTCTCTTGTAGGCAATGGGGTGTTGAGGTCCAGCTTGTGAACTCTGCTGCTCTTGCTTCTCATTGCCCGAGTGCTTGATTTCGGAGAGAAATCATAGTAGCGATCAAAAGCTAGTACTACAGATGCATGAGAAAGATGTTTCGGTAGCCATACTTTGAAGGTTTGGATAAATGTAGCAACTGTGCCACTAGCAGGCCAGTCGACTGTCCACAAAACAGCTGACACATCCATGATAACTGTTGGTCGACCCCATGTTCGAGAGGATGTTTCCACTCCCAAGTTCTGCTTCAATGCGGACTTAGCTGCAGTTCTCATTAAGCCATCTGGTTGGAACAGTGCGGGTGGGTATGCCGCAAGCTCTGTTGAGAATACATGGGTCAAGTCAAGTTCGCGTTCGCTCATCAGCAAACCGATGACGCGTGCATAAATCGCTTCTTGGTCCATAACCAAGTGGGCACCCACCTTGATATGTTTCGTTTTACTTGCAAAGGTGATGACATGTTTGGAAATGGTGCCATAAAAGCCTTGTGGCCATGATGACTCGTACTGTGCCAGTTGCGTCTTTCCAATACTAACAGCTCTATCGGCATTGGCATCTGGAGATGCAAGCTGCCCTGTCTGAATATTGTATAAGTTGCCTCCTGGATGTGACTCTGGATCCATTGGGTCCATGCACTTAGAAAGGGAATCATGAAGTGATTGGCGATCTTCTCCATCATGTTTGATGCGACCTCCTGCCTCCTCTTTGTGGTACAGATGGAATGTTTCTAGGTGCTCACTCATATCTAGGAGGTCAGCAGTCAGACTCACACGAGCATTGAGGCTGTATACCCACGTGGCCATCACTTGTGGATTTTGGGTGTTACCAATGACACCACTAGGGCCCTTCCCACGACGCATCCAGGTACTCTCCAGGAACTGGTCGGTTGGCACCCCATTCCAGAGTCCATCCATGTGATGCATAGAACCCTCTCCTCTCATAAATGCATCTAAGACTTCTTCAGGTAACCACGTCATAGATCGAACGAAGAAGAGGCCATATCTACTGTAGTTGTGATGCCCAGCAGCGAAGAAATATGGCAACATATTTTCAGCTGTTTGAATGGCCAGAGCATAATCACCTTCATGTGTACTGCGCGTGTATTTCATAATGAGAAAAGTGGCTTGATGATGATGTCAACCCACATACGAGTTGTTCTGCTAGCAGAGGCCAGTTCTTCAAGGACTTGCATCAAGTCAGCCATGGTATTGATACGCTCACCATACTCAAGAATACAGGTCTGAGAGTTTCTTCAGTCAGTGCGAATGCAAGTGCACGGCATTTGAGGTAGTCTTTTTTTCCTTCTAGCATTTATCCACTGATCCGAATGTGCCACAGAGAACTTCTTCAGGTCACTTCCCGCTGCTAGACTGCCAATCGCACCTATGAAGTCCATCACCAAGTGCATTCCACCAAGGATGGCAACCACATCAGTCAGAAGACTTCGTGTATGGAATAGGATGTCCACTATAACCTTGTAGATCTGTTGATCTGCTGTGATGACCAAAACACTTTGGTTGGACTCCCTCGTCACTTTAATGCCATTGTTGATTGCAGTGTTGACAGTGTTGTGGTCCGCTGGCTTCATATTAATGAGTGGCATATACTTGATGGCCGACTTCTTAGCTGGCATCATTCCCGTCTCTCTACAATGGCGGGTGTTGAAGCCATTGTACTCAGGGGTGCCAGCGACAAACAGTATCCGTCTGAAGAACTCCAGATCTAGCTCTTCTGCACGGTGAAGTGACACTTCGGCTGCTCTTGTAAACTTCTCAGGAGGCTCAAATGAGCAGGTTGCCTCCATGGGCATAGGAGGTTTTTTCGGACCAGTGTATGGCACAACTTCCAGCTCACAATTTATGGGAACTGACATTTCTTGTTTTGATAGTCTAGGAATGACCTTTGCACTGTCGTTTTCAAGTGATCTGGGCTGTGTTACAATAGCTGCAAGGTTGTGACAGTTTAATCTACAATTTTGGGAGTGAATAACTGCATCAAAGTTGTCAATTATAACTTGCACAAAACCAGCAAGTGCAGCATCATTCAAACCCGACCACACAGCATCTCTTGCTGCAACAACAGCAGCTGAGCGCATAAAACGCCGCACTTCATCATAAGAACAGTACTTGTACAACTCTTTAATGATTTGCTTATGGTCACCTATGAGAACACCCAGTGCTATTTGGAGTGGAGTAGGCTGATTTGTAACAACACTTGCTACAATGTTTTCAACCATTATGGATTGCAGGGAGTCAGAGAATTTCGAACTTACACGAGTAAGCAATTACATAAGAACACTCATACATTCGGAAGCAATATATTTGTCTATGTGAGTAAGATAAGAAGTGAATGTGAATTCTTCCTTGTTCTTTTTGCACTCACTCGCGATTTGCTTGCCCAGCTTCTTCACACACTCATCAATATCAACAGATTCCTCACAATATTTTGCAATATTCAGGTATGAGGCAGCATAGTTTTTGAAAACTAACAACGTAGCGATACCATCCCCATGTAAGTCTACAATTTCGTCTTTGAAGTAATCTTTAACTTTTACAATGAGCGACCTACGTGACAACTTCTCACCACCTAACTCTTTGTAAAGCTTCTCCACTTCAATTGAATTCCATGGTTTCATTTTGTCCTTCGACAATTTTACACATGAAGCAATGAAGGGGCGGTCTTCAGGTTCAACCCTTGACTTATTCTGGCAAGCGCTCTCAACCTCAACATGAAAGGTAGACATACAATCTTTATGTTATCGGGCTTCTTCAGCCGGTAACTCTCCTTTCATGCCCAACAACCTACTGAGTACAATTTGTCCCTGCTCATCATTTTTCAGTTTACACTTTTCTATCAACACATCTTTGTAACTTGTTTTTATATCACCAAGCTTATCGGTCATAAACCTAGATGCTGGAATGCGGTATTGCATTTTAAACACGACATTGTTTTTTAGGGTCATATACTGGGCCTTCACTGAGAACAGCACTACGTAGTCTTTTTGGCTCCATTGTAGGGGTATCACATTCTCTCTTTTTCATGAATTCTGATAAATTCCGCTTGGAGACATAAGTGGAAACAGTTCTTGTGACAACAAAGGATTTTTGCTCCATCTTCCAAGAGAGGCTCTAGTCTCGCTCGAACATCTGGCTGCCCTCTGATGTCGTTGCTCTCTATGATTTTCTGAATCCTACAATTTTAAAGACCTTTCTGATCTCCAGGACAGCTACGCAGGAAATCCTTGAAGAAACATTCGTCTGCAGCTTTTGTAGAACCTGAAAAATAAGAATTTTGTTTACCCATTCTTCAGCGTACAAATCGCATTGAAATAATTTATCCTCAGCAAATGAAAAGTAAACAATGCTCACCTGGTATATTCTCCATATTCAGCAGTCAAAAAATAATTTTGGAATCAGCACAACCAAGACGTCATCAAACCACCAGGTGGGCAGCACCATCAGCAATAATCTCAACAACCTGAAAAAAATAAGAATAATAATTAAACATATTGGAATTCACCTTACCATGGGGAAAATAATCCCTGATTTCATTTTAAACCCTACAGAACTACTCAGTCTCGCCCAAAACCATAAAAACGACAGTAAGATCACCAAAATATCTCCACGACTGCCCGGGATATGGGATATTCCTTATTTCGGGGGGCGTTTGACCTCCAATGACCTTGAGTATTGACGAATGTGGGTCAAAACGACTCCCAAAGTATCTGCAAGCCCTCCAGATCGACTCATCATCCTAAAAACCCTAGAAATGACACCAAGATCATCAAAATCCATCAAGTATTAACCAGGATATGGGATTTTTCAGTTTCGCCGGCCATCTTGGAAAATGGCGGCCATATTGAAAAAGCTAAGGGGGTTGTGTACACCCGATGGATTCTTGAATGGGGTGGTATAAGCTTTCAAAATATGTCAAGATTTGCTTTATAACAAACAATGCAGGGTTCCAGTAAAATCAGGGTCTGTGCTACCGGACTATTATGCTAAGATGACATGGAGCTGAGCCAATAAGAGAAATGGTAAGAGCCTAATTGGCAAGTAATGCATTCATTTATGGTAGGCTAATGGCACGCAAAATGGAACACAACATAAAATATGAAACCTGGTGATAATAGAAATTAGGAACGTACGTTTTGATACGCTGAATAGAATAAGTAATACACTGATTATGTAGGCTAAAGGTTATGAATAGATGAACATGGAACGAATGCTTCTGCCTAATAAATAATAGAAATTAAGCAAGTACGTTTTGGTACACTGAATAGGTGACGCAGGCTAGAGTTACGCATAAATGGAACATTGAATGGGACTAGTAATGATATTAAGAATGCACGTGCGTTTTGTACACTAAATAGATTAGACCTTCATTTAGGTAGGCTAGAGTTCCGCATAAATGGAACATTGAATGGGCCTAGTAATGACAGCAGGATTATACAGTACACGATTACAGTATTGGAATGACACTTGGATTAGGAAATAGGCCTACTGCGTTTCAACGAGAGTTAGTTTCAACGATTTGTAAAACATTTTGCGTTTATAGTCTACGCTTCTGCAGTACACTGATGTAGGCTTTGCGTTATTGTTTAAGAACGAGGCAGAGAGAGCTTACTGACTGTGTTGAAAATACCTCTCGATATGAAGGGTATGCTTGAAGGTCGACCTTGTAGATTGGAAACCTGCGGAAGTTGACCGTCCGGTGTTACGTACGCCGAGATGATCGTGGAACCGGTAGCGAGCCTCTTGTTGAGAGTTTGCTTGAGGGAACGGACGGTTCTGCGCGGACACTGATGTAGGCTTCACGATAATTGCTTGAAAGACGGTGACCGGCTGAGATCGAACGGCGCTGTTTTCGAAAGAGTGCTTCTGCAGGCTGACGGCGGAAGGTCTTACTTGATGATAGATCGGAAGCTTTGAAGGAACAGCAGGCCGCTCCTCCGGCGGGAAGCCGAAGTGCGGTTGATGTAACGAGTTGTACTGACGAAGGAGACGTGACACGTGACGAGAAATGCAAACGAGAAGTGGTGAGCGCGAGTGAGCAATGAGTGAGGAGTGAGTATCAGTGGAATCTCGCTTATATAACCTCTGTGACATGGAACTTTCGCGGGCATTTCTTGAAACGCCTCCTACGCGTCCTACGCGTCCTTTAGTTGATAAGGGCTTGCCTTCGCAGGCCTTTTGGGAAGAAACAGACGTTTTCATTGTTTCTGATTCCTTGACCACGTGTGTCTTCTAAGAATGTTTGATGATGGCGTGGAAGAAAGCATTTGTTTGTCTACTTGTTAGTCTATTTCTTGTCGGTCCTCTACATATATATATAATATACACACGAGTGTATTCTAATTAATTTAATCTATATAAATATATTTTCCTAATTAAAATAAGTGAGTAGATTCCATCCCACCACCTATTTTCCTGGGAAGGACCCTCGTCCAATCCACGACGGAACCCCAAGGATCCGTGGACCCCACTTTGGGAATCGCTGATCTAGAGCAACCTATTCTGCTCATTTGGAGTGGTCAATAGCAGATCTCCTTCTGTCCATTCTGTGTATACATAAACTGCTTTCTTATGATATGCATATTTTTTAATTTAAAATTTTCAAAGCACTTTCATAAGCTCCTGAAAAGGAACAATTTTATGCTTCAATTAACAGAAGTTATTGGAGAGAGAGAGAGAGAGAGAGAGAGAGAGAGAGAGAGAGAGAGAGAGAGAGAGAGAGAGAGAGTGAGTTACAAGAACACGAAGTACCTAAAAAAGCCTTGCGGCCCATACCGAGGAAGTACGAATGGCAACGGTGCCAGGGAAAAATTCATACACTCTCAAATAAGTGTGCAAGATTTGGTCTAACCTTTTCTTGAACTGATCCACAGAGGAACTGTTCACAACTTCTGAACGTAGCCTGTTCCACGTGTCACAGGTCTTATAGGTAAAGTAATTCCCACACACACTAGTGCTAAACCGTTTCAAATCCAACTTCCAACCATTGCTGTGAGTTGAGTTATCATTTAAACTAAATATGCTTCTAAAATCGACATCGTCGAACCCGTGTAAGAGCTTGTAAACCTCGATGAGTTGACCGCGCAGCCTCCGAGTTTCCAGCGAAAACAAATTCAGAGCGCGTAAGCGTCGATTGTAGTCCATATGCCTAACGGAAGGGATTAACTTTGTGGCCCTCGCCTGGACTCGCTCCAGCCTGTCAATATCTTTCCTGAGGGTGGGCAACCAGAACTGCACAGCATACTCCAAGTGCGGCCGAACCAGGGAATTGTACAGAAAGAGCACAATCTCCTTGTTCCGAAATCGAAATTGCCTCCTCATATAACCCAACAGCTTCTGGGCTTTCTTTTCCACCTCTACGCACTGTTTGGTAAACTTAAGGTCGCTACTAATTAGCACACCCAAATCCTTTTCTAAATCAGTGGCCTCGATATTACTCCCCAACATCGAGTAGTCCGACTTACGATTGGCGTAGCCAATGTGCATCACCTTGCATTTACCCAAGTTGAACGGCATTTGCTATTTTTCGGACCACTCTCCTATCCTACGTAGGTCCGCACGCAGTTGCTCGATCGCTTCGGGCGTCCCAACATTGGCCCCAAGCTTGGTGTCATCAACGAATTTGGCGATCCTATTGACGATGCCAGCGTCGATATCATTTATGTAAATGATAAACAACAGTGGTCCCAAAACGGAACCCTGAGGAACCCCGCTAGTGACCGAGGCCCAACCCGAGCTAGCCCCTTTAATTACAACCCTCTGCCGCCTATTCTTAAGCCAGTTTCCAATCCAGCTACCTACTTCTCCACCAATACCCAGCATACTCACCAAAAAACCAATGCCTGATGCAGTCTCAAAAAAAACATGCATCGTTGGTTCTTTCTCTTTTGAAGAACCAACAGTCAACGGTGAACGTTACCATGCAGTATTGCAGAAGTTCTTTATCCTTGAACTAGAACGATAAAATCTTTCAAATAGCACCTTCTTTCAGCACGATGGTGCTCCCTGTCACTATGTTTTGAATGTGCGATAGCTCTCGAATGACGTTTTCTCAGCCAGATGGCTCAGTAGAGGTGGATCAATTGCTTGGCCACCTCGTTCGCTTGACCCGTCCCCATTGGGCTATTTTTTATGGGGCCATATTAAAAGTGTTGTGTGCTGATTAAAACCACGTTCTTCGGATGAATTATGGTGAGGATCACATATGCCGTTCTTGAAATCACTCAACAACAACTAGAGAAAGTTTAAAGGTCTTTGGAAAATCGGATTAAATGATGTATCAAGAAAGATGGCAATTATGTTGAGGCCTTGAAATTTGTAATATAGTGTGTTAAAACTTTAATAATTATGCTGTCATATGCCGTTTATAGTTTGTTTCTATCATGTGTACATAAAAGATTATTAAAGTTTAAAGTTGCACCATGACTTTATAATCACCTTGTATTGTGTAAGAATTAAGACGTTTGTTTGGATTTCTATTGCTTGGTCCTTTTTATGAAAACCACAAGTTTATTTCTTTGATTTGCTTTTTTATGTCACTTTCGGTTTAAAGGTAGACTGTGGCGTGTTGCCCTCAGGTCACGCTATGTCAGGGCTTTCTCTTGGCATTAATTGACATCAGCATAACGCTCTTTTCACTATTTTTTTAATGTATAATAGATAAAGAATGTACAGCTGAACTTTTGTTTGCGCGGGATGTTTGTATTATACATTAGTTTACGAAAGAGTGTGTGTGTGTGTGTGTGTGTGTGGTGTGTGTGTGTAATCAACAATTTATATGGCTATGTCTGGAGAATGTTTTGTACCTACATATGACAGACCTTTTGCATATCTGGCAACACTGTTCTGCTATTCGAAAATATTTACGCATTTATAATCGCAGTAGAAACCTTAGTACGCTCAGTCGTGAAAAGGGGATGTGGTGATATTATTTTAGTGTGATTGATCACCTTTGTAATTAGTTTATTTTGTATTTCAGGCACCATTTTGGTGCAGATAACATAAAAAGTATCAGGTATCATGCCTAGATTGAAGGAGCCTCGAATAACCCACGAAGGGTCATTGTTAAAGTTCATACATCTGGGGAGGGGTACAACAAGATATGAGCGAAATATAGAATCCATGTATCAGTTGTTCGTCAAGTTATTTATAAATAGAAGGACATAAAGACAATGACAACCTTGTCGAGGAGTGGTCGACCATCAAAGATCTCACTCGGGATGATTAGGAGACTCGTTCGTGAAGTTAGCAGTGATCCAAGAGTGACATCTTAAGACCTCCAAGGATCTTTGGCAAGCACCAACACACAATTTCATCGTTCCACACTACGAAAAACCATGAACCGATCAAGACTTCATAGGCAGGTCAACTTTGTCGAAGGAACACAAAGTCGACAAAGCTGAAGAGCCGAAGCGCTCTATCTTTGTCTCATCGGTTCACAGTACCTTTTCCCAGGTGGTAGGGGTGTCATCCAGGTGTCCAGATAGGGTAGCAAAGTTTCGTCTGTCGACTTTGTGTTTCTTCGACAACAGTGGCTTTCATCGTGCGATTCGTTCATGAAATCCAGACTGGTTCATGGGTTATACAAGCCTAAAGTATTTTCGAATGGTAGAATAGTGTTCCTTTGGGTAGAATAGTGTTCCTTTGGGTAAAAAGGAAAAAAAATGCTTCTATTTTAGGTTTATCAAACTATTATAAAATTTTATCTTAGAATTATCTAATAGTTTGATTAAGATTCTTAAATGATAAGAATTCGTTTTGTAAAAATGCCTTTTCATATGCTTAATATCTTCAGCTGCCACAAGAGGGCTGAATTTAACTTAAAAATGACAATTAAGTATGATTCTGTATTTACTTGAAAAAGGGAACAGTAATAAATTAGGATGTCTCTCCTCCTTTATACTGGTTTGAGACAGTTAAGAAACGTTATTTCGTGCCTTAGCGGAGTTACTACCCTTTCCCCAACCAACCTCCCTCTAGAAAGGGTTCTTGCTGAAGACTATTTTAGTAATTTGCTTTTGTGTCAAATTTTGGCTGTTTTTTCCTTGATTCTAATGTAGCACGAATCCAATCGTCTCTGTTTGTAGGTCCGCAGACTGATCCAGCAGCGTCTGTAACGAGCTTGACGCATCTCTCTACCCGGGCTTGTGTATGACATGGAAACTGAAATAATTCTGAATGAAGAGTAGTACCATGTTTGATGCATGATTCAATATCATCAAGAGAAACTCCTTTGGTTATCGGTGGTTCTGCTATCTGAAAATCTTGCCACATAATGAGATCTGTATAGTCTTTGGCATAAAAATTTATTTCTGGCACCTTAAAATACCTGATAACATATGTTTCTTGAATGCATGCCCTTGCTTTTATGATACGCCTAAATCCCAACTGACGCACATGCTCACTTTCATCAGCTATCATTGCAATGAGAATGTTTTCTTGATTTGCGTAATATGCATTTCGCTGAATGACTGAGTCATGTACTCTCCTAAGCTCTTCACGGAGATCCGGCTTCTTGCAATCATATGCCACATAGTTTAGCACCATATTGGCATAATGGTTTACGCTTTATCTGAAACCACATTGGTGCGTATACCCTAACAATGAAAGTAGCTAATTCTTGTAAATTGCATGAAGGATTCTCTGTGCTTGCATATAACCGCAGAGTCCTGTTTGCTGTGGTGAGCCACCTTGAATGTGATATATTGCCTGGACTCTTATGACTAAGACTCTTTGAGAATGTTCCACTTGATATAGCCTTGTGAATTTCAGAAGGTATTTCTGGTCAGTACTTATGTCATCTACATCAACTTCACACATGTCCTCTTGAATTTCAATAGGTTTGAAGTTAACTATGGGAAGCTTTTCACAGTCTGAAAGTGCTCGGCCAATTTCTCCTGAAAATGCTCTTGGTCCAGTAGTGGTACCATCCAAGTGATGAAACAGATGGCGCAATGGAAGTTCATGAAGGTGTAAAAGGCATATCAGCCACTGCAATGGCTTATTAAAGGCTTTCCAGTAATCTTATTGTGCCTCCAATACTACCAGTGTTAACCACTGTCGAATCACAGCCAACTGCAACGATGTTCCCTATATCAACATTCCTTTCTTTCAAGCAATTCACTAGCGCTGTGCAAATGTATTTAGCTTTGCCACTGGAAGGTGTCACATGTGCAAAGTACAGAGAGTGTGGTTCGATATTATGCTGATATGCTCTTCGCGTTTGGTTCTTTGGTGGTTAGAGCCATCACTCTCCTGGACTTGAATCATTGTTTTATCCTTTCTGCCATCAAAGTATAATCCCCGCATGGTTTTTGGCTCTCCTATCTGTTGTAGTTCCTTTCTCTGTTTTTGTCTTTCACGTCTTAGCTTACTTCTGTCTATAATATTCCCTTTGTCTTCGGGAGTAACAATTTTAAGATCTGCCAATACTGCAGAAGCAATAGCAGCCCCAGCTCTGTCCGACATTTTAATCTATCACAAGTAATTGCTAATGAAGGCAGTGGCTCACGCATCTGTTGTTCTGATATTACATATTGAGTCGAGGTTGTATCTTCCTCATTATCTTCAGATATCTCTTCTAGTTGTTGAAGTTCACTTGTCTCTGTTTCGATTTGTAAGTTGGACGTATTGGTTATAGCAGCACTAGTTGTTTGTGAGGATTCCAGACGTGCTTTTTCCATTTCCTTTCGATGTTCTCTTGCTTGTAATCGTCTTGTGTGTGCTATGTCAATGCTTCCTATCACCATTATTCTGCGTGTTCGTTGGTCATTTAAAAAATCCTACTCTTTTGGAGGGACTTTCTTACTCTTTTCACATGAGCATCTCCTAAACTCCTTACATTTGCAGGTGCAGATGTCAAACAAAGTGCATTTTGAAGAGTTTTCAAATTCTTCAAGCTGATTTTTGTACTTAGGCTGATCCTTGCGTGACTTGTATGGCTTTAATAAGGACCTGTATTTATCATGGTACACTCGCATCATCTGTAAAACGCGTGTATGTGAAACTATTGGCAAAGAGGCCTTCTTCCAAATATTTTCTACCTTTTTGGAAACTGCCTCTGCTATTTCAGAAAATGAAGGCTCCTTGTTATTCATCTGCTCCTTCACTAAATGTTTTGTGAACAGGTAATCTTTCATAATGCAGTTATAAGTTGGTAGTTGCATATCACTCATCTCACAAGGTACTTCAAATATGGCACACTTCATATGTTCTCTAGTGAAATGTTTATATTTAGTATTTGATGCCATAATATTTTTAAGAAAAATTCACAATCACAAAATATCCTGTAACATCAAAACATTATATAATTAATTATATAATATATTTTATAAGTATATATATTATATAAATATATAATATATATATAAATAAACTAAAATTATATAATACATTATAACAAGCATTTTATAATAAAATCAATATTATCTCTATATAAATCACTTTAAAATAAAGTTTTATAATATTCCGATCATATTAAAAAACTCTCCGATCAACTGAGCGACTAGGCCTACTACCTAAGAAGACAAGTGTTAACACACTGTTCTAATGACTCACAGAAAGAAATTCCTTCACACCAAAACCCTCCCCCACAACCTCCCCCACAACATTCAGTGTAGTCTCAACATGACTCAGTTTCTCTAAATTGTGTTAACTTCAGCTCTCTTGTGGCAGCTGAAGATATTAAGCATATGAAAAGGCATTTTTACAAAACGAATTTCTATCATTTAAGAATCTTAATCAAACTATTAGATAATTCTAAGATAAAATTTTATAATAGTTTGACAAACCTAAAATAGAAACATTTTTTTCCTTTTTACACAAAATTGTGTTAACTTTAGCCCCCTGGTGGCAGCTGAAAATTTTAAACAAATGAACTCATATTTTGGCAGGCATATTTCGTCCACTAAATGCAACTTTTAATCACTATTAGAACTTCATACTAGAAAAAAAGTATTTTTCGCTCCACCCTACAGTGTATAACTGTATATGCTTAAATCTCCAAGTAGCACCAATAGGAAGCCAAGTTTTTACCCATTAACTCCTATTCTGCAAATCGGACGAACTTTCTTGTGAGAAATACTTTCTTAAGGTTAGATAGGTTAAACTAACCTAACCTAAAACAAAACACTGAGTGTATAAACGCCTGAAGTAGCATGAAATACAAATAATTTGATTTCCAGATTTTGAATTAAAACCCTAACGCGGATGAAGTTTGAAAAAATCATTGCATACGGTAAAAAAAGTGTAAACAGCGCACTTTCTAAACTTTTTAAAAGAACTCCCCAACCCCGCACCCTTACCTTAACACAAGCCTAAGTGATTAATATATATGGAATATCATGCACGAACATGCACAATTTTGCATAATGCAAAAACTGCCTCCAACAGGGTTCAAACCTACTATCTCTTGAATAAAAGGTGAGGTTGCTAGCCACTACACTATGACGAGGAACTATATATATAACCTTGGTTTTACTTCAGCCCGAATTGTTTATTTTGACGAAAGTCAAGCTTGTCACTCCACCTTAGACCTACAGTTTAACGTGGACTCCGAACCACGCCCCACCACGGGCAGTCAGAAATTAGAAAGTCCTTACCCGGACTCGATCTTACGACCTCCTGATCAGCAGCAGCCCAATGTCTTAACCACTATGCTACCCAGGGTACCCATTTATCTGCGAACCAGTTTTTATTGTGTGGAAGGATGAAAAGCTGGATTTTGCTGTGCGCCGCCTGGCGTTACCGGGTCTCAATCACGGGGCCAATGGATTTATAGTCAGCGTAATGCCTGAGACACTTAATCACAGACATTACATTTCTAACCTAATCTACAGGAAGTAATTAATCATTTCATCACATTACGTGAAGTGCGTGAAACTTTAGGGATTACGTCGAACAACTGATTTCACGCACTGTCTGTAACCGTAATCCGATAACTTGGTAAAGATTCCGCGTGACACGAGGAGGTCTCACACACACACACACACACACACACACACACACACACACACACACAGAATTGATTCACTTCAAATTATTTGGTGTAATCCATATTTTATTTGAAGCCATAAAATGTTCCTTTTTTGTGAAAAATAAAGAAAAAAATCACCTGAAGATCAGGGCCCCCAGCCTTATAAGGCTAACTAACAAAAATATCACGACTTAACCTAACCACTCGTCAAGGGCGTACAGTTGACCTAACGACTGATTAGGTTAAGTCGTGATATTTTCGTTAGTTAGCCTTATAAGGCTAACTAACGAAGGCTGGGGCCCTGATCTTCAGGTAATCCAAAAAAAAATTGTTTGTATACTCAACAGATTCTCTAAAATATATTTTACTTGAAAATACTTCATTTCTTTAGCTAATTAGTCTTCTTCAGAATGAAATTTTAATTATACTGCAAGCTAGTTAGCGGTCGAGTATCTACTCATTTCCTTCTGATATAATTCTCTACTGATGCAGTTTATATAAATTAAAAAGAAATTTTCTATGTTAAAATGATGATCACTCGCAACAACGAACCTCTCCAAGACGATAGTCAGGACTTTTTTTTCTTCTTATTTTTTCAACTCTTCAAGTTACAATTACATAATTATTTGTAATTTACTTTTGGATCACCGGAAGATCAGAGTCCCCAGCTTTCGTTAGTTAGCCTTATAAGGCTAACGAAAATATCACGACTTAACCTAACCAATCGTTAGGCCAACTGTACGCCTTTGACGATTGGTTAAGTCGTGGTATTTTCGTTAGTTAGCTTTATAAGGTTACTAAAGTAGGCTGGGGGACCCTGAACTTCAGGTGATCCGTCTATTTATACTAATTAATATATATCATAATAATTATTCTCTATTTATACTAATTGGATCAATCCCAGAATAGGCACCTGAAATCATTTTTAGGTGCTTAATCTGGGATTGAGGAGAAAAAAATATAAACAGTTTTTAGAGATATAATTTCATTGTTTTTATCAATATTTGAAAAAATCAACTCTAACCTAACCTAACCTAACCTAACCTAACCTAACCTAACCTATACCAATTTATGTGGCAAGATAGATTTGCTTCAGATGGATTCAGAAACATTCGGGCTCATATTGCAGGAATTTATAATATCTAAAATTTTTCTTTATTCATTAAACCACTTTAAACCTTTTATAACTTTGCCTTTATTACATTTGTAATAAACTTTGTATAAACAATAAATTTTGTAATCATCAGGTTTTTTTTATTTAATTCCTTGCAAGGTGCCTATTCTGGGATTGAGGTTGAACGCAGGTGCTTCATCTGGGATTGAGGTACATCAGGTGCCTATTCTGGGATTGACCCTACTAATTAATATATATCATAATAATTATTCTCTATTTATACTAATTAATATACATCATAATAATTATTCTCTATTTATACTAATTAATATACATCATAATAATTCTTTATTTATACTAACTCCACTAATAGAAAAAAATATATTCGATAAAAATAAAAAGTTAATAAATTAAAGCAAAAAATCTGCTTTGATGTTGTTGGTGTTGGTGTTAATTAAAAAAAAGTTTTTAGAAGCACATTTTTTTCAC
Source organism: Bathynomus jamesi (assembly GCA_023014485.1). Taxonomy (NCBI): domain Eukaryota; kingdom Metazoa; phylum Arthropoda; class Malacostraca; order Isopoda; family Cirolanidae; genus Bathynomus; species Bathynomus jamesi. The sequence goes on along the minus strand of JAJOZX010001195.1, from coordinate 208,407 downwards.
TATTATATATACGAGGGCCACTTAGTATATTTTGCCCCACCATTTTTTTTTTCTTTCCAAGTTTCCTTGTAAGTTCCAGAAATTTTGTTCCTTTTCTACGGCTTTCCTCCACCTCGAAACAAGGGTCTTTATTCCTTGCTGGTAAAAGTCCGCTGGGTTCCGCTCGAGCCACCTCTTAACCTCCTCAACAACCTCATCGTCACTCTGAAACTTTCTTCCACGAATAGCATCCTTCATTGGCCCAAACAAATGGAAGTCTGAAGGTGCCAGATCCGGGCTGTATGGAGGGTGGGGTAACACAGTGAAGCGCATTTTTGCGATGGCCTCTCTTGTTTGCAAACTGTTGTGTGGTCTTGAGTTCTCGTGCAAAAGAAGGACGTCTTCCAGTTTTCTCTCCGGTCGAACTCGCTTTATAAGTCTCTGGAGTCTCTGTAGGGTAGCAATATATGCCTCTGAGTTGATTGTTTGTCCTTTCTTCACAATGTCCACCAGAATCACCCCTTTCATGTCCCAGAAGATGGTGGCCATAACCTTTCCTGTAGAGGAAGCCATTTTGAACTTTTCCTTGCGTGGGGAATCTACGTGATGCCACTCCATGCCACTCCATGGTGTACCCAAGGGTATCAGGACAAAATCCCCCCGTGGACAAAATCCCCTCGCGGACAAAATCCCCCCGGACACAACCCCCCCGGACACAATCCCCCCGCGAAAATCCCCCTAAGGCTTTATTAAAAAAAGAAGAATACGACTGACTTTATTAAAGAAGAAAAATTAAAAACACAATAAGAATAAGAATAAGAATAAGAAAAGAGGCTTACAGAAACGGATTACAGAAACACGGATTACAGAAAAAATATCAAGATGACAATGATTTTGCTTAAAAATTCGAATGATACCTGCTCTATTTGTGCCTCCAGAAAAAGTTGTTGATGCTTTTGAACAATTATACGATTTTATACCAGTGGAAGGTTTGCCAATTCTCGATTATTTTGAAGATAATTATATTGGAAGGCCATGCCGACGAGGACGAAGAGAACCCACTTTTAGCATTTCTATTTGGAATATGTACTCAAGAACAATTACAGAACTTCCACGTACAAATAACTCTGTCGAAGGCTGGCATAGACGCTTTGCATCTCTAACAGGATGCTCGCATCCAAACATATGGAAATTTTTAAAAGTTTTAGGGCAAGAAATAAGCTACCAACAGGCATTTATTTCTCAAATTATCGCTGGCTTGCCGACAGAACCGCAAAGGAAGAAGTATAAGTCTTCTTCTTCTCGCATTTGAAAATTGTACAAGACTATAACAACAGGTCTATTTTTGATTTTCTTAAGGGAATTGCTTTTAATTTGTCTTTTTAAATTTTGAATTTTGTTTGACTTTGTGTTTTTAATTTTCTTCTTCAATAAAGTCAGTCGTATTCTTATTTGTTTGCCCGGTTAGGTAATTGTACGCCCTTGACAATTGGTTAGGTTAAGTCGTGATATTTTTGTTAAAACTTTAATAAAGTCAGTCGTATTCTTATTTTTTTAATAAAGCCTTAGGGGGATTTTGTCCGCGGGGGGGTTGTGTCCGGGGGGTTGTGTCCGGGGGGGTTGTGTCCGGGGGGGTTGTGTCCGGGGGGGGATTTTGTCCGCGAGGGGATTTTGTCCACGAGGGGATTTTGTCCACGGGGGATTTTGTCCTAGAAGCGTACCCAAGTCTCATCCCCAGTCACAATTCGTGAAAGGAAGTCATCCCCTTCTGTTTCATATCGAACCAACGACTCAGAAACAATTTCTTTTCTTTGGGATTTGTGATCTTCAGTCAGTTCGCGAGGAACAAACCGTGAACACACTTTTGAGTATCTCAGTTGCCGAATTATCGTATTCACACTTCCTTCACTAATTCCTAGCTCCAGTGATAGCTCTTTGTATATGACGCGCCGACTTGATCGAATGATGCTGTTAGCACGTTGCACAGTGTGAGATGTGACAGCCGATGCCGGGCGACGGCTGCGTGGCTCATTATCGAGGCTGGCTCTCCCTCTCTCCGATGATCTCACTCGTTTAGACCAGCGTCCAACTGTGCTTCGATCAACAACAGCATCTCCGTAAACGTTTTGTAGACGTTTGTGAATATTTCCACCTGTTTCTTTCTCTGCGGTTAAGAACTCGATAACAGCTCTCTGTTTACGACGCACATCACTGTGAGACGCCATTTTCGAAAGTGCGTTAACCATCGGTTTTATACAAGGGCGTTTAAAAGCGGTTTTATACAAGGAGGGGAGGTTCAAACTGAAAAAAATCCGGTTATGTGAAGCGCAGAAAGTTCAAACTTACAGCCCAAAAGACATTTCATCACCATGGCCTATTATTTAGCTAAGAAAAAAGGGTGGGGCAAAAATATTGAGTGCCCCTGTGTGTGTGTGTGTGTGGTGTGTGTGTGTGTGTGTGTGATAATATTTTAATATTATATGTTTGTCGAATAAATTGTTATTAATCGACAAATAGAAAGTGTAAAATTTCTAATGGGAAAAAGAGTCGAGATGCATAAAGGGCGTTTGTAAGAGAACTTCGACCCCTTTTAATCCTATTTCTTTTTAAGTACTCGAGGGAAAATGAAGTCACGCGGCGGGGAAACACTCCTACAAAGTTGTTTATGTGCTTCAGCAACATCATCTTATTACTACTACTGCTACTTCTACTGCTACTGCTACTACTTCTACTACTACTCAAGCAGGTTTATGTGAAAAGCGAGTTAAACTAAGAACGGCGGTAATTTTAAATCCCGACAATGTCTTTCCTGCCTTCGTCTCTTCTGAATTAAGCGCACTGACATCGGAATGGCATAAAAAGTAATCAATTTTATTTATTTACTACTACTACTACTAATAATAATAATAATAATAACAATAATAATAATATTGATGTATCAGGCTGAGCTTTAATAGGTTTTAGTAGACTTTCTAATTTCCGAAGTGGGTGGAGAAACAAGGTTATTCATACATAAAAACTTTAACTTCAATTTATTCCAGATCGGTTCTTATTAAATTTTCTTTAGTCGAAAATAAAAATGTATTCAGGAAGCTATAAAAGGCTACTGACAACAACAACAACAACAACAACAACAACAACAACAATAATAATAATAATAATAATAATAATAATGTTAAAAGAATTTTCAAAGTAGGAACATGAAAGTAAAAATATATTTGCACAAGTTCATTAATTGTTGTTTCAAAGTTCTTGAATGCAATCTATCAAAGTTGCAAAATGTCTCGGCACTCCTATTAGTATTGGCATTTCCAGAGCCCCTTCCCTCCCTTCAGACCCTTTTAAAAGCTTCCCCTTAAATTCAATACTCCCCTTTGTTTGCCCTTGTCCTCTTTTGCCAAGATTTTAATTGACTGTTATTTCCTATTATCCATTTAAGGGTTTCTCTCAGAACCTGTTCTCCAAATCTTCGTGTGACCCCATTCGACCTCTTTCGGGGCTGTTTTCTTTCGTTCCTCCTACGCTCCCCAACCCCTTTATATCTCGGCCCCCTATTTCCCAATTATTTTCCTTTGCAACCCGCAAACTCCCTCCTCCCGCAACTCCCTCCTACTTCCCTTATCCTTCACTCCAATTTCAACTGTTCTTAAAACGACCAAAAGGTTTAAGTTTCGGAGCCAAAAACGGTGGAAGTAAACATGCATTTCCGCGTCTTCGCAAATATTAACTACGACGAGTTACTGAAGCAAAACTTGGCTGATTTACGACGTAAAGTTCCGTCCGTCGTTTCTCGTCGACATCGTCGTAGTCGTCGTTGTCGTGACGATATCTAAGAGAAAATTAGTCGCAGAATTTGAACCTTTGAATTTACTGTCACTAGGGAGAGAGAATTTCATTCAGAGGATTTGCAACTCATCGCTTTCATTGCATTTTGGATTTACGCGTGGGCGGGGTTGTCGTTTGGGGTGAACTCGTGATGCGCTTTTCAAAATGAAGAGGTTGGGGGGGGGGGGGTCTTTGTTTACGGAAAGACTCCCCTCCCCCACCACAAACATTTTGTAATATCTAATTCCGAGATTATTGTTCGTACACTTAAATATAAAAAACACAAATAACAATCTCTTGAAATAGATTTAAAATAAAAGAGGCTTATTTAATATTAATTTCATAAAAGTGTAAATATTAAATTTAGCTAAAAAACTAATACGAATATAAATTTAAATTAAGTTTCGTATAATTTACGTCAATTATATTTATATATTATGACCAATCCCCAATTCCGATTTCCAGTCACACGTCATGGGTCTCAAGGGAGCGATATGAGCTCAACTCCGACCTCTTATCAGGAAATTAGTGGTCAGCAAATGAATGGATGCGGTGGTCAGGTATACAGTAGAGGTATCACTGAACTTCGTTATGAAAATTACCTGCGCAAGTCTTAAAGAAATAAAAAGGTAAAGCCATCTGCGAGATGGATTACAGGGTGTCCCGTAAGTCTGGACCCATAGGGAAAAATAATAAAATTACAAAATAGTCCAAAAATTTATTACATAATCTGTTCAAAGTGTCCGCCGTTGTGTCGCACACATAGTTGAAGACGTAATCTCCACTGCGACAGCACTTTCTGAATCACAGTCGCAGAAATTTCTTGACACGCCTCCACAATGCGTGCTTTAAGGTGGAAAATGTTCTGAAGTTTGACCTCGTACACTTTGGCTTTCAAGTGGCCCCACAAATAAAACTCCAGCGGAGTAAGATCATAATAAAAAAATAATAAAATAATAATAAAAATAATAAAAAAATATATTATAAATAAATTTTTGGACTATTTTGTAATTTTATTATTTTTCCCTATGGGTCCAGACTTACCGGACACCCTGTATATTTCAGCATTTTATGATAATAAAAACCCACTCTAATAGACAAAGTTTATTTCCACAACAGTTTCGATTGCCCACTGGCTTCCTCTTCTGGTGGATACAGAAAAACGAATGACCCAAAAACAAGAGGGAAAACAGTCCAGGGACCATTAAGAAATTCGCACCTAGGTTAGATCCCGTTCCCCCGACACTGGAAGGACATTTTTATTAAAGGGACCCGCTTATAAGTACATTCGCACAAATTTAAAACTATCCTCTTGTTCTATACATACAGATTCTATTATTTTTTTTTACATAATTATTACATTTATTATTAAATTTATTACATTTAATTATTTATTATTTATTACAGAAATTATAAATTTATTATTGCTGATTATTACATTGTTGTTTATTATACAGAAATTATAAACCGAAAAACGAATGAAAAAGACGAGAAGGAACCAGTCCAGAGACCATTAAGAAATTCGCACCTAGGCTAGATCCCGTTCCCCCGACCCCAGAAGGGCATTTTTATTAAAGGATCCCGCTTATAAGTACATTCGCACAAATTAAACCTGTCTTCTTGTTCTATTATTTTGACATAATTACTGCATTTATTATTGCATTTACATTTTTTAACATTTATTATTATTACCTTTATACTAATTATTACATTTATTTTATTACCTTTATTATTACACTTATTGCATTTATATTTATTTCCACATTTATTACTTCCATTATTACAACTACATTTACGTTTATTATTCCATTTACATTTTACCGAAAAAAAAAAAAAAAACGAATGAACCAAAAGCGAGTAAGGAAACAATCCAGAGACCTTTAAGAAATTCACACTTAGGTTAGAACCCGTTCACCCGACTCCGTAAGGTTTTTTTTTTTTACCAAGAATCCCATTAAAGGGTCCAATTTATAAGTACCTTCGCACAAATTAAAATTATCTTCTTGTTCTATACATACAGATTCTATTATTTTTCTTTTGACATAATTATTACATTTATGAAGTACCTTACTTGATTCTCAATCTATAGCATGATTATTTTGGCTGGCGTGATAAAAAATGGCTTTATTAATATTACAACTTCTGAAGGCATATTTGTGTTCTTTAATACGGGTTTCAATATTTCTTCCAGTTTCTCCTACGTATACTAAATAAATGTAATAATTATGTAAAAAAAATAATAGAATCTGTATGTATAGAACAAGAGGATAGTTTTAAATTTGTGCGAATGTACTTATAAGCGGATCCCTTTAATAAAAATGCCCTTCCATTGTCGGGAGAACGGGATCTAACCTAGGTGCGACTTTCTTAATGGTCCCTGGACTGTTTTCCCTCTTGTTTTTGGTTCATTCGTTTTTCTGTATCCAACCGAAGAGGATGCCAGTGGGCATCGAAACTGTTGTGGAAATAAATTCTGTCTATTAGAGTGGGTTTTTATCATCATATTTTGACCTTCACGTAGAAAAAAGTGAAGTTGTTTGCATTTCAGCATTTAATTGTATTATAAAGAGTAACTGTTTAATAATTATTAGTGAAAACAGTCATAGGGGAAAAAAGTTTGTAAATAATTACATATGCACAGTATAAAAGTGATATGAATCTTTTACAGAAAATTATTACATGCGACAAAACATGGTGCTTCAATTTACCCCCAACCCTTTACGTCCCCTGTGATAATTTTCTCTAGATACATGGGGTCATTATCGGTAGCCGTTGTGAGTTCTCCACAAATCGCCATTTGCTCCTCGCACTGTTCACTGGTGAGATTTGGGGGGACGATGTGCTGTGTGACGCGTTTCACGTTCAGGTCTTCAGTGAGGATTGCATGACAGCTTCCGTGCGAAATGTTGACTGCCTCCTCTATTTTATCCACAGTTTGACGACGATCGGGACGCACAATCCGCTGTACTTCGTGTATGTTGCACTCTGTACGGGCTGTTGCTGGACGCCCACCGCGTTCATCATCATCCAACGTTTCCCTGCCTTCTTTAAAGCGACGATGCCACTCGAACGCAGCAGAACGGGAAAGCGCTTCCTCTCCATACACCGGACTCAACAACTTGACGACTTCTTTCCCGGATTTCCCTAGACGTTGGCAAAACTTAATGTTTGCACGTTGCTCAAACAGCGACGTTCTGCCACTTCGAAACTCTGAACCACACACTGGTGCAATCACACATCGCAATTACCCGGTGACGTCAGCCACGTCGGCTCCTCTCACTATAGAGAAAGGGTGTGTGGCTTCTCGACACCGTGCAGCAAGCCTGCCAACACACGATTACAGTCCTGGAACTTTCTGACTGTACAACGTATATATATATATATATATATATATCGTAAAGAACGACGCTTGTATAGGAGATATTCCGCGCAAGACGAGAGAGAGAGAACGAAACAAATGAAAAAATGAGGTAACCACCCGGGATCTTCCGATTGCCGGTCAGATGCGATACCATTACACCATGGGCCTCACTCTTCCAAATGCCGTAATTCTTCTACATACTCGCAGAAACCAATGCCCCAAGGGGGCACCTCCCGCATGCCGTAACATTATATACATTTAACTGCAAAGAACACGCAGTATAAATAACGTAAAGAACGACGCTTGTATAGGAGATATTCCGCGCAAGACGAGAGAGAGAGAACGAAACAAATGAAAAATGAGGTAACCACCCGGGAATCGAACCCGGGATCTTCCGATTGCCGGTCAGATGCGATACCATTACACCATGGGCCTCACTCTTCCAAATGCCGTAATTCTTCTACATACTCGCAGAAACCAATGCCCCAAGGGGGCACCTCCCGCATGCCGTAACATTATATACATTTAACTGCAAAGAACACGCAGTATAAATAACGTAAAGAACGACGCTTGTATAGGAGATACTCCGCGCAAGACGAGAGAGAGAGAACGAAACAAATGAAGAGTGAGGCCCATGGTGTAATGCTATCGCATCTGACCGGCAATCGGAAGATCCCGGGTTCGATTCCCGGGTGGTTACCTCATTTTTTCATTTGTTTCGTTCTCTCTCTCTCGTCTTGCGCGGAATATCTCCTATACAAGCGTCGTTCTTTACGTTATTTATACTGCGTGTTCTTTGCAGTTAAATGTATATAATGTTACGGCATGCGGGAGGTGCCCCCTTGGGGCATTGGTTTCTGCGAGTATGTAGAAGAATTACGGCATTTGGAAGAATTACGGCATTTGGAAGAGTGAGGCCCATGGTGTAATGGTATCGCATCTGACCGGCAATCGGAAGATCCCGGGTTCGATTCCCGGGTAGTTACCTCATTTTTTCATTTGTTTCGTTCTCTCTCTCTCGTCTTGCGCGGAATATCTCCTATACAAGCGTCGTTCTTTACGTTATTTATACTGCGTGTTCTTTGCAGTTAAATGTATATAATGTTACGGCATGCGGAAGGTGCCCCCTTGGGGCATTGGTTTCTGCGAGTATGTAGAAGAATTACGGCATTTGGAAGAGTGAGGCCCATGGTGTAATGGTATCGCATCTGACCGGCAATCGGAAGATCCCGGGTTCGATTCCCGGGTGGTTACCTCATTTTTTCATTTGTTTCGTTCTCTCTCTCTCGTCTTGCGCGGAATATCTCCTATACAAGCGTCGTTCTTTACGTTATTTATACTGCGTGTTCTTTGCAGTTAAATGTGTGTATATATATATAATATATATATATATATATATATATATATATATAGGGGCGACAAGCTTGACCTTCATGAAGTGAGGAATCATCGCACGGAACATTTGAAAGGTTGAAAGGTGTATATATATATATATATATATAATATATATTATATATATATATATATAAGGGATGTCACGGGTACCCGACCCGATCGGGTAATGTACTACTCGATGATACCCGACCCGATCGGGTAATTGCTAAAAAATCGGGTACGGGTAGTAAAAAACAAATTCTAATTTAATTTTAATTTTATTGTTTTGCAGGTTTTCTTGATATATTTTTTGTATAATATTTTTTAACAAAACATTTAAAATGGCAAATCGTAGTATGGTTTGGGACTATTTTGTCATTGATAAATTAGATTATAGTAAAGCCAAGTGCTTGAACTGCACACAGTTAATAAGTCGCGGTACTAAACCAACAAATTTTGGAACGTCTTCAATACCCGATCAGGTACCCGTACCCGATTGCTCGGTAAAAGCACTACCGGTTGCATCCCTAATATATATATATATACCCCCGCAAGGGGGTTCTAAGCTCGTGCTTTTGAGTGCTCTTTGTGCTCGTTTGTACGTGCTTGTTCCTGGAGGTTTCACGTGCGCCCTCCCGGCCCTAGCACCCAAGGATGATGGGGCTCGACCCTGCAGTCCTTGGTCTTTTTCCACTTCGACTGTCCCCTCCACCCTTTCTTTTTCCTCTGTCTTTCCTCTCACTTTTTCTTTGTTTTTCCGCCGAGATATGCTCTTTTAAATAGAGGCGAATCGGTTCTTCCCGAACTTAAAAAAAAATATATATATATATATATATATATATATATATATATATATATATAATATATATATATATATATATAGACTATATTTTATATCAAACAAATAAAAATTGTACTGATTACATTCTAGTTAAAAAGAGATGGATGTCATCAGTATGTACTGTAATACCAAAATAATGATGAGTGCTGATTTTGGAACATCACATGATCTTATGTCGAATATGAAACCAAAATTTATAAATATGAGAAAAACTCAATTAATTACATCTCGGTTCAACAGAGAAAAATTAAAAGATTTACAGATCAGGAAAATTATGAAATAAGGGTGGGAGGAAGATTTGAAGTCCTGATGCAGTTGCAGTTGGAGGGCAGTACAGATGAAACATGGATAATGGGAGGAGACATACTCAAGGAAGAGGCTGAAAATGTGCTTGGGAGGAAGAGAAAGGTAAGACAGCTGTGGATGACTGAGGAGGTACTTCAAAAATGCGATGAAAGAAGAGAGGCAAAAAGGCAGAAAAATGCATCCCCAACTCAAGAAAACCTGAATCAATACAGACAAAAATGTAGGGAAGTGGAATCTGGTTGCAGAGAAGCTAAGCGGAGATGGATAGAACAATTGAGAGAGAGAGATGCGAGACGAGCTACAGAATGGGAAATTCCAGATATCTACAGTATATATTATTGTGAAAGAATTGACAAGACAATGGAAACCAGTAACAGATGTAATAAAGAATGAACAGGGGGTTAAAACTTCTTTACCAACGGAAGTGGAAAGAATTTGGGAAGATTACTATGAAGGAGTTTTGACTGGGGATAACTTCGAGGTAAATGAAAGAGAATACGCTGAGCTGACAACAGAGGTGAAGGAGATTCAACACCTGATATATTGATAGAGGAAACAGAAAAACATTTAGCATCTTTGTCAGATAACAAAGCACCGGGAGTCGATGGTGTGACCGCAGAAATGATGAAGGCTGGGGGCAGATTAGTTGCAGAATGGCTTAACAGATTAAACCAACGAATAATGGATGGTGAGAAGTTAATTATTTGCCAGAATCTTTGGTGCCGGGGGTCAATTGGTTCCGTTACGTTGATGACACGTGTGTTATTGTGGAATCTCGTGTGGATTTGGATGAGCTGGTGGGATTTCTTAACAGTTTTGTACCTTCAATACAGTTTTACATATTAAAAGTATATTTATAGGTTTTGGTTATTCCAAATTGTTCATTGATAAAGCTTATTTCGTCGCTAGGAGATCTTTCTTTTCTCCCAAAACTAGGAACCAGGATAAAGACGTTTCATTCCTCAAAGTGCCCTTTGAGGTTAACAAAGGGCTTTTCTCACTCTTGCCACAGCAGATTAAGTTGGTCTCCGCTGTGCCAAATAAATTGTCTTCGTTCATCCGTCATCCTGTTACAAAAGTCTCCAACAATTCTGACGTAGTTTATGAAATCCTATGTGGAGGCTGCCCTGAAAAATACATCGGAGACACAATTGATTTTCAGAGAAGGATTAATTCCCACAAACGTGACCTGAGATCGACTAATACTTACAGTAGCTTGGTTCAGCATAGGGAACATCATAATCATATTTTTAACTTCCAGGATTCTAAACCTACCATGAAGGTCAGGGACCAGGAACAGAGACAAAAAATATACAAGGCATTTTATATTTTAGGAGAAAACACAATTTCAAATATTAAGCTGTCCTCCAGTATGGATAGCTTTATTTTTAACATTTTAAAATATTTTAGGGCAATTTCGGGTCGTGACCGGCTGCCAGATATACAGGATTGATTTTTACTTAAAGATTTCGGAGCTATTGAAGAATAGGGACCCCAGCCTTCTTTAGTTAGCTTTATAAGGCTAACTAACGAAAATATCATGACCTAACCTAACCATTCGTCAAGGGCGTACACAGTTAACCTAACGATTGGTTAGGTTAGGTCGTGATATTTTCGTTAGTTAGCCTTATAAAGCTAACTAAAGAAGGCTGGGGTCCCAATTCTTCAATAGCTCCAAGATTTCTCATCTCGAATGTTTGAAATCTGGGCAATATTTTGCCTTTTCCAACTGCCAGACGTACGACAGCCACCATCTCTCTGTCCGTGATTATGTCTTAACACAGTCATTTTAACTTCAGCTCTTCCGCGCGATGGGAGTTTTATAACTTTTTTAGACATTTTAACTAGTTCATGGCTTTAAAAAGGGCTTGGTTGTGACCGGCCGAAATTAATTAGCCTTTTTAAACACTGTCTGTATCGTTGTCTCCCTTCTTCTGTATTTATACTCTTCCATGTTGTTCTTCCTTCCATTTTGTCAAGCATCTCTGTAGTGACCTAGGGTTTCCTTGCAGGGACTTTTTTAAGGAATTTTTACTAGTGGACCACTTTAAAAAAAAAAGGGGCACATAGCAGATAATTATATAAAAAATCAAAGGAATTTAAGGAAACACATTACAGTAGATGCAATACCAATCACTACCTTATCTTCGGTATCCACAGGTATTCATTATCTATATAAGAAGTAACAGTAAAATGAAAACCAAAACTAAACATCGAAAAAAGCGAAAACGTTACCTCCAGTTCCTCTAAACGCACATAAACAATCCCTCAAACCGCCACAGTCAGTCACTCGGCTGATCGCTCCCATTTTCTTCTCAAGTGCATGGGAGACCTTGCTAGAATCAATATTTTTACTCCAAAGCTTAAAATTGACTAGTGGGCCAATAGAATGTGACTAGTGGGCCAAATACAAGGGCAAGTGGGCCATTTGGTCCACTAATATATGTGTTAAAAAAGTCCCTGTTTCCTTGCTTCTCTTTTCACATAACCGATATTTTTCTGTCCACTCTCCTTTATTGTATCCTTCAGTCTACACCATCTTTCTTCACTTGTCATATGAATGTGGCTGTCATTTCTTTGCCTCCTTATCTCTTCACTCACCTTTCTAGCAAAAACTATCCTTTGTTCTCCCTTCAGTTTTTCAGTATCCCATTTCTTCCCTAATTTATTCTTTTTCAGAGTCTTCAAGCTCACCATATTTCCCATTACCACCAAGTTATGATCGGCATCTGCTCCAGGATAAACTTTCGAGTGTTTCACTGCATTCCTCTATCTCTGTTTTACCAAAATAAAGTCAATTTGGAACCTTTCAGTGTCTCCTGGTTTTTTTCCATTTGTATTCCCTTCCTTTGTGATTTTAGAACCAAGTATTAGTCACCATGCCTTCTGCAAAATTGTACTAGCTTTTTTCCTTTTCCATTTCTTCTACCTAATCTGAATGGTCCAACCTCACTTCCGTCTTTCCCCTCTCTAATCACACTATTCCAGTCCCCCATGATTATTACCGTTAGCATTTCTTCCATAGGCTTCAATTATTTCCTCTATTCTATCATACATTTCTTCTACCTCTTCTTCTGGATGGACGCTTCTTGGCATATACACTTACATGACAAATGTATTTACTTTTTCGCCTTTCATTCTTATCCACAGGATTCTATCTGACACACAGTCTAACTCCTCTACGGTGTTTCTTATCCTTCCTCTAAGTAAAATAGCAACTCCTCTCTCAACCCTGTCGCCTCCAGAATAAATCACTCTCACGTCTCTACTAATAAAATCTCCTTCTCGCCATCTGACTTCCGACAACTCCATGACATCTATGCTCAGCCTATTCATCTCTTGTTTGATGTTCTCTAACTTTTCTGGTCTGTTCATTGTTCTTACATTCCACGTCCCAATCTTTACTCTTTTGTTGGTGTCGCAGGGGAATTCGCCTGATGACGATCTGGGAAGCCCTGCTGCTTCCCATGCCGAGCGCGACATTGCCTATCCTTTGACTGGCAACTCCGTGTTCATATGAATTCTATTTATATACATTGATAATTCACATGCCTGAGATGGTTTTGTTGTCCGAAATATTTTATCATTTATATGGTAATTTTTGCAGGCTGATTCCGAAAATAATATTCGTTTTTCGCCATCACGTACAGATTTTTCACAAAATGTCATATTTCATATCACATATGTAAGTAATTTTCATTAAATTTTGATTAAAAACTACTGCCTATAAATGTTTATAAATGCTTGGTTTCACCAAGACATCAAAAAAATGGAGAAGAGATATCAGGGAAGGTGGGACATCAGCATGACGGCTGATTACTGCTGGATGTTGAAACGGGATACTCCAGAATTATTACATAAAAGAAAAGGAACAGCGCGTACATTTAAGACTAAAAGGCTCAGGGCAAACAAAGATGAATATGTAATTGACGTTAACGGTCTCTTCCTTTTTAAAGTTGTTTGCGTTTGTAATTAGTATAACAAAGCGAAATAGTACCGAATGTAAATTGAAATAAATAATATTTATTTATGTTATTGTTTTTTCCCTTCCAGTTTGCAGAAAATTCTTACGTGATAGAAAAAAATGGACACCTTATTCGAAATCAGCGTAGTTAAATTATATAAAATCAGTTATTAGTAAGAAAACAACTCTTACAAAGTTCTCATTCGTAGGCCTCATTCATTAGTCCAAATATTAATTAAAATTTCCTTTTTTGTATTTATTATTATTATAATTATAATATTCGCTCTTATGAAGCTAAATTTATTTAATTTTCTGAAATTTTAACTTTATATTATTGCTTTTTTTTATCTTTTTTCAGCTAGATGTAAAGTAAAATTTTTTGGTAATCTTGTAGTTTAACACTGCAAATTAAGTAGGTGTACTTTTAAGGTGTGTTTAAAATCCTCGAATTAATTTTTTTTTTATTTTTTTTGTAGAGGTAGTTTTAAACATAGCAGGTTAGGTTCGGTTAGTTTAGGTTAGGTTAGGGTAGGTTTACTTTTAAGTTGTGTTTAAACGTCGCATATTATTTTTGTTTTTATTCTTATTTTATTTTTTATTTCAATAATTAAGTTTTTTGGACGAAATTTCGACGTTAAATTTACCACAAGCTTACCAAATTTTTTTACCAATCTTTTTCGTTAAAATGAGAAAAATAAATTACTATTGACGCGAACTAAAATTTTTTTCTCGTGGTTTTAGTAAAATTAACTACTGTTTAATTCATTTAAATCAGTTTTATTAAAAAATAAATAAATACATAAATATTTAACTCTTGGGTATAAAATTTCCAGATTCAACTTTTCACCCTTTTGCTGCGGCGATTTTTCGTTACAGCACAAATTTTGAAACCGTATACTGGCCACAGGCAACGAAAGGGTTAAAAGTGTAGTGTATCACGGGATTTTATTTCATGCACTGAAGGAAAATATTTGTTTGCAACAACAAAAAAATGTGAAAATCATCCCAAATGGTTAATTTAAACACTCAAATGTTCCTAAATAAATTAAAATAAATAATTAAATGAGGCTTTTTTATAGGGTAGGCAGGGTAGGCTTTGCCTGACCACTAATTTTATCAAACTTTAGAAGCATAAATATATCAATATAAATTAGCGCAATTAGACAAAATCTGTCGATCGCGCCCTCTTAATCCAATGTCACACGATTTCTTTTTTTCATATTAGCTATTACAACCCAAAACGCCCTGCCTACCTTGAATGTATAATATAAACTCAACTAGTGTGGCAAATTTGATATATGCCATTTTTAATACAGAGTAAATGTACATATAGTCAGCGCGCGGACTTTCCTACTAAACGATACATTTTTCACGCCTACGCTCATTATCAAGCCATCCCGTATGAAGAAATATGAGAAACGACGATTTGGGGGGATGGGGTTAAAGGGAGAAGATTGATAGGCGAATGGTGTATGACGTCACAAGGGGATTCGGGGGAGGGGGGGTTGAAAATTTTGCTAAAAAAGATAGAAAAATAAAGCTACACTATAAGTAATGAAAAATTGCAATGCATTGGAATCTCAACTGCGGTAAGTACCCTTATATACATATATAGTTATAATTATATATTTTCATTGAAATTATATATATATAGCCTATATAATATTCTGCCTACCCAATGCACCAGTCCAAGAACCGCCTCTGGTTCCTATAAGAAAATGAGAATGGTTGGTTCAGTCATCGAATGGGTAAATTTGGTTGAATCAACTTTTGTATTGGTTGTTAAATAGCTAAACACGTATTTTGGTTGTTTATAACTGTTTATCTCGTACTTCCTTTCATCGGTCAATTGCAGTGTTTACTGTATTTCTTTCCTAGTACTTTATTTAACTTTCTTATACCTATTCCCTTAAAAAAAATTCCTATTAGGAGAGAGAGAGAGAGAGAGAGAGAGAGAGAGAGAGAGAGAGAGAGAGAGAGAGAGAGAGAGAGAGAGAGCCTTAGTTGTTCTGAACTTTACTCTTTGTTTTTATCTGAATTAATTTTTTACATTTACTGTAGATAAGTGTAAACGATATCTGAACTTTTGTTTCACCTTCCAAACATAATTTTACTTTTCTTTCTTTACTAAACTTATTTCTTTCCCTTCCTGGGCTAACCTAAAGTAGATCTTCGAGTCTTTATTAGCCCGTAGCTTTTTAAACTTCCGTATGTTTGGTTATTGACATGCGCAGAAAAGGTACCCTATCCCATCGCGCAGCGGCTCGTGAAAAATAATCCCGCATCGCATAAATTATAACAAGGATGCACAAAGCTTCTTATCCGCTTTATATAAAGCCAAATTCTACAATACGGAGTTCAGGGACGGGGGAAAGGCCATCAGACAGGCCTCATTATCGAAGGCATTTCAACAAAGGAATATTTCGTCTATCTCTACTGGAATGCTACTCGACTACATCTATTATCATTTACGTTATTTAAAATTGGTTCTATAGAAACAAGGTTTTCACGAACATCGTACAATGATGATCTTAGATTCAAAATTTTAAAATATCGCGGTTTGCCTTTTTGTTTCATTTCATTGCTTAGTTTTATTTGTTCTTCAGTTTCAGCACGCCACACACATACACACACACACGTTTCATTGTATTTGAGTAGTATTTATCACAAACCATTGCAGTGGGGTACCTAATCTAACCTACCTTTCCCTTGTTTTACATAATTTAGCCAGCCAACCAACCAACTCTAACTTAGCCTAACCTAATTTTAACGTATCCTTACATAAACTAACCTAACTTTACCTAATCTAACAAAACCAAAATTACCCCACTATTAGGATACCTCACTAGCGAGTTTAAGCTAGTGGGGTGACGGTATAATTAGCTCAGTAGTTAGTCAGTACCTCATAAGTCTGGTGTTTGTTCCTATATAATAACCCGTATATAGTAAACTCTCACACACAATTACATATATTATATATACACACACACACGAGTCGGGTGTGCCTGGCTATGTGCGATGGAGAGCAACTCGCTCCTCCATCAGGCCACGCCTAGAGGTGGGGCCACCAGCTTGACTGTCATGTGAAGAGAGACCGACGCACGGAACTTTTACCAGTTTACCAGGTGTATATATATATATAAAAGGTATATAAATTTCGCAGTGCTCAAAAGATACTGTACGTGTCAATATATATATATATATATACAGTACAGGGTGGGCGGAAAGTAGCTCCCTATTTTGGATTGGTAAAAAAATACGTATATTATCCATTTATTTCAGAAGAAATAATATGAAAAGGTAGGCATACATGTAGGTTTTCTCTAAAATTCAATGTGGGCTCCAACTCTTTCCACCAGCTTCTGGAGCCGCCCAGGAATGGCGTCCACTGACTTTAGCAGGAACTCCGGCGGGATGGAGGACATGACTTCCCGAATTCGGTCCTCCAGTTCTTCCAATGTCCTCGGTTTGGTGCGGTAGACTTCTTCCTTTACCCACCCCCAAAGAAAGAAGTCGCACGGTGTCAAGTCGGGGCTCCTGGCTGGCCATTGATGTGGACCACGACGACCCATCCAACGCACAGGGAAGTGGGCATCCAGCCACTCACGGACAACAAGAGCGAAGTGCGGAGGGGCGCCATCTTGCATAAATATCAGATCGTCGATGTTCTCCCATGTGCTGACAACCGGCCAGACCTCGTTTCGCAACATAACAAGGTACCGCTCAGCATTCATGGTGTTGCGCAGAAGGAACGGGCCCACAACCTGATCTGAGGTCATACCACACCACACCGTTACACTGAACCGATTCTGCCGTTTTCAGCGGTAACCGTGCGACTTCTTTCTTTGGGGGTGGGTAAAGGAAGAAGTCTACCGCACCAAACCGAGGACATTGGAAGAACTGGAGGACCGAATTCGGGAAGTCATGTCCTCCATCCCGCCGGAGTTCCTGCTAAAGTCAGTGGACGCCATTCTGGGCGGCTCCAGAAGCTGGTGGAAAGAGTTGGAGCCCACATTGAATTTTAGAGAAAACCTACCATGTATGCCTACCTTTTCATATTATTTCTTCTGAAATAAATGGATAATATACGTATTTTTTTACCAATCCAAAATAGGGAGCTACTTTCCGCCCACCCTGTATATATATATATTTTTTTTTTTTATTCCAATTGTCGAAGCATTAATTAATTATTTTCCACTTTTCTTTACAGAACAGGTGAATTGGACGCAAAAATGATTTTGCTTGAAAGGTTTCAGTTCTTGGTAAAAACCACCTTAAATAAGTAATCAAGTTGCAAAAGCTGAGTTCTTTAAACTGATGATAATATTTGTATTCTTTATAATAATATTAATAATATATTCTTTATCCGAATAAAAAGTGGGTTTTTTTTGTTGGGATGGATTAAAATTTAACAATATACTACAAGACAAATTTGCATCTGTTCGTTATATAAATACTCAAGTTATCATTCGGAACTCCACGAAAAGATGGCGAATAATCACGAATTTAAGGGAGACTATTCCGAGTTCTGTGCTGGAATCGCTTTCCTTTTAAAATCTAAAACGAGTTCCGAGTTAACATAATTGAAAAATTAAATTCTAATTATGAGATTCAGTCCCGTAGAAGATCTGTCCGAATTTACTGAATTAAAAAATTATAAGTGAATATTCGTTCGTAATTCAAAATGCACTCGGAGGCATTTTAAATTAATTAACCTATAGAAAATAACTACCTTTATTCTATCCGCTTATACGCATATGTGCGTTTACGCAGAATAAAATATTTTTACTTCAACAAATATTGACTCCACAATTTGTTTTTTGTTGTTGTGTTATTATTTTTAGATACCGACATTTTTGTTTCGTATTAAAAAATTAATTTTGTTCATAATTATAATTTGGTGGAGTAAACAAATATTTAGTTCATGGAGCAGAATCTGCGTATGTTTGTTTTAAAACAAAATTTTTTTACATTTAAATATTATTTTTTCATTTTCGAATTACCAAAATGTTTAATTTATATTTATGACTTTTATCAGTCCAAACTTCTTAACTTTAACTTAACTAATTCACTTATTCACATTATAACGTGCGTTCGAAAGGTCTCTCCGCAGTCAACCAACACTTTTAAAAAAGTGTTTGACAACAAGTGTAGATGAGTTGCTCTGTGCCTGCAAAATGGTGGAAAACACTTTCAACACACGCTGTAAAATCAAAAGGTTATGTAATAAAATCACTAAATCATAGTTGAATGAAAACATTGTAGTTTTTCAATTTCCTATGCGTTTAACATAGCACTGCGGAGAGACTTTTCGAACGCACTGTAT
Source organism: Bathynomus jamesi (assembly GCA_023014485.1). Classification (NCBI taxonomy): domain Eukaryota; kingdom Metazoa; phylum Arthropoda; class Malacostraca; order Isopoda; family Cirolanidae; genus Bathynomus; species Bathynomus jamesi. Next base: position 189,431 of record JAJOZX010001195.1, on the reverse strand, counting down.
AAACAAAAATATACATGAAAATGTTTCACCACTACTGGAATCGAACCGTTTTCCCCGAGATTCTTCACATAACGTACAAAGTGTTTCGTTTACGAAGCTCGAATTTTTGTTTACCCGTTTGGGTACAAGATTATAATCACTCAAGAACGCTGGCCAAGGTTCTCTCTCACTCTTGCGTCAGTTACAACCGTGAGAAGACTTAAAAACATTTTTAACAGTTTTTCATTCCTCCATCGGTTAGCGGGCAATGTTTCTAAACCAGTCCGTCTTCGAGCACCATCGCATAAACATCTTTATAGCATTATGCACAGCTTTGCGTACTTAACTCAGGGTCTATAACCTTTTACATAGGCTAACTCACATGACCTACAGTGTTTTTTACACTGTCGAATTAGACTCCTTGTTATACAGCCTATAAAATTCATGAACTCTCAGCTTAACCGAATAGGTCCTCTAAAGCGTTTCTCATACATCATATTTCATCAGACTCATATTTTTCTAAAGCATTAACGTAATACCACATGTTGGCTATTACTCTTTATTACGTACGGTATTCTATCATCCCAATTACTGCTTCTTAATACCAGTGAATCACCGCACATTTGTCCTCCCTGTAATTACTTTTTCATTAGCAACATTCTATAACTGTAATATTTTCACATTTCATTATGAACTTTGTAATTGTTAATTACCAAGTAATTATTCCTTTATTTTTGCAAATTAAACACAAAAAAAAAAAAAATCCACGAACCTTATTAATCTTAATTAATGACATTTGTTTTGATCGAAACATCAAAGCGTGATCCACAAACAATTTACATATTTAACCTAATTACATTATTGTGGGACCTACGGTCTATAGGTCACCACACCACATTAGTGTTTAGTATCAGTTATATTACTTTAGTTTATCTTTAATCCATAATCCATATACAGGGTGTTCCTTAAATCCGGTTTCATTGGAAAATTTATTTTAAATTAAATTTACAAAATTAATACATTAGAACTAAAACAAATATTCAAATTGATGTCTACCTTTTTTTGTTGCAGGTAGAATAACACGCAATAGATAATATGAAAGAGTTACACTCGTGAGGAAAAGGTCCCAAAACAACACCATTTTGAACATTTGTTTTAGTTCTAATGTACTATTTTCATAAATTTAATTTAAAATATTTTTTTCCAATGAGACAAACTTATGGGACACCCTGTATATGCAATTGTGAAAAAAAAAAAAAAAAAAAAAAGTCGGCAGTGACCAAATATATTGGGTTATATAGAGCTAATATTTCTTTGATGAATCATGTGGAAAATAGCTCAATAAAGAACAGTTTCTATGATTTTAATTCAATTTATTATTTTGGTTTTTAATAACTTTATCAATTTCCCGAGATTACGGGAATTTCCAAGAAATGTAACTTAAATTTCGCGGGAAATAAAGAAAAAAACCTTTTCCCGGGATTGAACTTTAATGTCCATAAATGAAGAGAATAAAAAGGTTCAATTATATTATATTAATAATAAAGTAAAACGAGGTTGTACATCAAAACCCAATAAGAGAAAATCGAAAACCTCTTTGAAAACGTTTAAATAATTCTCAAGCCGAAACTCAACAAAGGACGATCCGTTCACGTTGAAAGCGACGTTGCCTCAAAGTGGCTCACAAATACATTAAACGATTAAGAGGTACGTCTCTCTCTCTCTCTCTCTCTCTCTCTCTCTCTCTCTCTCTCTCTCTCTCTCTCTCTCTCTCAACGATTAGGTCTTCCTTTAATTACGAGCGCTGCCAATTTCAATAGATGCTTTCGGTCGATATTAATGCTTTCGAAGTCATTACAGATATTGTTATCGATGTCGCCCACAAACTCCCAATGGGCGGACGGTGGGTGGGGGTAACAATTATAGGCGCATTTCGCGTCTTCATATTTATGGCACTGATGTGTGTGTGTGTGTGTGTGTTTTGTTACTAGAGTTGTAGAATGAAAAAGCATAATAAATAGCTAATTGAATATTGTTATTATTATTTTTAACTATTTATGATATTGAGAAAACACTAAATACTAATTATTGTGTGTGTGTGTCTCAGAATATATACAGGGTATTTTAGGTCGACCCTAGAAATACACGGTGAACCAAAAGTAGGTGGACAGTAGGTTGAATACGGTTTGTGTTATATTATATAACTATGGTGTTCATTATAACTATGGTGTTTGTGTTTATTATATTAAATATTATAACTAAATTTATTTAAATTTTATTTTGTATTATAGTATACAAAAAAATTAAATATGTATTCTCAAAATAAACGTTATCATTTACTGTCCACCTACATTTGGTTCACCCTATATATAAAATACCAAATACAAACTACAAATTCCGCCAATTTCCATATTTCTAGGGTCGACCTGAAACACCCTGTGTATATATATATATATGTTACAACTCAGAATATATGATATATACAAGTACAGGGTGTCCATAAATGTTTACCCTGAAAATAGTATGCTCTCATGTTTTAATGACGAATCTTACATCCGTTTCCTTTTAACAGGTGATCTCGTACACGCATAGAGTTTCTGTGCTGGTGTGTTTCGTCTACCGCATTCGCCGCTGGGAGCGCTGTAGTAGCTGTTCAGTTAAGATGGCGTCTGTGACAGAGAAGGCACAATGTGTTGTGTGGCTTGCAGAAACAAAATCTCCTGTCAGTGTTCAGCGAAGGTTCAGAACAAAGTATGGAAAGAATCCACCTGATGTGAAGTTAATTAAGTCGTGGATGAAAAAATTCTCGGAAACTGGAAACGTGGAAAAGGGAAAGAGCAGTGGTAGACCATCAGTTTCCGATGGGACGGTGGAAAACATTCAAACTGCTTTCACACGGTCACCAAGGAAATCGGTGAGACAAGCTTCATGCCAACTAAAGATACCGAAGTCTACGGTGCACAAGGTGTTACACAAACGTTTGAAGTTACACGCCTACAAGGTAAATGTTGGAAAATGTGTGGCGTGAGTGTGAATACCGTTTAGACATTTTACGTGCCACTAGGGGTGCACAAGTGGAAGCTTATTAAGTTCATTAACTATGTAGGCCCCTATGTTTATCTACTTATGATTAAAACTGTGTTTGAATACGAGTGTTTATTTAAAAGTTATAGCATGCTTTAATCAGGGTAATCATTTATGGACACCCTATATATGAGAAACCTGAAGTAGATCAAATGGTGTAAAATGGACTAGAATAAGATCGAACTGGAGGAAAATCGAATTGGACAGACTAGAAATAATTCGAACGCACTGGAATTAAACTTAACTACTATTTAGGACCCGATTAGGCTACTATTTTTTAGATTAGATTACATTAAATTAGCTAAGGTTAATTATGGTAGGGTGGGTTAGGTTAATTAGACTATACCAAGTTAGGTTATGTTGAGTTAAGGACAATGTTGAACCGAAATTTGATTGGACGAGACTGAATGAAATTCGACCCGGTTCATATAAAAAAAAAAGTCTAATCGTGGTTTAGACACTTGAATAGAATGATTTAATTGATTTAAAATTAGTATATTATTTATTTAAAATAATAGCAATCAGAAATACGAACTCTTAAAGATTTCTTAGCAATAAGTTCGCCGTTAAGCTTAAGTGAGCCACAGCGTGGCATGAAAATCCTGTTTACAAACAACAAATTACATAGTGTGATAGTGTCGTGTCTGTACGATCTGCTGTATATTATCATCGTGTAATATGCGTAGCTAATTTTTGTTCGTTGCTTTTTGAAAGGATACTCACAATATGGTTTAAATGCATCAGAGTGTTAATAAAGAGAAAAGTTACTGCGTAAGCCAAATTATATATTAATGAGTATGTTAACCGTGGCCGGAAAAAAACAAAGTACTTGTTAGCAAAGCTAAGGTCTAGAAGTAGCGCTGCAAGACACCCTGGTAATGGCTAGCCACGGGCTAACATTTCATTGACAAGACATTCGGAGAGTTTTTCCTTTTTTTCGGAGGGTTAGATTAAGGTAAGTTAGGTTAAAGTACTATGGTGTCAAAACTTCCCGTCGACAAAATGTCTATAGGATCGCCGCCCCGGCTCTGTTCTTTCGGCAGGAAACATCAATTTTGTCGGTAACCTGATCTGCATCTAAGAAAATGCACCAGAATGAGCGCCCGACGATTTCTTAGGCTTATAAGCATCTCACAACAATGCGTTGCCGCAGGGGTATCAAAACTTTATCTCAAAAGTGCTTAAAAGAGTAAGTATGCGTAAACTAAAAGGTACATGAAGATTGAAAAGATACAAACGCCTTTTGAAACGATTTCTCCCCCATTGAGTCTCTCAAAAACTTTGGTTTTCCAATGAGAAGAGTTTTACCATGTGGGGGAGGGAGAACAGTCAGAATGACCGATTACGATAATGTGGACAAAAAAGCAGAAATAGTTTGAACAGTTTTTGATGAGAGAGTCACATTTGAGTAAAGCTGTGATGGTTACTGGTGCCGTTTCCTTTATCGACAAAACTGACCCTATATTTATTGAGAGAAGCGGAGAAATCAATTCACTATGCTCTTAGGAAGACGTCTTGTCCCACATGTTGCCTAGCACTGAAGATCAATTGATAAACTTCACTTTGATGCAAGATTTAGCACCGGCACACCGTTCTCAATCATAATGAATTGCACAAACTTCATTAAACTCAATTTTTAGCGACCAAACGACCCAGATTTAAATCCTCTTGAAAACACGCAGGAAATTCTTGATACTGGTTTCACGATAGAGTATATGCAAGAATTAAAGGAGAGACTGTATTTATCCCTCGTAAGTTAACGAGGATGCGTTCGTAAACACCTCGGTAACTTTCGAAATCATTAACTATAAACTTAACTTAAAAGTATGGGAAAAATTGAGTTACGTTCAGCGTCGGTCAAAATCGACCCTAATTTTCGTTGAAAACCCATTTCTTGCAATATATTTTCTTAGATACACTTTTCTTTATATATTTATTAATAACTAGCGGAGTGACCTGGCGTTGCCGGGGTAGATGTTGAACGCTATAAACTAACGAAAATATCACGACTTAACCTAACCAATCGTCAAGGGCGTACAATTAACCTAACCGGGCATTCAATTAACCTAACCGGGCATATACTGCATATAACGTTTAACATCCACCTCGGCAACGCCGGGTCGCTCAGCTAGTTTTAATTATATGTGAAGCTCAAGATTTTCATGACTGTGTTCTTTTCTATAGTTTTATTGACCAAATAATTAGTCATGAAAATCTTGAGATTCAGAAATCTTGACACAATGTGAAGCTCAAAATTTTCACGGCTGCGTTCTTTTCTATAGTTTAATCGCGGTGCTGGGGCCTTCGGGCCCAGTAATTTTAATTATTTAATTTATTAACACCCAGGTGCACAACCTGGGGACCTAATCAATATGTGTGTGAAGTTTCATGTTTGTAACTGCTTCCATTTTGGAGTTATGGCTGGAAACACACACACACACACACACACGTCCTTTTATTATTATTATAGCTAATTTAAAGCCAAAAAGTAACAATCGTATGCGGAAAACATAGAAAATTAAGCTTACCTCAGCTGAGTGTAAACACAGACTGACGCTAGAAGAAAGCGCGTGAGCGACGAGTGAGCCCTGCTATCTATCGGCGTGCGGGAAATTTGAATGAGCGCCCGCGAACTTACGAGGCTTTTTCGTGAACTTAAGAAAAAAATGGGATAAATTAAAATTTCGCTAACTACGAATCGCTACTAACGGGGATACCTGTAGCAACATGCTGGACCCAACTAAGTCAACGCTCAGATCACTTTAACATATTGCTTCCCAGAAACCTCTCTTTAACATATTGCTTCCCAGTGTATATCACTAACATATTGCTTCCCAGTGTTAATCACTTTAACATATTGCTTCCCAAAAATAGACATTACACAACCAATTACAATTACATTACAATAGTTTATAATATTTACAGATTAGCTAGTCGAGAAAATGTAAATTTATGGGCAACTTAACTTATTATGCTTTGCCATTTTTGTGAATGTAAAATATTGTATCGCCCTGAAGATCAGGGCCCCCAGCCTTCTTTAGTTAGCCTAGATTACCAACCTCTTTCTAACCAACCAACCTTTCTCTTTTTAACATATTGCTTCCCAGTGTTAATCACTTTAACATATTGCTTCCCAGGAGGGATCACTTTAACATATTGCTTCCCAGGAGGGATCACTTTAACATATTGCTTCCCGATGCTTTGGGAAGCAATATGTTAAAGTGATCCCAACGCTCCACTCGAAGATGTAATTTCTTATTGACCACAAGAAGCTATAAGTCGTTGAAGTTAATTTTAGCCCTTGAAGTTAATACTGAACCCTATACAACGACCAATAACCGCTCTCAACAAACTGCTCTTAACTGCAAGCCGAAAGAGGATCAACTTTCCCTGTAGTCCGTCAGTAGATTTAGCAAAGCAAACTTTTTGCACACACATCCTGTGGAATCTATTTCAATATTTCGCATTTTGACTTGCTTATATTTTTAATACATAATATACCAATTTGAAGCCAATTAAATTACCTAACCAACTGTCTACATAGTATTTAGTATATATTTTTCACTACAAAGATATAAGCAATTAATTAATTATTATTATTTTTTTGGCGTTATCGTGATATAGTGAGTGAAACTAAATTAAATTTTGATTACTGAAGTTTCATACAACAATAGAAGTTTACGCTTTGAATGCGTTATAATATTAATTAAAAATGGTAATTTTCTCGAGAAAATAATTTTAAAAATTGTCAATTTAATTAATACATTTTCAAATACTACGTAAACATAAGGTAATTAATTAAAAAACAAAGTTAAAATACACGAAAGAGAAATATAAATTATTTTAGAAAAATATAGTTTGTGTCCAAAAGATTTTTTTTTATAGATGCTCTCCTAATTGGTAATTTTTGCACTTTTTACTTCCGTCTTTAGAGGTAAATGAAAATTCCTTGCCCACTTCCAAATTCCTTTATTCTGCTATAAAAAACACAGGATACTTATTTGCCTCGGACTCACCACACACGCACACAATATTTTATATATATATATAATTTAGTGGTGGACCGGATGTCAGTTTTTCAACATCTGCGGATGCGGATCTTTAATTTCAATATCCGCGGATGCGGATATTTAGTTAATCTATCAATATAATATAGAATTATGAATATATGACAATTTTTCAAATTTCGTGATATTACTATTATGGCAGGCAATGCATAAGAATTAAAATTAATATTAATGTTTTCATTATGATAAAAATAACTTTCTCAAGAGTTTCAGCCACAGAAAGTTCAATGAAACAAGTTTCACTCAATTTTCTGTTACCAGGTACTTATATTTTCAGGTTTATATATTTATTTGTTCATTAATAATTATTAATACTTTACATGAAATGTGCATGACTGGGCCTTATAAGCTACTTTATAAGCTAATTTAATTGTAAATTGCATAATTTATTAGAGGTAATATCCGCATAACATCCGCAGTCAGAAGTGCGGATGCGGATGTTAAAAATGATGCGGATATCCGGTCCACCACTAATATATATGTGTATATTAAGTAATTGCAAACTGCAAAATTAAGTAACTGCAAAACAACAACATCAGAAAAATATTAAATGATAAACTGCAAAGTATCGATTGCGTCATACAGGAACTAATTGAGAAGCATACAGAAAAAAGACGACGACGCTATAGAAGCGATAAAAGTTAGCTCAAAGTACACCCTTCTGCAAATTAATTGGATCAGTATGCTTTTTGTACGTAAAATGACATTTTATCCTTTTAAATATTGCGAAATCATTCTATATTGAAAGTTTTGTGATGCGAGATGGCAGCACTGCTTAGTTATGAGTCATTTAGCAACAATGTGCATGCGCAGAAGTATGTGAAGCAGTGTAGCAATGGTATGCGTAGCAGTAGGCGGTTGAACTTGTGCCTTCATACACCATAGTCTTCCCTAATAATAATGATCTTACACCGAAAAAGCGCTCCAAGATTTTAACTTTGCACCAGCACACCTCAAAAAGACAGAGAGATTGCTTAAATTATGTGACGTCAGTCAGAGTACAGTTTTTAGGATTCTAAAGCAAAAGGCTACCACTGGATCATTATCACCTAATCGGAAAGGAAACTGTGGTCGCAAAAGGAACACTTCTAGAGATGATGCGTTTCTGCTTCGCCAGAGCAGGAAAAATCTCAGAAAGACAAGTGACGCTTTACACAAGATCTGAAAGCATATGAACGTCGGTAAGCTCCAGTACCGTGCGAAGGCGACTCATTGAAGCTGGAAGATTTGCTAGGCGACCATTGAAGAAGCAACTTCTTACCGCGAAAATGAAGACACATGGGCAAAGAAACATAGAAATATGACAACAGAAGATTGGCAAAAGGTTCTATTCACAGATGAAAGACATTTCTTTGCACAGGGACGAAGAAGTCAACATGTGCGTCGTTCGGTCGGAGAATCCTTACGAGAATGCCACTTGGACCAGTTCGTAAAACACCCAGATAAGCAAATGTTTTGGGGTTGTTTCAGCTATTATGACATTGGACCACTCCATCCTGTAACAGGTATGATCACTTCATCGAAATACACAAGGAAAGGCGATTCCTGAACTTAGAAAAAGGTACCCCAATGGAGATGACATTTTCTAACAAGACCTTGCACCTTTGTGTGTGTTTGAGATAATGGGTGCCCAGCATGGGCTAGCATAGTCCACAACTGAGTGAATATATTGTTTGTATATGAGTGATGTTGTTTCCTGCTGGTGTCCAAAGTTTGTGCCTGTTAGTACCTTAAGCGTGTTATGTCTTGACGTACATTTGTTTTTAATGTCCTGAATGTGGTTTGCAAAAGATAATGATGTGTTGTATGTGACCCCAAGTATTTTGGTCCTGTGAGTGTGTGGAATGTTGGTGTTGTTTAATGTAAGCTGTGGAGTTATCTGGTGTTTTTTGTGTTGCTTGTTAGTAAGGTGATGGTTGATTTTGTGAGGCGCTTCTTTGAGTCTATTGTGTGTGAGCCAGTCTGTATACTGTTATGTATGTTTGTAGTTATTTGTAGCGGTGTCGATGTTGTTGTGGGTGGATGTTAGAGTGATGTCATCTGCATATGATGATAAGGTAAGCTTGTTATCTATGGGTGTTGGAATGTCATGCATGTATAAGTTGACAGTGTTGGTGAGAGAACAGAGCCTTGAGGGATCCCGTTCGGAAAAAGCTTGTTTTTGGATGACTTGCCATTAAATGTGACATGAGTATCTTCCTGAAAGATAGTTGTTCAGTCGCCTTTTGGTGTTATTGTGCATGCTTGTGCTGAGTATTTTGCTTATGAGAGGGAAGCGTGGGATAGCATCAAATGCTTTACTAATGTCTATTGTTGCTAATAGTGTACGTTGAGCTGGTCGTCTGGAGTTGATACCATCGATGATGTGCTGCGTGAGATTAGTGAGTAATGTCGTGGTTGAGTGGTGAGGTCTGAATCCATGTTGAGTAGGCGATAGTGGTATGTGTGGGTTGGTGATTTGTAGGTCAGTCTTTCTGTTACTTTGGAAGGTGTGCACAGTAAAGTAATGGGTCTATAGGAAGCTGGTTGTGTTGGATTTTTGTTTGGTTTGAGTAGTGTAATAATTTTACCTTGATTCCATATGTTAGGAATAATACAGTGTTGATATGAATATGTGCTGATGTTTGTGAGAGCTAGTATTCCCTGTGGGCTCAAGTGTTTAAGGTGTATGTTAGATATGTTGTCTGGTCCAGTAGCCTTCGAATTCTTAATGTTTTTGATGATGTTGGTGGTCTGGTCTGTATTGAAGGGTGTAATGGTCGTGTCGAGTCTGTAGGTTTTCTTGAGTCTGGCTGTTTGTCTGTCTACGTATTTCTGGTTGTCGTCTCTCTTTAAGTGACTTATCTTTGCGTAGTGATTAACTAGAATGTTAACTTGTTGTGTATATGTTGGGATATTATTTTGGCTGCGACAGATAGCCGCGTGTGAGGTGTGAATGCCGCTGTTAGAGTGGGTAATGTTGTTTATAGTCTTGTTTTGCCTGAATTTATCTGTGGAGTGATTTAGTGTTGTTATGAATTCCCTAAATGTTTCTGTTTGTTTTTCTTTAAGTTTGTTGTTTATTTCTGTGTTGAGCTGTTGTATCTGCTGTTTTATGGCTTCTGTGTGTGGTGTTTGTGTGTTATGTTTGAGGTTGTTACGTTGCCTTATGAGGTGGGCTATTTCTCTCGTGTAATTTGGGTTGTATTTCCTAATGTTGCCCTTGGGTATGTATGTGTTTGCATTATTGATGATCTGATTAAGTGTCTTGAGTGTTGTATTGATGTTTATGATGGGTGTGCTGTTTAATGTGGTGAATTGTTCCTCAGTCTGTATTTTGAACTGTTCCCAATCAGCTTTCTTGTAATTTCTGTAAGTGTGCCTTAGGCTGTCGGGGCAGAGTGTAGAACGTGTTATAATGATGATGGGGAGGTGGTCTGATGACAGTTGTTTTTCTGTTCTCCAGTGTGTATGTGTTGCTAGTGAGGGGGAACAGAACGTTATGTCTGGGGGGAATTTGAGTATCCTACTTGATGTGGTATGTGTGTATGTTCTTCTATATTGTTAAGAATGAAGAGGCTGTTTAGTTGTGTGGCTGTGTTGGCGCCTCTGGTGTTGCTTTGGTTGTTCAGGTACCAACTGGTGTCTTTAGCGTTGAAGTCTCCTCCTAAGATGACATTAGTGAGAGAGGCCAGATTGTGTAACTGTGGATTGTAATTAGCTGGTACCTGAGGTGAACTATCTGGTGGGATGTAAATGTTGATGAGTGTGGTGTTGTGTGTTGCGCGCGTGTTTTAATGTTAACTGCCTGTATTTATATTGTGTTATCTGCTTGGATTGTGTTTGTAATGTTTTGGGTGGCATCAGTGTAGCTAATGCTTTTACGTATGTAAGTGATGAGTCCACCCCCGTGACCCCCAGTACGATCTTGACGGATCGCCGTGAAGTCAGGGATGGTGGGTGTTTTGTGTGCGCGTTTTAGTTTTATTTCTTGTATAAGTGCTATGTGAATGTTTTGTTTGTGCACGAATTCCCTAAGCTGCATGATTTTGTTTGTGAGGCCATCTACGTTGTACTGTAATATGTTAATATTATGCTTCTGTATGTGTCTCATGGTCTTATTGTGTCTATGTCTTTGTGTATGGTGATATGTGTAAGTTGTAGTGGGGCCTGGATTAGTCTTAATGTCGCCGGAGAGTAAGAGTAGTCCGGGAGCGCCGAATTGCTCCCAGTAAATTAAAAAATAGCACGCTGGTATAGGTCCGTCCCGGGAGCCGATCGGCACTCTGAGCCGTCGACTGCCAGTCTGGCCAACCGTAGACAGCCCGCTGCACGGAGATTTGAGGAAGTTTGGCCACCAGCGCGTTGATGTTTCGGTTTGACGTCGCCTCCTCTTCGCGTTGACGCGTCCCGCGCTGGAGGATACAGCCACTGTTAGAAGTTTCCTCGTCAGCTGCTAACTTTTGGTTTTAATATTGTGTGTAGATTCAGTTATTACTGTGAATCTATTAAAAGAACATTCTCTGTTATTTTGTGCTTATCCTTCGTCTGCAATTTCGTGTTTCTCTCTTTGTTGGAGTTCTGAAAATGTATTGCCCGCCTGTCTGCTAAATTGCTCTAATATGGACTCTGTTTCTTCTCTTTCTTTTTCCTTTAATTTTCACTAGAAATGTGTCTAAAATCCAATACAGAAATCTTCTTGCGAAGAATTTAGCACCACAAAGTTAAAACTGTGAAGCATAAAATGTAAAGTTTCAACAACATAATCAGGTACTTTCCTATGCGAACTTTCTTCAGAGTTTCTTCATATACTGTGAATATCTTCAGAGTTTCCTCGTTAATCAATTGATACTTCTGTTGTTCGTGAAACATGCAATCAAACCACCTTTTAAGTTATGCACCTTTATGAGGAATATGAGTATCTGTGACGTCATTATGATAAAAAGGCACCAGTGTGTGCGTTTAAAAAAATTAAAATATATCAAAAACCTTATTAAATAGTGAAAAGTTCATTGAATCAGGGTATATTAAGATAAAATAATTTATTTCTCACTTACATGAATGGTAACTTGGTACTGTAATAATGTCTGAGGTGTGAGTATTCGCTATAGATATGTGCTCCATGATTTTTTTCATTCCACACACACTTCATACATTTTGTGGGAGAAGCTTAACCTCAATAATCAACTTTTACATACCAAAAGAAATATATATATATATATATATATATATATATATATATATATATATATATTATATATGCTGCAAACTCACAAGGAAAAAGAAAAACTATTCCAAGGCCTTTCGTGTATTCAGAGCTACACCTCGTCAGGGAATCGTTTTTCTTTTCCTTGTGGGTTTGCAGCAGTCATTCATTTCACGTGTTTAATCGTGAAATTCATCCCATATATATATATTATATATATGCAAATAACTGCAATGACCGCGCAGTATATAAATGAATAGAAACGACATAAGTATTAAGGAACGTTTCTGCACACGAGGAGGAGAGATAACGAAATAATGAAAAATGAGGCGAACCGGTTCGCCTCATTTTTCATTATTTCGTTATCTCTCCTCCTCGTGTGCAGAAACGTTCCTTAATACTTATGTCGTTTCTATTCATATATAATATATATACACACAGGGCTGTGGAGTCGTGGAGTCGGAGTCGGAAGCAATTTTGGTGGTGCTGGAGTCGGAGTCGGAGTCGGTAAAATGTACCGACTCCGACTCCGACCTCAATATAAATTTTAATAAAATATGTTTTTTGTGTGATATCACTGGCAGCTATGGTGGTTAAACCACTTAAATAATAAACACAATGTTTTCCATTTCAGACACTAATGCCATTAATTCATTTTTTCTTTTGGATAATATTTTTTATTTTTAATGCTTATTTAATTTCGAGTTCTTTCTAAATTTCACAAGTTTTTAACTTTCAAGTCTAAAACCCCTTTCACAATGGCAAAGACACTTCCAACAAAGTCTGCAGTTTTTGAATATTTTACAATAACCACAGATGGGAAACATTTCGTGTGTCAGTGTATGATAGAAGATGATGATGATGAAAAATTGTGTGAAGCAAAAATCAGTGGTTTTACTGGCTCTGATAAAAATGCACCAACCAGAGCATCAAATTTGAAAAGACATTTGCAGCGTTTCCATCCCAAAATTTTAGAAGTTGTCATTGAGAAAGATGTAATAAAAACCAGTAGCCTGATGATTCACTTGGTAGTGATGAAATGCCATTCTGGGTTAATATAATCAAAGTATATTTTATATTATTATTTAGAGGCAGGAGTCGGAGTCGGAGTCGGAGTCGGCCCTTCTAAAATTCTAGGAGTCGGAGTCGGAGTCGGAGGCTTGGTCTTCCGACTCCACAGCCCTGTGTATATATATATAAACAAGGTGTTATCAAATTATGTTCCATAAATTAGTGTACATATTCAGGACGTGAAAGTGAACAAAAATGTTCCTATAAACATAAATCCGCAATCGCTTCGCTTCCGAGACATTGCTTTTTTGCCGAGGACGATCCAATTAAAATGAAAGTCATAAAAGTTTATCAAAGTTTATTTACAGTAACTGCTCAAAATGGTTTCCCTGCATCAGAGTACATACATGGGGGGCATGGTCCCGTTGCTTGGCCACCCAGGTCTCAGGACCTAAATGCAAATGACTTTTTCTTGTGGGGTTATTTAAAAAATCTTGTTTATGCAAGAAAAGTTGGATCAAGTAAAGATAAGCACCCCCAGCCTTCTTTAATTAGCCTTATAAGGCTAACTAACGAAAATATCACGACCTAACCAAACCAATCGTAAAGGGCGTACAGTTGACTTAACGATTGGTTAAGTTAGGTCGTGATATTTTCGTTAGTTAGCCTTATAAGGCTAATTAAAGAAGGCTGGGGGTGCTTATCTTTACTTGATCCGAAAAGTTAATAACATAGATGAATTGTGGCAACGTGTTCAACATTGTTTAGAAACAATACGCAACCATGTAGGTGTTTTCGAACGTATGCCGCAAAATTTTCAACGACCCGTTGAAGCGTGTACTCTGATGCAGGGAAACTATTTTGAGCACTTGCTGTAAACAACTTTGATAAACTTTAATGACTTTCATTTTAATTGGATCGTCCTCGGCAAAAAAGCAATGTATCTCGGAAACGAAGCGATTGCGGATTTACGTTCATAAGAACTTTTTTGTTCACTTTGACGTCCTGAATATGTATACGAATTTATGAAACATAATTTGATAACACCCTGTGTGTGTATATATATATATATATATATATATATATATATATATATATAGAGAGAGAGAGAGAGAGAGAGAGAGAGAGAGTTACAAGTAGTTACAAGGAGTTACAAGGAAAAGAAGTACCTCAAAAGGCCTTGCGGCCCATACCGAGGAGGTACCAATGGCAACGGGTGCCAGGGAAAATTTTGTAAAAGTTTATTTTTCTTTCAACTATCCTAGCAGTAGTAGAACACTGGATAGAAAAGTAGAAGGCTCTCTCCCCACCCTCCGCTCCCTCCCTGCCAGAGGCAGGTACGGAAAAAGGTTGAAGAAAATACCTTGACCCTGGAAAAGTAGCCAAGGAAATTTTACAGGAAAGTGGAGAATATATAAACAGCTCTATATTTAGCTTGCTCACAGAGACACCGTGCAAGCGATCTCCTGCAGAGTTTTCTTATGTTTTAGTTTTGAACTATGAGAGTATTCAGTACTTTGTCTAGCCTATTTTTAAACACATTTACACTTTGACTGGAAACAACCTCTGAGGGAAGTTGGTTCCAGATATTAACTATTTTATAGGAAAAGAAATTTCCGCAGACTGAGGTTCTAAATGTCTTTACACACTCAAATAGTGTGCAAGATTTCGTCTACCCTTTTCTTGAACTGATCCACAGAGGAACTGTTCACAACTTCTGGAGGTAACCTGTTCCACGTGTCACAGATCTTATAAGTAAAGTAATTTCCACACACACTAGTCCTAAACCGTTTCAAATCCAACTTCCAACCATTGTTGCGAGTTGGGTTATCATTTAAACTAAACATGCTTCTAAAATCGACATCGTTGAACCCGTGTAAGAGCTTGAAAACCTCGATCAGTTGACCGCGCAGCCTCCGAGTTTCAAGCGAAAACAAGTTCAGGGCGCGTAACCGTCGATTGTAGCCCATATGCCTAACGGAAGGGATTAACTTTGTGGCCCTCGCCTGCACTCGCTCCAGCCTGTCAATATCTTTCCTGAGGGTGGGCGACCAGAACTGCACAGCATATTCCAGGTGCGGCCGAACAAGGGAATTGTACAGAGAGAGCACAATCTCCTTGTTCCGAAACTGAAATTGCCTCCTGATATAACCCAATAGTTTCTGGGCTTTCTTTTCCACCTCTACGCACTGTTTCGTAAACTTAAGGTCGCTGCTAATTACCACACCCAAGTCCTTTTCTAAATCAGTCACCTCGATATGACTCCCCAACATCGACTAGTCCGACTTGGGATTGGCGTAGCCAATGTGCATCACTTTGCATTTACCCAAGTTAAACGGCATTTGCCATTTTTCGGACCACTCTCCTATCCTACCTAGGTCCGCGCGCAGTTCCTCGATCGCTTCGGGCGTCCCAACATTGGCCCCAAGCTTGGTGTCATCAGCGAATTTGGCGATCCGACTGACGATGCCACCCTCGATATCATTTATGTAAATGATAAACAACAGCGGCCCCAAAACGGAACCCTGAGGAACCCCACTAGTGACCGAGGCCCAACCCGAACTAGCCCCTTTAATTACAACCCTCTGCCGCCTATTCTTCAGCCAGTTTTCTACCCACCTACCTATTTCCCCACCGATACCCAGCGCGCGCACTTTCGCCATTAGCCGGCGGTGAGGTACCTTATCAAAGGCTTTCTGAAAGTCGAGATAAAGTATATCAATCGCCTTACTCTTATCATACTCACCCAACATGACGTGGAAAAACTCGAGCAAGTTGGTGAGACACGACCTATGCCGTCTAAACCCATGTTGGGAGTCCACAAGCAGCTTGTAGGAATCCAAATGGTCAACGATCCTATCCGCTATTATCCCCTCTAATAATTTACCTACAACTGAAGTGAGACTAATGGGACGATAGTTCCCTGGACTTTCGTGATCCCTTTCTTAAAGATAGGGGTCACGTTGGCTTCCCTCCAGTCACCAGGCACCTGGCCCGTTTCCAACGATTTGTTGAAGACTGTAGCCAGGTGGGGAGCCACCTGGTCGCGCACCTCCCGCAACACTCTGGGGAGAAACTGGTCTGGCCCAGGAGCCTTAAACGCGCTCAGTTTGTCTATTCTATCGGCAACGACTGTCGCGGTACATCGAACACTATCCAGGCCAGCACCTTCGTGCCTCACGCCTGGCTCGGGGATGATGCGGGTGTCCTCCCTGGTGAACACTCCCGCAAAGTACTCATTAAGCACATTGGCGATGTCCGCGTCGGAGGTCCGCAGAACGCCGCTTCGGTCCTTTAACGGACCTATCATGCTTCTAATGGGCTTTCTACTATTAACATAACTGAAGAACTCCTTAGGGTTCCCCTTGCAGAGGCTTGCCACCCGTAGTTCTTCGTTACGTTTCGCTAGCCTAACCTTCGCCTTCACTTCCCTACACAGGCGGACATACGCTTCAGTGTTCTCGTGGGAACGATTGGCCTTCGCCCTCCTATACGCTACTTTCCTATTTCGGATAGCCGAAGCGATGTCACGATTGAACCACTTAGGCTGCGTTGAAGCAGGGGTGACCGGTTTTGAGGGTATGGCAGCAGACTGCAGCACCATAAACTCGTCCCGGAATGCACTCCACACTCCCTCAACATCGCCGCCGACCTCTAACCCCATCTCTCCTACGCTATCCCTGAGGCTAACAAAGTTCGCCCGCCGGAGATCGAGCTTACTGCCTCTCTAGTTACTACGCTTCACCCGAGGGACGCACACACGGAACCTAATAAGACCGTGATCACTCCCGCCCAACGATTCGTCAACGGTGAGGCCAGTGACGAGGTTGTCTTCGGTCGTGAATACTAAGTCTAGAACGCTTTCGCCTCGTGTAGGCTCGTTGACCCACTGAGTGAGGAAGTTCTCATCAGCAAAGTCAACTAGCCTCCTCCCTTCAGCATCAGCAGTCCTGTTTTCCCACTTTATGCCGCGACAGTTGAAGTCTCCTAAAACTACACACACCCTATCCCCTAGCAGGCTACTGAGTTCGGTGTACAAGGCTGTATCCTCCTCGAGGAGGAGATGCGGAGGTCTGTACACCAAGATTAACCTATAGCTCGTCCCTCCCACATTCAGATCGACGCCAAGCAGCTCCCGTTCCGACCGGAACTGGCAGTCAACCGGACTCAACGTGTCTCTGACGTATATTAGTACCCCCCCCCTCCCCACGGGTGCGGTCTTTGCGAAACATTCTATACCCGGGAATTTCGAACTCCCCAACGTAGTCCCTACGATCAGTATGAATCCAGGACTCGGTGATAGCAACGATATCCTGGTATTCTGATGCTAAGAGCGCCCGTAGCTCGCAAAACTTGTTCCTAATCGACCTAGCATTAAAAAGCATTGCACGAAGGGAGCCACCCCTATTCTGACCGCCCCCTAGCACGACCCGTTTCCCGAACAGCCAGAGCTGTCGGGAGTTGAAGAGCCCCTCACTAACGAGGGGACAACTTCCGCAGGAGCCTGAGCCCCCTCCAACGTAGAAGGAGGGTCACCCACCTGTACATGGACGCACCCTTCAGTTAAAACTACGTCCGCCACCGGCTCATCATTGTCTCTCCCCGGTGGGGCTCCATCATCTCTCCCCGGACTCGACCTCACCATTCTGTATAGGTGCCGGTCGAGCAGCGCGCCTAGCACACCTTTACCCTTGTTATTGAGGTGGACACCATCCCTCTGGTAAAGGTCCCACCTACCTGAAAATGCGTCGAAGGGGTCAATAAACCTCACGCCCAGCGGGACGCACAAGTCTTGCACCCTCTCGTTGATGCCAATGACCTTACTGAGAGAGAGAGGCTGAGTTAAGACAAGCCAAACTTCTTTTAAAAGCCTGTTAAAACACAACTGAAATAAATCGAAGAAAGCGAGTCATTATCTTATTATACAACTACACTCGTAGATGTTTTGAGTGAGGCCACCGTTTAGGCAAATAGAACTCACAATATATGTTCCAATTACAAATTAAATTATGGGAAATTTGAATATTTTTTAAAAAGATGTTACTTAGTAATGGTTTTACATTAATGTACAGGGTGGCTCATATGTCCCAGTAGGTTATAATTAAAGCGAAAATTCATCTAGCGGATTATAAAAAAC
Organism: Bathynomus jamesi; assembly: GCA_023014485.1. NCBI lineage: Eukaryota > Metazoa > Arthropoda > Malacostraca > Isopoda > Cirolanidae > Bathynomus > Bathynomus jamesi. The sequence continues at coordinate 170,968 of JAJOZX010001195.1, read as the reverse complement.
ATTAAAAAAATATTTAAGTTTTTTAAAATAATCCATAAATATTTCTAAACTTATACATTTTTTATTTTGTTTGATTTTGATCTTACAATAATATTTGAAAGAATAGTCAGAGAGAAAAATATACGACTTTTTCCAAGACAAGAAAGATTTAATGAGAACCAGCACAGTTTTCGATCGAGAGGATCGTGCTCATTACAGCTAATAGAGCACTATAAGAATATCATGGAAGTACTTGAAAACAAGCTACATTACGGCGTCATATACATAGATTTTGCTAAAGCATTCGACGAGTGTAATAATATAAAGTGTGATAAGTATAAGAGCACATAAAATGAAACGTATCGGAATAACATGCCAAGTGGGATAACTTCCTCAGAGAACGTCAGCGAGTCGTAAAAACCAAGGTTATCATCAGCAAAAGTGGAAATACGCAGCTCAGTACCACAAGGAACAGTATTAGCTCTACTCCTATTCATTATCATGCCAACAGACATATATAGACAATGAAGTAGCCAACAACAGTATAGTAACATCCTTTGTTGACGATAAAAAATCAGCAGAAAAATCAGAAATGCAGAAGAGGTGGAAGCCGTACAGAGGGACACAAACAGAATATACAAATGGTCCGAAAACAATAACATGAATTTTAACACCGAGAAACTTCAGCTCTTGAGATATGAAAGAAACGAGGAACTTAGCATATTATACCCCACATAGACAGGAAATTCAGAGAAGCACGAAAGCAATAGATTTAAGATTTATAAGGACCGACGATGCGAAGTTTGAAACACAGAATCAGATAGCGATAAACAAAGCAAAAAGAGTTACTAAGAACCTCGAAAAGAAGGGACAAGAAAGTGATGATTCCCCTGCTGAAAACACTGATCGTGCCAAAACTTGAATACTGCTCAGTCTTGACGCCCCCACGTAAAAGAGAAGAATTTAATAAACTAGAAGAAATTTAAAGAAATTTCACAGGCAAGATTGATGACTGCAAAGAACTCAACTACTGGGAAAGACTACTTCATAAATTAAATCTATATTCACTGGAAAGAAGAAGAAGAAGTAGGAGAGAGAGAGAGAGAGAGAGAGAGAGAGAGAGAGAGAGAGAGAGAGAGGAGAGAGAGAGAGAGAGAGAGAGAGAGAGAGATACACCATAATTTACAAGTGGAAAATAACAGAAAACCTGGTAATTAACCTCGAACTGAACTCAGTAACCATCCAAATAACAGTCAGTGGAAAATAGGAAAGGTAGAATGTGTAGTGTTCCCAAAACTGTTGAATCAGCTGCCTAAGGAACTAAGGAACACGAGTGGTGTTGCGGTGGATATCTTCAAAAGAAGATTAGACGCCTGGTTAAGAAAAATTCCAGATGAGCCGGGCGAACTTGGCTATGTGAGATGGAGAGCAAAAGAAACCAACTCTCTACTTCACCAGGCCAACTTGAGAGGAGGGACGACAAGCTTGACCTTCGTGAAATGAGGAATCATCGCACGGAACATTTGATAGGTTGGAAGGAAAAAAAAAAAAATATATATATATATATACTACACACACAGTGGCTGCTAAAATTACTTGGACCACCCCAGAATTTTTCTATTTTTTTTGCTAAATCCCAGCGAAGGTAGCAATTCTTGATAACAATCATTCCTCTGAGACTACGTGTGTCTAGACATATCGCAAAAAGGCAAATAGCCATAAACGGCTTATCTTAATCCTTTGAAAACCTTTTCTAAATCTCATTCTACGTCAAATATGTAGGTGGTCCAAGTAATTTTAGAAGCCACTGTGTGTATATAGATGTATATACTGTGTGTATATATATATATATTATAGTGTATATATATGTTACAGGGAATGGGAATCTTTGTAACTAGGGATTTCATGTAAGGTTAAGTAGTGATATTTCCTTAAACCTATGGGAAAATTACTGAATGCCCAGTTAATTGAATACCCGGTTTGGTCAACTGTACAGCGTACGCCCTTGACGATTGGTTAGGTTAAGTCGTGATACTTTCGTTAAAACCAACGAAAATATTACGACTTAACCTTGCATGAAGTCCCTGAACATTTTAGGGATTTCATGAAATCCCTAGTTAAACAGATTCCCTGTAACATATATATATATATATATATATTATATATATTTTTATATATATATATATATATATATATAATATATATATACCATACTTATGTTGTTTCGTGCGTTGGTCTCTCTTCACACGGAGGTCAAGCTGGTGGCCCTACATCTAGGTCTGGCTTGGTGGAGGAGCGAGTTGCTTTCTTGCGCTCTCCACCGTACATAGCCAGGCACGCCCGGCTCATCTGGTATCGTCCTGAGCCAGGCATTCAGTCTTCTCTTGAAGACTTCAACTTTGACCCCCGTTACGTTTCTGAGGTCCTTTGGAAGCTGGTTGAAAAGTCTTGGCCCCCTGACAACCAAGCTATTTTCCTTCAGTGGGAGGTCCCTTGCCGGGCTTTTAATTTGGGAACACTACACATTCTGCCTTTCCTATTTTCCAGTGTTGTTTGAATGGTAATTGGGTTTAGTTTTAGGTTTGGTACCAGTTTTTCGATCATTTTCCATATGTAGATTATGATGTACCTCTCTCTTCTTCTTTCCAGTGAGTACAGATTTAGTTTACGTAGTCTTTCCCAGTAGTTGAGTTCTTTGCAGCCATCAATCTTGGCTGTGAAATGCCTTTGCGTTTCTTCTAGTTTATTAGTTTCTTCCTTTTTATATGGGGACGTCAAAACTGAGCAGTATTCAAGTTTTGGTATAATCAGTGTTTTTAGCAGGGGAATCATTACTGTCCTGTCCCGTCTTTTGAACGTTCTTAGTACCTGCTGGTGACTCTTTTTGCTTTATTTATCACTACCTGATTTTGTGTTTCGAATTTCGCATCATCTCTCATTATTATCCCGAGATCGATCGCTTTCGTGCTTCTCTGAATTTCCTGTCTATCTGGAGCATAATATGCAGTCTGTGAGCTAAAATTTCTCGGTGTTAAATGACATGTTATTGTCTTCTGACCATTTGTATATTTTGTTCGTGTCCCTCTGCAAGGCCTCCACGTCATGTACATCGCTGATTTTTCTGCTGATCTTTGTATCGTCTGCAAAGGATGTTACTATACTGTTGCTGTTTACTCCGCTATGTCTGTTAGCATGATAATGAACAGGAGTGGGGCCAGTACTGTCCCTTGTGGTACTGAGTTGCGTACTTCCGATTCTGATGATGATATACCTTGAATTTTGACGACCTGCAGACGTTCTCTGAGGAAGTTGTAGATCCATTTTTCCACTTTGCCTGTTATTCCCATATATTTCATTTTATGTGCTATTATACCATGGTCACATTTGTCGAAAGCTTTAGCAAAATCTGTGTATATAACATCGTAGTTGTCATTGCCTTCCAATGCATCTAGGATATTGTTGTAGTGTTCTATTAGTTGTAATAGGCATGATCTACCTGATCGGAATCCATGCTGATTTTCGTTTAATCTTTCCCTTGTCTCCAGGAAATCATAAATTTTCTCTCTAACTATTCTTTCAAATACTTTGGTGAGGTGGGACGTCAATGACACTGGTCTATAGTTCTTTGCTTGAGATCTGTCCCCTCCTTTATATATAGGGACAATGTTTGCTCTTTTCAAGATGCTCGGTATTTCCCTAGTGTCTAGGGATCTTCTCCATATCCAGTATAAAGGTGTAGCTATTTCATTTTTACAGTTTTTAATCAATAATGCGTTCCAATTGTCCGAACCTGCAGTTGAATGTGGTTTCATTTGTCCTATAGCTCTCGCTACATCTTCTGAGGTAAAATCAAAGTCTGTTATATACTCTCCTTGCAATTCCTTTTCAAAGAATGCATTTATGTCAGGTATCGCTTTGTCACTTTTTAGGGTACTGAAAACTGATTCATATTGACAGGGCCGTAACTAGGGTTTAGAAATTAGTGAGGTCCAGATTTTTTTCGAGCGCGGCGGGACGAGCAAAATTCAGACCAAAATGACATCTACAAACACAACCCAAGCTATACACTAAACACAAAACCCTTGTCTATAATTAAATACTGTACAAAGGGACCTGTTAGCAAAAATACTTTTATTAAAGCTGCAGCAATATTTCACGGTTCAGTCTCTTTTTTTTTTTTAGGAAATAATTACCGAGGTCCGGACCTCGGTGACCTCATAGGTAGTTACGGCCATGCATATTGAGCTCTCAATGTATCAGATATTTCTTTTGGATCTTCGGTTAGTTCATTATTTCTCGTCCTTAAGGGCCCAATAGCGGTGCGCGTTTTTGTTTTCCTTTTTGCATAGCTATAGAAGTATTTTGGATTTTCCTTTATTGCTTATATATATATATATATATATGAGGAGGAGGAGATTGCAGACACCAGTCGACCAGGAAAGCACTCTGGGTGGAACGTTAAGCAGAAAACAGGGAGCGCTAGAACTCCAGTTTTTCCTCTCACTGTCTTCCTTAGCTGATCTTTTTCAGTGTCTCATCTACCCTGGGTGCAGTCCAGCATGCTCTCAAACACACACTTCTTTCCCTATTCTTCACTTCACTACACGCATATGCATCTTACAAATTATATAATCTTTTCAAAATTAAAGAAAAAGAAATGGCAACGACTTCATGAGCTTCGGAATCCCCTGGGGTGGGGACCATAGATGTCGTCATTTCTGGCTCCCTCGCTGCCGATATCGGGAACGCAGACCCGGGCAGCTGGGCTGGTTCTGCTACTGCCCATTCGAGATGTTCTGGACCTCTGCCTGATTCACTTTCTTAAACTTCTGCAACATTCGTGGCCTTTCCTCAAATTTCCATTCCGTTGAACACCCCCTCTCCACCTCTAAAATTCACCTTCTCTCCCTCACTGAAACTCGGGTGTCTGAGACAACTGGCAGCAACCCCTTTTCTGTTCCCTCCTACTTTATACTCAATTTCATTTCAAAGGTGGATGTTGCGTATATGTACGCAACGACCAAACTTGCTCTCGTATTCAAGAACTTGAATCCTCCAAATTGTACACCCTCTGGCTGTGGCTCAATTGCCATCTCAAACTAAATACATCTGCGCTGTCTACCTTTCTCCTAATTCTACTGACTATCCAAAATTCTTTGACTACCTCACTTTCAAAGTGGAATACATTCTATCCCACTCTCATTTTGCTGAAATCTCCATTTTAAGAGATTTCAATGCTCACTGCCACCTTTGGCTTTCTTCCCATTTCACTGATATCCTGGTGAACTAGCTTACAACTTTTCTATCCTGAATGACTTACAGCAGATTGCACAGCACCCTACTCGTATCCTCGATCGCCTTGGAGGTAAGCCCAACATTCTGGATTTATTTTTTACCAATCATCCTTCTTACTGTCAAACGTTTTTCTCCGTTGAACTCCTCCGACCACAATCTTATATCTGTTTCCTGTCCTATCACTCCAATTCGGTCTTTGGCACTTTCGTGCCGTTAATTTGGAGGCCCTTAGGCAGTACTTCTCTGATTTCCCAAGGAATGATTACTACTTCCGTGGCTGGGGTCCTTCCGAGTGTGCTGAGCGCACCACAGAGGTGATTCTCTCGGGCATGGAGGTGTACATTTCATATTCTATCCACTACCAATGAAAAAAACCCTTGGTTTAACTTTGCATGTTCTTATACTACCCGCAACAGAGAGGAGGCCTTCAGAAAGTACGTCACCATCCAACTCCTGATTCTCACTTAGTTTATATTTCTGCCCAGAATCGTGCAAAATCTGTTCTTCGACTCGCCGAAACTTCCTTTATCAGGCAAAAATGTGAAAACCTATCCAATTCTAATTCTTCTCGCTCTTTCTGGCACCTAGCGAAGAACTTCTCTAACAACTTTACTACTTCTTTTTCTCTCCTTTTTTCCATTCCGACGGCTCAGTTACCGTCTCTTCTGCTGATAAAGCTGAACTCTTCGCTCAAACTTTCGCCTCCAACTCAAACCTGGATAATTCAATGCTGTTCCTCCATCTCCTCCTCGCTCTGATTAATTATGTCAGAAATTAGAATCTCTTCCAAAGATGTTTTTTTGCCCTGTTTGAGCTCAACTCTACGAAGGCGTACGGTCCTAATGGTGTCTCTCCTGTTGTTCTCAAGAACTGTGATTCTGTGCTGACACCCTGCCCAGGCAAACTTTCCCGTCTTTGTCTTTCATCTGGTACTTTTCCTTCCAGCTGGAAGTTTGCTTTCATTCAGCCTGTCCCAAAGAAGGGTGACCACTCTCATCCCTCCAACTATCGTCCACTGCTTTGATTTCTTGCCCTTTTAAGGGTTTTTAATCTATCCTCAATAGGAACATTTTCAAACACTTCTCAAATTCTTCTTTCAGATCGTCAGTTTGGGTTCCGCAAGGGACGCTCAACTGACAATCTTCTTGTATATCTCTCTGACTCTTGATCATCCTCCTTTCGGGATTTCGGTGAAACCTTTGCTATTGCGCTAGACATATCAAAAGCTTTTGATAGGGTCGAGCACAAATCTTTAATTTCCAAATTGTCCTCCTTCGGTTTTAATCCTTCTATCTGTGCCTTAATCTCGAATTTCCTTTCTGGTCGATCTATAGCTGCGGTTGTAGATGGCCACTGTTCTTCTCCTAAAGCTATTCATAGCGGTGCTCCTCAAGGCTCTGTCCTGTCACCCACTCTTTTACTTTTATTTATTAATGATCTATTAAGCCGCACTTCCTGTCCTATCCACTTCTATGTCGATGATTCCACTCTTCACTTCTCCATCCGCCTCACAAAGCGTCCATCTCAACAGTCACTCCATGATTTGTGTAACACGGCTATGGTGCACCCGACCTCTTATCTTTCTACTATCTCCGATTGGGGCAGATAAAAACTTGTGGTTTTCAGTGCCTCAAAAACTCAATTCCTTCATCCGTCTACTCGTCACAATCTTCCACACGACTATCCCCTTACCTTCAACAAAACACAACTCAATTCATCCTCTTCTCTTAACATTCTTGGCGTTTCCTTTTCTCATGATCTTTCTTGGAAAGATCACATATACTCGCTTTCTAAAACAGCTTCTAATAGGTTAGGTATGCTGTATCAACTCCGCAGTTTCTTCACCCCCACTCAGTTATACAGGGGTCTTTCCGCCACTGTATGGAGTACGCTTCTCATGTGCGGGGTGGCTCAACCCACACAGCCGTACTTGACCAGGTGGAATGAAAGGCTTTTCTTCTCATCATTTACCCGACTCTTACTGACTGTCTTCAACCCCTCTCTCTTCACCGCAATGTTGCCTCATTCTTTCTCTATTATCGCTATTATAACGAACACTGCTCTTCTGAACTCTCTAACTACATGCCTCCTTCTTTAAGGAGAGCACGCAGTACCAGACTTTCGACACATCCTAATTCCTTTTCTGTCCGACTCTCTAACGCAAGGGTTAATCGTTATTTTCACTCTTTCATCTACTGAACCGGTCAACTTGGAACAATCTTCCTCAATCCATCTTTCTTCCTGTATGACTTCCAATCTTTCAAACGCATATTTTCGAGACATCTCAAAAACCTTTGGACCTTGATTTTAGCTCTCTTCTTCCTCTATGGGAGGAGAGGCTCTTTTTTGGGCATTCGCCCTTGGCCCCTCCTTCCTGCATAAATAGTTATATATATACTATATATAAAACTAATCATCGATGCATATATATATATATATATATATATATATATATATATATATTAACACACAGGGTGTCCCAAAAAAAACTATATACTCTTTATAGCATCATATATTTTATAATTAAAAAAAAACCAAACAATATATTGTTATAGCAATTGCCAATGAAAGGTAAATTAGTAATCTAAGTGATCAAAATGTTATAGCGAGTTGTTTGCATATAAAATTTAATTAACTACGCCAAGTGCTCAAAATGTTCTCCGGCGGCATGAATGCACTTTTGAATGCGTCGACTAACTGATTCGCAGACATGGACTAATCTGGATGCTGTGATGGTCCCGCACTTTTCCCTAATTGCATCCTTAATGTGTTCGAGTGTTGCGGGTCTTGTACTATAAACTGCATCCTTCAGGTAGCCCCACAAGTAAAAATCAAGTGGAGTCAAGTCCGGTGAACGTAGAGGATACTCAACGCTTCCTCTTCGTCCTATCCAACGGTTAGGCAACGTTTCATCGAGGTACCTTCTGACATCACAATGATAATGAGGGGGGGGGGGCTCCATCTTGTTGAAAGTAAAAGTCGTCGTTTCCAAACAACTTCCGAACTGCAGGTATAATTTCTGTCCGCAGCATGTCGAGATATGCGGCACCGGTAACTGTCCCATTAAAGAAAAATGGTCCAACCAAACCCCTGATGATAAACCACACCATGCTGTTAATCATGGTAAATTAACATGTTTATCCACATAAACGTGTGGATTATCAAGTGACCAGTACCTGCAGTTGTGTCGATTTACTGTGCCATTCAGCTTGAAGGTAGCTTCATCAGACCACACGATTTTGTTGGCAAACTGTACGTCTTCGGCTTCCATTGACTGAAACATTCACAAAATTCGAGTCTGCGATCAGGGTCATCTTCAGTCATGGCGTGTAACAGACTTGGAATGTAGCTTTTCCATTTTGCCGACTTTAAAATCCGGTGAACACCTGATTTGCTGATTCCGGTCTCACGGGCGCATTGCCTAACTGATTTCTGTGGTGATCGATTAAATTTTTGCAACACTAAAACGGAGTTTTCATCACTCGCACTTGATTTGCGTCGTCCAGATCTTCGCTTGTGCATATCTTGAGCAGATCCCTCTGCCTCAAACTTGTCACGGATGCTTGTAATGGCGAGACGTGTCGGTGACTTTGTACCAAATTCCCGGATCCATTGCCGCTGGACTTCGGACACATTCTCAAATTTCGAATACCATTTCAGAACACTTTTTCGTTGCTCCAGTGTCAAACGTTTACGCAACATGGGTTCTTTTGCTGAACTGAATAAAGTTGAATGCTGTAGAGTTTGAATCGTGGAATGAATGCGTAGGCTAAGTCCGAAGCAAGCTAGTGAGTGACTAGACTACGTTCGGTCCATAGGCTTCGCCATTACAAGGCCTTTGATAAAACAATGCCAGGCTTAGTCGACGCATTCAAAAGTGCATTCATGCCGCCGGAGAACATTTTGAGCACTTGGCGTAGTTAATTAAATTTTATATGCAAACAACTCGCTATAACATTTTGATCACTTAGATTACTAATTTACCTTTCATTGGCAATTGCTATAACAATATATTGTTTGGTTTTTTTTTAATTATAAAATATATGATGCTATAAAGAGTATATAGTTTTTTGGGACACCCTGTGTGTATATATATATATATATATATATATATATGAATGAATAAAACCACGAAGGAAAGGAAACACAAAATGGTGCTCAAGCGCTTTCGTCTAATGACATCCTCAGGAACACTGAAGTACATAAAAAGGTTAAGCCTATATATAGGTTACAGAAAGAAAAAAAGAAAAAATAAATAACATACATACACACACACACACACATATATATATATATACAAATACATATCTATATATACAAATACATACATACATACATACATACGGTCCGGATTCCATATATCCCATACAACTAAAAGAATTAAAAGATAGCATTGTTGTGCGCTAACAAAGATTTTTAATGCGTCTATTTCTGAGGGGTGCGTACCAGATAATTTCAAGTTAGCAAACGTAACACCTATCTTTAAGAAAGGCGATAAAGGTGCGGCGGGAAATTATAGGCCAATCAGTTTAACGTCTGTTGTAGGTAAGCTACTGGAATCAATAATTAGGGATCGTATAGTCGAACACTTAGAAGTGCATAATCTGGTCAGAAATACGCAGCACGGTTTTAGGCGAAACAAATCTTGCTTAACTAATCTTTTAGAATTTTTCCAAAGCGTGGTTAACGTTTACGATAGACATCGGGCGGTTGATGTAGTGTATTTAGATTTTCAAAAAGCGTTTGACACCGTGCCGCACAAACGACTGATTGAAAAAACTAAGGCTCATGGAATCAGGGGTGTAGTAATAAATTGGCTAGAAGAATGGTTGCGAGGCAGGAAAGAGGGTGGTCGTTGATGGAGCGGAGTCGTGTTGGACTAATGTAGCGAGTGGCGTTCCTCAGGGTTCTGTATTGGGCCCCTTGCTTTTTCTCATATATATTAACGATTTAGATGTCGGCCTAGTCAGTACAGTTTCAAAGTTTGCGGATGACACGAAGCTGGGTGGTAGGGCGATTAATGACGAAGATAGAGGTAAAATTCAGGAAGATCTGAATAAAATCGTTGATTGGTCAGTCACTGGCAAATGAGATTTAACGTGGATAAGTGCAAAATTATGCATATAGGTTCGCGTAACGGTAATTTTGCGTATAGTATGTCAGGGAAAGATTTAACAAGCGTAGAGCAGGAAAAAGATTTAGGAGTTATAGTCACTGGTGATTTAAAAGTAGCGAAACAAAGTACAGCGGCGGTCAATAAGGCGAACAAAGTGTTAGGTTTCATAGCTCGAAATTTTGAGTACAAATCGCGCGATATTATAGTTCCTCTTTATAAATCATTAGTTAGACCCCATTTGGAGTACGCGGTCCAATTTTGGAATCCGCATATGCGCAAAGATATAGACAAAATCGAAAGAGTTCAAAGACGAGCAACTAAGATGATTCCGTCTCTTAGGTCAAAGTCGTACGAGGATAGGCTTAAAGAGTTAAAATTGACTACACTCGAGACTAGGAGGTTAAGGGGTGATCTAATCCAGGTTTTCAAAATTATGAATGGGTTTGATAACTAGATAGAGATAGCTTTTTCGAAATCTCAATATAATAGGACTAGAAATAACGGGTGTAAGTTGACAAGTAGAAGGTTCGAGACAGCAGTTGCGAAAAACTTTTTTACGCATAGAATAGTAAATAGCTGGAATAGTTTGCCGGTAGAAGTAATTAGTAGCACGTCTATAAACATGTTTAAGAATCGATTGGACGCGCATGTTGATAGAAAGGGTATAGTTTAAGGTAGTAAAATTAAGGCTTTGTGGGGATAGATCCCACAGCTCAACACAAGTGTTGTGGGATATAGGGAGGCAGCGTCTTGGGTTAGGGATACTCTCTGTCCTTACACACCCCATTTAAAGAGATTCCTCTGCCGAGCGGTGCCCCCCATAGTACTGTGAGGTATTGAAAAACTCATGATCTTCACTTGCCCCACAAACACCTTTAAATGTGAGACCCATAATGGGTGCACACACATTTCATTACTGTACATTCTTTACAGCCACACCTACACTTTTCCTCGTATGTGTATACACAATACACGATTACGAACACAGTTAGGTAGACCAGCCATGAGTGGATCCTAGGGTCTTTGTTGGTCTGAAACATTATAACATTATAACATATATATACAATAAACAGAGAAGTAAAAATAAAAAATTAAAAATTAAAACCTTAAAGGATTACCAGTAAGGCGTACAGATTTGTAAGGAAAAATATCGATTTTTAGCACAAGATCAAATGGATTATAAAAATACAAATTTATACTGGAACTCTCCCCGGGTTTTAACACACTGCTGCCTATGGTCAGGTTTCGATATATATAAAAAAATAATAAAATGCAAATTAAAAGTTAATCGATTTTTAGCACAAGATCAAATGGATTAATAATACAAATTTATACTGGAACTCTGCCCGGGTTTTAACACACTGCTTATGGTCAGGTTTCGATATATATAAAAAATAAAATGCAAATTAAAAGTTAATAAAGTAGAAGACAAGTTTACCAAAGATTTAATGTTTTACCCTTCTTATCTAAATCTGTTTTAAAGGAATTCAAAATAACAGGATCGAGTTGAAAAAGACCTTTGCTTATGTTGAAGTTATTTGAAAGTTGGATAATGGCAGACTCAAGAATATTTCTATTAACAATGTTGCTTGAATGGAATAAAACTGAAGCATTATTCCAATCAATAAAAAATTCCATGGATCTTACGGAAAAATTGAATAATGCACGTACTGAAACTAACGATAAATTGATCAGTTTTGATGTTTGTTCATTGTTTACAAAAGTGCCGATTGACGATATGCTTGACTTTCTCTCCCAAGAATTACATAAGTATGACCTGCCACTACCTTCACACATTGTTTTGGAACTCATTAAGCTTTGCATCAAAGAGTGTAAATTCACTTTCAATAACGAGTATTATCAACAAGTTTTTGGGATGGCTATGGGCAACCCCTTATCGCCCCTCCTCTCCAATATTTATATGGAGTTTTTCGAAATTACCTATATTCCGAGAATCCTGGGGTTGGCATCCCTTGGTTGCGGTACGTCAACGATATTTTGTGTATCTGGCCCATGAATCGTGACCTGGATAGCTTCCTCCTTCAGTTAAATTATCAAGTCCCCTCCATTAAGTTTACTTTAGAAGTTGAGCAAGACAATTCAATCCCATTTTTGGATGTGCGTGTACATAGGGAAAGCCCAGGTTTTAAGTTTAGTATCTATCGGAAAACGACAAACAATTTGTCCTACGTACACTTTTACTCGGACATGATACCCCCACTAAGAAGGCCATATTTTCATCAATGTTTCTCCGCGCCCTTAGGATCGCCAGTCCGGAATACATCGATGCCGAATTGGAAAAAATCAACGGTATTGGAAGTGATTTGTGTTATCCATCTGCGTTTATGGAATCTTGTCTCAACAAGGCAAAACGAACTTTCTATCGTGTCAATATTAACACTCGTACTTTGTCAAAAAATATTTTAGTACTTCCATTTTTCCCGGGCTTTTTAGGCATTGCTAATGTACTTAAACTTTTGGATATTAATGTAGTATTTTCATATAACAATATTGTGAAAAATATCATAGTAAAAAATAGCCCTACCAATAATTCAGGCATTATCTATAAAATTGGTTGTAAACAATGTGATTCCTTTTACATAGGTCAGACGGGAAAGGATTTGCACACACGTATAAAACAGCATCAATATTCCGTTAGAACAGGACAGTTGTCCAGTGCCCTTTTTGTCCATTTGTCAGAGTTAGCCCACTGTATTGATTGGAATAATGCTTCAGTTTTATTCCATTCAAGCAACATTGTTAATAGAAATATTCTTGAGTCTGCCATTATCCAACTTTCAAATAACTTCAACATAAGCAAAGGTCTTTTTCAACTCGATCCTGTTATTTTGAATTCCTTTAAAACAGATTTAGATAAGAAGGGTAAAACATTAGATCTTTGGTAAACTTGTCTTCTACTTTATTACTTTTAATTTGCATTTTATTTTTTTATATATCGAAACCTGACCATAAGCAGTGTGTTAAAACCCGGGCAGAGTTCCAGTAGAAATTTGTATTTTTTATAATCCATTTGATCTTGTGCTAAAATCGATTAACTTTTAATTTGCATTTTATTATTTTTTTATATATATCGAAACCTGACCATAGGCAGCAGCGTGTTAAAACCCGGGCAGAAGTTCCAGTATAAATTTGTATTTTTATAATCCATTTGATCTTGTGCTAAAAATCGATATTTTTCCTTACAAATCTGTACGCCTCACTGGTAATCCTTTAAGGTTTTAATTTTTTATTTTTTATTTTTACTTCTCTGTTTATTGTATATATATGTATGTATGTATGTATGTATGTATGTATTTGTATATATAGATATGTATGTATATATATATATATGTATGTGTGTGTGTGTATGTATTTATTTATTTTTTCTTTTTTCTTTCTGTAACCTATATATAGGCTTAACCTTTTTGTACTTCAGTGTTCCTGAGGATGTCATTAGACGAAAGCGCTTGAGCACCATTTTGTGTTTCCTTTCCTTCGTGGTTTTATTCATCATAAATATTCTTCACGTGTTACTTTCGTGAAATAATTTTCATATATATATATATATATATATGTGTATATGTGTGTGTGTGTGTGTATGTGTATATATATATATCAATGAGGAGGAAAAAAAAATTAGTTGTTGGTATCTGAGGAAATGAAATTTGGAATCCTTCTCATAGTGTATTGGATTCCTATCACGTTGTCCCCACTTTCTTTATGAATAAGTGAGGGGGGGAGGGGTAAAGAAGGAAGGAAGGAACTGGGGGGGGGGGGGAATGTGAACAAATGAATGAGATAAAGTATGTTTAGGCGAAATTGGGTGGGGTAGGGGGAGGAAGAGGGACAGGGAACAAAGTCCCCCAACGCGACCCCTTCCTAACGGTTATCAATACCGCCTTTAAAAGGAATTAAATTGCTTCGTACGTGTTTTGTGAATATTTCAACCGTTATTTTTAAAATTTTGAACTCATTGCGAAGCGCATCTCTTTCATATATATATTATATACACCTAAGGTTTCAAATATGGACAAAGAACTCGGTGACAGAACGATTGAGTGTCCCGATCCCAATTTGGGACGTGTGTGTTGTGCCACGACGAAGGCCACATGCACATTGTCAGATTGGTTGACATTTTTAATTTTAAGAACATTGCCGTAATTTATGTCATTCACACAAATTCTTTGCCATGAAAATAATGAAGCCGTTTCATTGGTCAGTAAACGTAATGACTTCCCACACAGGCTTAATTCAATATTCTTTTGTTACCTCTCATCATGGTAATTATCTTTCAATCAGTAATTTAGGCTATCTGCTTATAAGGAACTCTTATCAACAGGTCTTCCTTTCCTGTGTCTGTCAGATTGCATTTCTTATCTATACGGTTGTTTTTCTTATTAACGAGGTTATACCCATATTTCTCAGTTTATGAGTAACTGCCAACGCGTTCCTTGTGTAGTTTAAATAATCTAAATTCATTGTCCGTCCTGATACGAGCAAGTCTAACGGTAGTGCTGCGTCTCTTTATCTGTGTATTATATATTAAAGTAGAATATACCAAAATTTAAGTCATTCTTAGACTCATACTGTTGTGGACGATAAACACACTTAAGGCTATTTAACTATTTTACTACTATCAGCCTATATAGCTGAGTTGAAAGACATTGGAGAAATTACAGGGTGTTTCTAAAGTCGCGCAACCCAATGTATAGTACATAGTTTTATATATATAGGGTGATTCAAAAAAATGTTAACACTTATATGAGGTTTTATTTTTTAATTCCAATTTATTTGTAAACATTTTTTGTGATGCAAACAGTGCTTCATACAGTCTCTACTTGCTGTCCACGGATATCTATGCATGTATGAAAGCGGTCAAACGTTGCTTCCAGAGCCCTAAGACTTATTCAGTACTCTTTAATCTTCAGGTTGAGTCACGCAAATCGGGTCTTACATTCGGTCAAATGAGCTTAGAGTGATTGCGACTCAAAAAAATTATTGTAGGTAGAGTTACTAGTCTCCTTGGATGTGGATTTGGAATGGAGGAAATCACCATCCTATACTTAAATATCATATATAGGTTAACATAAATGAATACAGCTAGTTATGAATTAAATGTATATTAATTGGGAATTAATTTTCGAGTCGGGGGGGGGGGGGGGGGAGATCAGGTCTGGAATCAGAATCGGAATTGAAGCAGTAGTTTTCGCGGCTGGAATTGGAATCGAAGAAAATTCAGGAATGGGGAATCATCGGAACTGAAGCAGTAGTTTTCGCGGCTAGAATTGGAATCGAAGAAAATTCAGGAATGGGGGATCGGAATTCAAGACGTGCTGAACTTCATGTATCTCCCAGTCATGCCGAAAACAGGAATGATGAATCAAGAGTTTTGGCCCTAAATTAAGTGAAAGAGAACGAAAACGGGTTGTATTCGTTCTGTAACCAATGACGGCTCCTCCGACAGATGGTTAGTTTCTCCTCCTTCATTTGTCTGACGAATATTTGCATTTGTGCTATGAAGTGTCGCGTCGCAATACCAAGACTAAATTACCTATTTCTCACTTTGACCACACTTTAATTGATATATTAAAAACGTTATCTGTACAATGAGCCTTTCACGATCGACGATCTGTTCAAGTTTGGGTGAGAGAGAGAGAGAGAGAGAGAGAGAGAGAGAGAGAGAGAGAGAGAGAGAGAGAGAGAGAGAGAGAGAAACGAAATTAGGGAAAGAAAAATATAAACGATTATGAATAAAAATGAAATGGTTTGATTTCCACTTCACGCCATTCGCGGTGCGAAAGTGACAATGCTTGAGAATTATCGAGTTAACCAAACCTTAATCTACCTTCAATTTAAACCAATCTAATCTAACCTAAATCTAATTCTAGTTGAATAGGAAAGCTGAGGGTAAGAATAAAAATAATATGAAAATGAGACACACCTCATAAAAATATAGTAAATACACCTTGCCAAAAATACACCAAAATACAAAATTAGATTTTTATGTACTTTTCCTTTGTGAATATGTATGTACAGTCTGTTCAGAAAGTCCTGTCGTGAAACACCGGTTTTTTTTTTTTACCGATAAATATTGGTAAGAAACACGAGGTTTCGCGAAGGAACTTTTTTGGAATAGACTGAATGCCTAATAATCCGTGAGGAGTGCCAGAAACTGGCACAGCGCTCAAGCCAGACGAACTCGGCCCATTGCGTGAATTCACGTATTATTATCATTAACATCATCGGGATTCGAACGAATGACCTCAGTGTTTTCACTTTATTTATAGGTAAAAAGCGTTATTCACCGAACTTCCGGCTCTGGTTACGCGTGTGAGTAGTTTAAAGTATCTGTATACAGTGTAAAAATCTTAGGAGCTTCGTCTTCAACATGAAATTTTCAAGCTTTTTCAAAAACGTTATCAATTCTCTTAAATCGTCATCGCAAATTACTCAAATTATGATGAACGAAATACAAAAGGTTTAATTGACTTCATTAAAATATTTGAAACTGCAAAACAAAAGAAAATTACTCTCCACTTTTTTAAATTAATAAAACATTTTTCCAAAATATTTGTTTATACAATTTTGGTTTAATTTTAGAACGATACTCCCGTAAATGTCTCTTATCTTAAATCTGAATAAACTCCCCTTTTCTTTATGAAAATTACTTTTTAATAATGAATTTCAGACAAACAACAAACTCGAATTTAAAATTCTTTTGTTTTTGTAAAAATAAGTAATATTTACTATAAACTAAAATAAGTTAGGAATTTTAAAAATTACATAACTAAGTTTTGGTAAACGACTATCTCATGGACTATAGTATAATATAATATAATATACATATAAAATATCCTTTCATATACTGTTAATTTAATATGTAAGATGTTTTTCGTGTACTGTTAGGGAGCGAGTGTAGTTTACGTCCCCCTGTGGTGCCTAGTGTAGTTTACGTTCCCCTACATTATCCTTGTGTACTTTACGTTCCCCAACTTTGTCCGCGGGTACCTAATCAAATAAAACGTTAAAACAAACGAAATATTACGACTTAACCCAACCAATCGTCAATATATATATATATAATATATATATATATATATATATATATATATATATATATATATATATATATATGATGAATAAAACCACGAAGGAAAGGAAACACAAAATGGTGCTCAAGCGCTTTCGTCTAATGACATCCTCAGGAACACTGAAGTACATAAAAAGGTTAAGCCTATATATAGGTTACAGAAAGAAAAAAAGAAAAATAAATAACATACATACACACACACATATATATATATATATACACATACATATCTATATATACAAATAATACATACATACATACATAATATACAATAAACAGAGAAGTAAAAATAAAAAATTAAAAATTAAAACCTTAAAGGATTACCAGTGAGGCGTACAGATTTGTAAGGAAAAAATATCGATTTTTAGCACAAGATCAAATGGATTATAAAAATACAAATTTATACTGGAACTCTGCCCGGGTTTTAACACACTGCTGCCTATGGTCAGTTTCGATATATATAAAAAATAAAATGCAAATTAAAAGTTAATAAAGTAGAAGACAAGTTTACCCTTTTTGTCCATTTGTCAGAGTTAGCCCACTGTATTGATTGGAATAATGCTTCAGTTTTATTCCATTCAAGCAACATTGTTAATAGAAATATTCTTGAGTCTGCCATTATCCAACTTTCAAATAACTTCAACATAAGCAAAGGTCTTTTTCAACTCGATTCTGTTATTTTGAATTCCTTTAAAACAGATTTAGATAAGAAGGGTAAAACATTAAATCTTTGGTAAACTTGTCTTCTACTTTATTAACTTTTAATTTGCATTTTATTTTTTTATATATATCGAAACCTGACCATAGGCAGCAGTGTGTTAAAACACGGGCAGAGTTCCAGTATAAATTTGTATTTTTATAATCCATTTGATCTTGTGCTAAAAATCGATTAACTTTTAATTTGCATTTTATTTTTTTTTTATATATATATCGAAACCTGACCATAGGCAGCAGTGTGTTAAAACCCGGGCAGAGTTCCAGTATAAATTTGTATTTTTATAATCCATTTGATCTTGTGCTAAAAATCGATATTTTTCCTTACAAATCTGTACGCCTCACTGGTAATCCTTTAAGGTTTTAATTTTTAATTTTTTATTTTTACTTCTCTGTTTATTGTATATATATGTATGTATGTAGTATGTATGTATGTATATATAGATATGTATGTATATATAATATATATATATATATATATATATATATATATATGTGGTGTGTATGTATGTTATTTATTTTTTCTTTTTTTCTTTCTGTAACCTATATATAGGCTTAACCTTTTTATGTACTTCAGTGTTCCTGAGGATGTCATTAGACGAAAGCGCTTGAGCACCATTTTGTGTTTCCTTTCCTTCGTGGTTTTATTCATCATAAATATTTTTCACGTGTTACTTTCGTGAAATAATTTTCATATATATATATATATATATATATATATAAATTGACGATTGGTTAGGTTAAGTCGTAATATTTTTGTTAGTTTTAACGTTTTATTTGATGGATTAATTTAAAAAATGTCTTCTAAAGATCGTAGTGTAGTTTACGTTCCCCAACTTTGACCTAGTGTAGTTTGTGTCCCCTTTTGCGTGAGGGGGACGTAAACTACACTTGCTCCAACGTTAGTTTAACATAAAATATTCTTTAATATACTGTTAATTTAACATGTAAAGTGTTTTTGGATCACCTGAAGATCAGGGCCCCCAGCCTTCGTTAGTTAGCCTTATAAGCTTATAAGGCAAACTAACGAAAATACCACGACTTAACCTAACCAAATGTAATTTGAAATTAATGAAAATTTCAAATTAATTGCATTATCCTTTCTATGAAGGATAATTTATACTTTCTCACTCGCAGTCATTGCAATGGTAAACATTCAAGAGTGTAAATATTCCAAGCACAAACGAAATAACATATTAATACCAAAGTCAAAAAAGTGTTCATGAATGTATAAAAATTCACGTTTTCACGAATAAACGTGTGAAAATTCACGTTTGTCATTTTACTTCTTTAATCTTATTTTAATTGCTTAGTTTGATTGTCCTTGTTTTTCATTTAATACTCTCTCTCTCTCTCTCTCTCTCTCTCTCTCTCTCTCTCTCTCTCTCTCTCTCTCTCTCTCTCTCTCTCTCCTGGCCTGGATAGTGTTCGATGTACCGCGACAGTCGTTGCCGATAGAATAGAAAAACTGAGCGTGTTTAAGGCTCCAGGGCCAGACCAGTTTCTCCCCAGAGTGTTGCGGGAGGTGCGAGACCAGGTGGCTCCCCACCTGGCTACAGTCTTCAACAAATCGTTGGAGACGAGCCAGGTGCCTGGTGACTGGAGGGAAGCCAACGTGACCCCTATCTTGGTATGATAAGAGTAGGGCGATTGATATACTTTATCTCGACTTTGAGAAAACCTTTGATAAGGTACCTCACCGCCGGCTAATGGCGAAAGTCCGCGCGTTGGGTATCGGTGGGGAAGTAGGTAGGTGGATTGAAAACTGGCTGAAGAATAGGCGGCAGAGGGTTGTAATTAAAGGGGTTAGTTCAGGTTGGGCATCGGTCACTAATGGGGTTCCTCAGGGTTCCGTTTTGGGGCCAATGTTGGGACGCCCGAAGCGATCGAGCAACTGCGTGCGGACCTAGGTAGGATAGGAGAGTGGTCCGAAAAATGGCAAATGTCATTTAACTTGGGTAAATGCAAGGTGATGCACATTGGCTACGCCAATCCCAAGTCGGACTACTCGATGTTGGGGAGTAATATCGAGGCCACTGATTTGGAAAAGGACTTGGGTGTGCTAATTAGCAGCGACCTTAAGTTTACGAAACAGTGCGTAGAGGTGGAAAAGAAAGCCCAGAAGCTGTTGGGTTATATCAGGAGGCAATTTCAGTTTCGGAACAAGGAGATTGTGCTCTCTCTGTACAATTCTCTGGTTCGGCCGCACCTGGAGTATGCTGTGCAGTTCTGGTCGCCTACCCTCAGGAAAGATATTGAGAGGCTGGAGCGAGTGCAGGCGAGGGCCACAAAGTTAATCCCTTCCGTTAGGCATATGGGCTACAATCGACGCTTACGCGCCCTGGACTTGTTTTCGCTGGGAACTCGGAGGCTGCGCGGTCAACTCATCGAGGTTTTCAAGTTCTTACGTGGGTTGAACGATGTCGATTTTAGAAGCATGTTTAGTTTAAATGATAACCCAACTCGCAACAATGGTTGAAGTTGGATTTGAAACGGTTAAGGACTAGTGTGTGTGAGAATTACTTTACGTATAAGATCTGTGACACGTGGAACAGTTTACCTTCAGAAGTTGTGAACAATTCCTCTGTGGATCATTTCAAGAAAAGGTTAGACCAAATCTTGCACACTATTTGAGTGTGTAGAAAATTTTCCCTGGCACCCGTTGTCATTGGTACCTCCTCGGTATGGGCCGCAAGGCCTTTTGAGGTACTTCTTTTCCTTGTAACTACTTGTAACTCTCTCTCTCTCTCTCTCTCTCTCTTCGCATTTTGGAGTATGTCCAGTCGTATCTGATACTTCGTTTTTCGTTTGGAAATTCGTGATTTGGAGTGACTCCGCCTTTCTTTAGGGTCGAAGTAAAATATCTAAAATTCGAAACGCGATTTTCAGACGACAGACGAGAGACAAGGGGAAAAAAAAGAAAGTTTTCAAATTTAGTCGTGCTTTTTGAATTCTTGAACGTTGTGGAAATATATACTCGTAGATTTTCTTACAAGCGAAAATCCGACTTGAATGTAAAAAATGAATCATTTTGGATTGCTCGTACGTACGATCTCTTTTCAAGGTCAGTCATTTAATATTTTTAATGGACTCTATTTCTTATAGAAAATATACAGTAAATAGCGTATAAATATTTCTCTAAAGAAAGTTATGTTTCTCCCATTCTATGTGGAGGAACGCACAAATAACAGTAAAGATTACGTGAATAACCCGACGATAGAAATGACGATGATTTTATTGGCTTTAAAAAAAAAAAAAAAAAGTCGAAAAGGCTAATAATTTCCGGGACATCTTTTCTCGTAATAAAATGTTTATCAGTTAATATATAATAAAACGCAAATAATAATAATAATAATAATAATAATAATAATAACAACTTCCATTCTTAGTTTTTAAATGTAAGGAGAAAATCCTATATTGAATATTGTACATTGAAATCTCTTATCATGTTTTAATGAATACAAAAAAAAATTGGGGGCGGGGGGAAGCGACGCCATTTATTTCCAGTAAATCTTCTCGAAAGCTTTATAATTCATCAGAAATAAAATTTTAAATTACCAATTTATAAACGATATACCATATGTCCCACAAAAAAGTACACCCAACTTTAGACTGTACTAACTCCTCCAAAAATTGAGATATTTTGGATCTGTTTGTTTGATTTAATATAGCAAATTATTCTTTGTTAACGTTCAAATTTATTCATGTTTAAACAATTTAGTGTTTAAGCATCTGCTTTTAACTGAAGGGTACAGCAAAATGGGTTGCGCCGAATGATCATTTCTCCCAGCCAGATAGCTCCTCTTGCTTTAACCAATGTGCTACTTTTTACGTCGAAGGATATTGCAAATATTTTTTTTAAATAATTCGAACTTTTGTATCTAAGATACGAGTCATACATATAAATGAAGAATCTGAATTACTAAATTTATAAATAACTTTGAAACCCTTATCAAGCAGTTTACACGAAGGCAGCGCCTTCTCATGGTCACAACTTATCTGCAAACTAAAAGCTTAAAACAAGTTCAGAATACCTTCGAACTGCAATTTCCCGACAGAGCTTCTCCAACTAAACATACAATTTTGAAGAATGTCCGGAAATACAGAGAAGAAGGAACGGTCCTCAATTTGAACAAAGGACGTTCAAGCCATCCGAAGACGGCAAGAACAGACGAGAACATTCAGCATGTTCGGCATTTATTAGAGAGACATCCAAAAGTGTCCACCAGGCGAAATGGTACAGAACTCTCACGCATGTCATTTCATCGAATAGTTCGTGAGGATTTGAATTTGTACCCATACAGAATGGAAATTCGACATCAACTCATTGAAGGAGATCTACCTCGCCGCCTAAGATTTGCCCAGTGGTTTCTTGAAAAACTAGAAAGATTCACGGAACAATTAGTGGTTGGAGATGAGGCGGCCTTTTTCATGAATGTCTAGTGAACAGACAAATCTGCCGTCAGTATGCACCAAAAAATCATCCACCTGACAATCATATCTACGAAAAGAATAACTCTAGACAAAAACTGTCTCTCTGGGTAGGACTGTGCGGTAATGGAGCGTTAATTGGCCGGTCTTTTACGATGGTAATCTAAATGGTGAAGCTTACCTAGAAATGATAGACCGAGAAATCCTTCCACAAATACGTATTACTTATGGAAACCGATTTAATCGTATTTGGTGGGTGCAAGACGGAGCTCCTGCTCACAGGAGAGTTATTGTGAAGGAACGCTTGCAGGAAGTCTTCACCAAAGAGTAATTGCTACAGGCCATGACATTGAATGGCCTCCCAGAAGCCCTGACTTGATCCCGTGTGATTACTTTTTATGGGGTCATTTGAAAAATAGAGTATTTGCATCACAACCTATCAATTTAGATGATTTGAGGACTCGTATCACAGCTGAAATCAACTTGTTAAAAGACAATCCAGATCTTATCAAAAGAGTGATGGGGAAGATGAGAGCTCGACTCCAGATTTGTATCGATAGGAATGGCGGTCATGTTGAAAGAAAACGAAACTAAGCATAACTTTTGCAATAAGGAATAAAGAAAAATCTGCTTTGTATCTTATTAAAATTATGTTAAAGTATCTATTATTATGTATTTGTCTTTTCATTACATCGATAGCACACACATCATTTTTTCACTGACCAATTTTGCGCAATCCATTTTGTTGTACCCTTCAGTTAAAAGCAGATGCTTAAACACTAAATCGTTTAAACATGAATAAATTTGAACGTTAACAAAGAATAATTTGCTATATTAAATCAAACAAACAGATCCAAAATATCTCAATTTTTGGAGGAGTTAGTACAATCTAAAGTTGGGTGTACTTTTTTGTGGGACATATGGTATATATATATATATATATAATATATATATATATATGTATATATACTGCAACGAAAATGAATAGCATTTTTCTTGTAAACTTTCGGATTGATTTTAAAAGTACGGATGTACAGCGAGGACTGACAAAAATAAATAGACATCTCTGCCTTTTTCCCAAATTCTTTTGGACTTGATGATAAAAATGAATAAATAATAGCAAATTTATTAACTCAATAAATACAAAGGATAAAGAAACCCAATTTTAAATATATTCATTCAATTAATTTATTATTATTTATTGACTTTTATAAGAAAATTACAAAAAAAAGGTTTAAAAAAAATAAAAACAGATACGTCTATTTTAGTCAACCCTCTGTATAGTTTTACATTATTATATGAACAAAATCGAATTTCATAATTGTGACGTTCAACCATAAATATGTAGAACGTTATTATTCGAATTGGACGTTATAGGAACGTTCAACCATTTTTTAAGATTTAAATAAAAAATATAAAAAATAATTGTTTAATATTTTAACCTCGTGTGAATAACCAATATTATATTTACATTTCAGATTTCAAATGAAAATGACTAACCAAATTTTGTATAACCTAACCAGAAATAATATAACCTAATCTAACTAAACCTAATTTAAATTAACTTAATGAATTAACCCGACGTGCATGAGATCGAATTATTCGACCTTACGCGTGTTTAGAATTTTTTATGGCGACTTTATGCAAGCCAATATTGTACATATGTTTGTTCCTTTACATCAAATATATATATTGTGTGTGTGTGTGTGTGTGTGTGGTTGCAAGGCTGAAGCACTGCGGTATTAAATTTTAATTGCCTTTGTGTGTGTGTGTGTGTGTGTAATACATACGCGTACATTTGAAACATACTCAGAAATAGAGATAATTTCCAATATTACATGTAAAATGTGGGAATTTGAGAGTGCATACAAATACGTACAAAGTAAACTAATATTTGTTAATGTTTACGGGAAGGAATATTATGAGCGGGTTTATCTTTTCTGTTTGCATTTACCGTAATTAAAATGAGTGATTGAAAATACGATACAAAGGATCGTAATTTATAATTAGGCAGGAATAGGAATTTTGTGTGTGTGTGTGTGTGTGTGGTGTGTGTGTGTGTGTGTGTGTGTGTGTGTGATTTAGGGGATATAAGGAGTAGGAAAGAAAAAATTAGATTAGAAAATCAGCAAAATTCGATTTATAAAATAAAATAAAATGTCTACGGATCATTTGTATTTTTAAAAATGACTTTTCCCCCTATTTTCACTAAATACCTTCAACCAATTAATTCTAAATATGGAGAATATAATTCTAAAGATGGAGCATATAATTCTAAATATGGAGAATATAAATGGCATAATCAAATATTTTCATTCATTTAAAAGGGAAAATATTTTACCGAATACAGGATAAGCAAAAGTTGGCTACCCTAAATTTATTCAAGGGGCGTCGGTCGCGTACGTATAAAGTTCCGTTAAATTGATATGTTGTACTCGTAAGTTAAACGAACGACTCTCAACGTGTACATGAAATTCATACCCAATACCCAGTTACAATACGTGCACGAACGGTAAAGTGGGACTTTATTATTATTCATACATATTCATTTCATTGAAAGATGTTTTTACTCTCTATTTGGGGTATTTTTTAAAATAAAATTTTGATTACAAGAGAATTGATACCGAAAGGAGAAAATACAATTTAGATTTTCTGTCCCGTTTTAAATATTTTATTTTATCTATTTAATTATTTACTTTGCTCAAAATAGGAAATTTTAGGTGAGTTGAAATTTCTTATTCAAGTTTATTTGCTAAATATTATAAATTTAGTTATACGAGGCAAAACGCATTTTTGGAATGTCTTATATATATATATATATATATATGTAGTGCTTTTTTGTGATGGTACGCGCCGGTACGGCGTACCGGCACCGTTTTTTTTTCAGAGCGACGTGTTCACACGTGTGCTCAAATAAATTAATGTTCCTATCTCGACTGAGGGGAGAGGTGGGAGAGGAATTTTACAATTTATCAAGATGAGTACCGGCACTTTTTTTTTTTACAAAAAAAGCACTATATATATATATATATGGTGTGTGTGTGTGTGTGTGTGTGTGTGTGTGTGTAATACGCCTCTCCCCGGGTTCGGGCAAAGTCAGGATGTCACAGATTACTCGAGAGAAGGTATTACTTAAGCACTCCTAGATGCAGAAATCGTTTTCAAGTTCGAATTCCCACAATCGAGGAGTACTGTGTGGCCCGCAGAGCTGGGCACTTGCGTTTTTTTGCCCGTTTTTTTGCGGTACTGCGGTACTACTACCGCACTACCAAACCGGTACCGCATAACGCAGTACCGCAAAGGATCGCTGAAAGTACAGCAGTACCGCTACCGCATTCAAATTTCCCGCGGTACTTTCCGCGGTACCGACCAACACGGTAGTACCGCAGTACCGCAAAAAAAAACGCAAGTGCCCAGCTCTGCCTGAGTTTTAATATTAATCCACTAATATTTAATTTTTACCCCTTTTTTCCAACTATTTTCTTACTTTTTTACTTATTCTTACTTTTTTTACTTTCTTACTTTTTTACTTTTATATTAAAATATTTTTCGTGAAAAGCTTTCATGTTCCCCGATTACATATTCCAGCAAAGAATATTTTGATTAGATTACTCGCCATGAAATATAAAATCGAACGTAAAAATGTAAATATTGCGTAAATCTACGGATGTGATGTTTGGCGTTTGGCTTAAATTTACCATTTGAGAGTATATCTATATACTTTATGTAACGTATATTCCTTTTCTGAATAAAGATTTTTATTGTTTTTAAAATTATTTCCATACAGTTGTCAAACTCGTTCGATATATCATAATTATTATGAGGTATTATTATTATTATTTTTCTTTTTCTTTTAATATTTACTAAACCTTTTATCACTTAATTTACCCTTTGCAGTGCCGCATCCTCATATAATATATATATTCTTTTTATGTAGGAAAGAGAGGACAAGGGCGAATGCCCGCTAAAGCTCCCCTCTTGGAGGAAGAAGAGAGCCAAAATCATGGTCCAAGGTTTTCGAGATGCCTCGACACTCTGCGTTTGAACGATTGGAAGTCATAGACAGAGAGAAAGAAGGATTGAGGAAAATTGCTCCAGAGCTGACCGGTTGAGGAAATGAAAGATTGAAAATACGATTAACCTTACATTAGAGAGTCGGACAGGAAAGGAATTAGAATGTGTCGAAAGTCGGGTACTGCTTGCTCTCTTTAAAGGAGGAGGCATACAGTTTGAGAATTCAGAAGAGCGGGATCCGTTATAATAAGAGATAGTAAAGAGAAAGTGAGATTGAAGACACTCAGCAAGAGGTGGGGAATTGATGAGACGAAAAGCCTTTGATTGCATTCGGTCAAGTAGAGCTGTGTAGGTTGAGCCACCGCATACATGAGAAGCGTATTCCATACAAGGGCGGACAAGACCCCTCCCTGTACAGAGACAGTAACTGAATGGGAGTGATGAAACCGTGGAGTCGGTACAACACACCTAACATATGAGAAACTGGTTTAAAAGCGAGTATATATGTGATCTTTCCAGGAAAGTTTACGAGAATAGGCAACACCAAGATTGTTAGTAAAAGAGGAAGGATTGAGTTGTGTATTGTTAAAGATAAGGGGATAGTCATATGGAAAATTGTGACGACAAGACAGATGAAGAAATTGAGTTTTTGAGGCATTGATAGCCACGAGGTTTTCTCTACCCTAATCAAAGATAGTGCAAACATTAGAGATTAGGTGCACCATAGGTGATCGGGAATACGAGTAGGGTGCTGTACAATTTGCTCTAAGTCATTCAGGATAGAATAGCCAAAGGTGGTAGTAATCACTGAAATATCTTAAAATGGAGATTTCAGCAAAAGGAATGTGGGATAGAAGGTATTCCACTTTCGAATTGAGGTAGTCAAAGAATTTTAGATAGTCAGTAGAATTAAGAGAAAGGTACTCGTAGACAGCGCAGATATATTTAGTTCGAGAGGGTGTAGTTAGAGGGTATAGAATTCGGAGGATTCAAGTTCCTGAATACGAGAGCAAGTTTGGTCGTTGGGTACATATGCGCAACATCCACCTTTGGAATGAAATTGATCATAGTCTTAGTCAGAGAGAAAGTAGGAGGGTACAGAAAAGGGGTTCCTATCAGTCTTCCCATACACCTGAGCTTCAATGAAGAAAAGGTGAGTTTGTGTTCAACAGATTGGAAATTTGAGAAATGGCCATGAATGTTGTTGCAGAAGTTAATGAGAGAGAGAGAGAGAGAGAGAGAGAGAGAGAGAGAGAGAGAGAGAGAGAGAATGTACACAGTAATTACGTCGTAAAATGGATATGTTTTGTTTATTTTTCATTATGGCGCTCGAGTGAAGAATTATAATTTACTGTAATAAAATAATTATGCTTTGGAAAAAAATCAGTTTAAATATTTTGGAGTGTTTGACAATATGAACGAAAAATTTGAGAATTCTAATTCAAAGTACATTTATGTGAAGTTACGGGTTAAAAAAAATTGTCGAAGAAAATATACACTAAAATTCTACCAAAGTTTCCAAAAAATTACAATTGGTTGGGAAATAATTTTATGCAACACGCAATAAAGAAAGTGGTTGGTAGATAAATGGGTACCCTAAGTGGCCTAGTGGTTAAGACGCTGGGCTGCTGATGGGGCGTGGTTCGGATTCCACGTTAAACTGTAGGTCTAAGGTGGAGTGAAAAGCTTGACCTTCGTCAGAATGAACAATTCGGGTGGAAGCTAACCAAAGGTTATATATATATATATATTTTTTTTTTTTTTTTTTTGTGGTTGGGTACCGAATGCACTGTCCTTCCAAAAGAATTTTCTAATATCCTTCCAATTATGTATTACAGTATATAGGATGCTCGAGTCACTATTCGTTTATCTATCTACTTTTCATCTATCTTATCTTTTTTTCTCCATTTTACGATGGTACTCGTGAAAATTTCATGTTTTCGAAATATTTCTTAAACATAGTTGTTGTTCCACTTCACAATACTGTGTGTGTGTGTGTTGTGTATCAAAGAATTTTCATACTTATATTCGTCAGCCAGACTCTGTACTGAACGGACGCATTTCCTGAGCTCTGAGATTGCATCTACTTTTGCATATTGCTAAGAATTTTACTTTTGGAAAGTTTTGAATTTTATATACTTGCGTTTATATTCACATTGTTATAGTTAAGTAATTGAATATTAGTGGTTTTTGGCGATTTAGAAGTTTTCATAGCGTGCCAGCTTAATTTAACTTAAACTTGTGACGGTTATAAACTAATTTTTAACTGCGCGATGCCGTCGCAGAAAGCGTCATGTGTTAGGTGTCGGGTAAACCGGTGGTATTCGGAATTTAAAGATTATAATGGCGGTCCTATGACGATTACCGAGAGATCAGTTTGTTTCTTTTGCGAGTTAATGGAGGAAATAGTTGACATAAAACGCAGTGTACGTGAGGTAACGGAAGACTTGCAACGCTTGATGAGGGCAGGGGTAGGGCTATGGTTGACGAAAGCCGAACCAATACTAACGTTGAAGACGTTAGTAATTTGAAGGGTGAGGTGCGTAAACTAGTTTCTAGTTTAGGTAGCTTGTCGGGAAGATTGGATAGAGTTGAGGAAGGGGTTAAGGTTGGTTCGAGATTAGTAGACTGGGAGGGATTTAGAGAAGTTAAGGGTGGAGCTAGGCAGCGTACGTTAGGTGATAGGAATCCCCTCCTCCTATCGAGATTTCGAACCCTTTCACCCATTTGGAAAGGGACGTGAATGAGGGAGAAACTATTTTAATTGGGAACTCTTTAGTGCGCCATATGGACAAAGAATTCGTTGAACGGCATCCAACCAAGAGGAGGAGGGTCTGTCTCCCAGGGGCCAGGGTTGATAGAGTTAGGGACGAAGTGGATAGGATTGACGTTGCCTCCCGTCACTCGATGTTGGTGACGATGGTAGGAGGTAACGACTCGTATAGGCCCGATACGAGAGTGCCTGACCTTTTGGAGAGAGATAGGGGGTTAATTAGGTCCCTGAAGGCGAGGTCAGATAGGTCTTTAGTTTTAGGTATTACCCCTAGGCACGGGTTGGGTCTTAGGATTACGTCGAAAACCACATTTTTGATAATAAATTAGAAGAGATTTGTGCTGAGGAAAATGTACCCTTCGTAAAGCTGTGGTCCGAATTCAGTGATCCTAGCCCTTTTATAAAAGATGAGGTGCATTTTAATGAAATAGGTAATGCATGCTAGGTAGGTTAATTAACGATAACGTACGAAAGCTGTATAGATCGAAGCCTTCTTTAAACGTTGTTGGTCCGGGGAACGCGGGCCCGACGTGAAAAAGTTTAAAACGCCGGCCCGTGGTAAAAAATAACTTAAACGTCTTTTATTGTAACGCGCGTAGTATTAGAAATAAATTAAACGAATTTAAGGCGATAATTTATTCCGGCAACTACGATATAGTTGCTATCAGTGAAACGTGGTTAAATACTGTGACTCGAGACTTGTTGGGGGAACTTGATGTACCGGGTTTTAAACTCTTTACTAATGATAGGTTACATAGGTTTGGTGGCGGTGTTTTGCTATACATTCGTAATTCCCTTAGGGCTATCGAGGTTAAGATAGATTTTCCGGCAGCAACTAATGCGATATGCGTTGAAGTTAGGGCGCGTAGTATTAGTTTTAATTTTGTTGTTGTTTATAGACCTCCCGTTCAACCCCTCGATACCGATACTAGATTTTACTCACTTCTTGGTAACTTTATTGACAATCGGAACAGTATAATTGTCGGAGACTTTAACTGCCCTAATGTTAATTACGAGAATTTTACTGGTAATGAGGAGGGTTTGAGATTGATTGAGTTCATGGAAGATAATTTTTTACGACAGATGGTTACCGAACCAACGCGCGGTGACAATAATTTAGATTTGGTGATGACGAACGGCGAAAATATAGTCGAAGGTTTAGAAGTAGGCGAGAGTTTAGGATGTAGTGATCATCAAATTCTTAGGTTTAAGTTATTCATAGAAAACACTAAGGATAGTAACGTAATAGAAGTCCCTAATTTTCGTAGGGCTAATTTTGATAGTTTTGCGGATAGGATGAGAGTAGTGGACTGGGATAACTTATTTATGGGTAATGACACAAATTTGCATTGGGAGGCGTTTAAAGAAAGTTTTATGAATATTGAAAGGGAGTTTATTCCTCGTAGGCCCAAGCGCGCTAGAAATCATGGTAGGCCCAAGTGGTGGACTAGGGAAATAGGCGAGTTCATAATCGAGCGTAACAGAGCGTATAGACTTAAAAGCGCAATGGCACGGCGGTTAACTTGGATAATCTCTAGGAGCGCTTCATTTTTCAATATTAAACATACACTCATAAAACATATACCATTTGAAAGCTCACATTTTTCTGAGTCTAAAAATGTAGTAATCCAAAATTATCAATAGCAAATAAAAAGTAACGATTTAATTAATTGTTTGACGCGTGACGACTACATTATAAAGGTTGGCTAAGTTATAAATCTTCAGTCTGTGTTGTAAGATGGTATTTTTGGTAATTGTTACGCTAACCTAACCTAACATGAATATGTTATTACATTATCATTTGTATAATTTAGGTCTCGGGGGTACGGGGGCGGAGCCCCCGTAAAGATCACGCATCACAAATTGATTGGTATAGGGTTTTATATTTAAACCTAGTTACTTTTTATTTGCTATTGATACTTTTGGATTACTACATTTTTAGACTCAGAAAAATGTGAGCTTTCAAATGGTATATGTTTTATGAGTGTATGTTTAATATTGAAAAATGGAGCGCTCCTAGAGATTTACCGCTAACTTTAATAGATATATCGAGCTTAGACGTCAGGTTAAAAAATTAGTTAGGAATGCTAAGCGTAATTTAGAGATATTTATAGCTGTGGATAGTAAACATAATCGAAAAAAGGGTTTTGAATACGTCAATAATCGTAAGCCGATAAAAGATAACATAGGCCCTCTAGTGGATGTTAATGGCGCTTTGGCTTCTGACGCTCAGGCGATGGCGGGTATTTTCAATAATTTTTTTGCGATAGTTTTTACCGTAGAAGACGTAATTAATGTTCCCGACGTGGACGATATCGTTCCATTTAGTAGCGAGACTATTTTGGATGAAATAACTGTTTACGAGGGTGAGATTGCGCATTATATCGGTAGGCTAAAAGTTAGCAAGGCTCCAGGTCCTGACGCTTTTTATCCCAAACATTTGAAAGGGATAATCTCTAGGAGCGCTCCATTTTTCAATATTAAACATACACTCATAAAACATATATACCATTTGAAAGCTCACATTTTTCCGAGTCTAAAAATGTAGTAATCCAAAAGTATCAATAGCAAACAAAAAGTAACGATTTAATTAATTGTTTAACGCGTGACGTCATTAACTACATTATAAAGGTTGGCTAAGTTATAAATCTTCAGTCTGTGTTGTGAGATGGTATTTTTGGTAATTGTTACGCTAACCTAACCTAACATGAATATGTTATTACATTATCATTTGTGTAATTTAGGTCTCGGGGGTACGGGGGCGGGCCCCCGTAAAGATCACGCATCACAAATTGATCGGTATAGGGTTTTATATTTAAACAGTTACTTTTTATTTGCTATTGATACGTTTGGATTATTACATTTTTAGACTCAGAAAAATGTGAACTTTCAAATGGTATATGTTTTATGAGTGTATGTTCAATATTGAAAAATGGAGCGCTCCGAGAGATTTACCTTTGAAAGATTTGAAAGACGTTATTGTAGGCCCCTTAACGAAGATTTTTAATCAGTCACTCGAAACGGATTATTCCTGAAGACTTCAAATTAGCGGTCATTATGCAGAAAATGACATGGCCTGAAGTTGAATTCAAAAATACATTTTCTAGTGTATTTTGGTGTGCTTTGTCAAATATGACCTTCATTTCTTGTGCAAATGAACAGAAATACGTGTTTGGGCCATGCAATGACAACTGTATTTCTGTTCATTTGCGCAAGAAATGAAGGTCATATTCAAACAAAGCACACCAAAATACACTTGAAAAATGTATTTTTGACTACATTTTATACAATAAAGCATAACCTAACATGTTCATGTTACGAGATTTCGTAAACGACGCATTACCACAGGAAACGTGCAAAACACCTCAGAATTAACCAGAAAAGTTTGCTCTCGTCATTTTCGTTTAAACTAACGAAAATATTACGACTTAACCTAACCAATCATCAAGGGCGTACAGTTGACCTAACCGGGCATTCAGTTGACCTAACCTAACCAGGCATTCAGTTGACCTAACCAGGCATTCAACTGACCTAACCGGGCATTCAATTAACCTAACCGGGCATTCAATTAACCTAACACGTTAATATTGGTTATTTCACCTAAATATCTTCTGATCTTTTCGTATTATTTATCATCTAGGGCACATGACGAATCAAGTTCTCAAAGTCGAAACCACACGAACGGCACGTCATAATTCTATCACAAACACCATGAAACTGAATCCAATTAAAAAAAAAAATAGCCAGAACATAAAAACAAACTAATTAAGTCGCAGAGTAGCGAAAAAAATAGCCCAAGTTTAAATGAGTATATTTATATATATATATATATATTATTAGTATCATAATGTTCACCATTAATATGCATTTGCACAAAAAATGAGTGACAAATTTGAATAATGCAACTAAAACTACCTCATAAAAAGTTATTTTGATTTACAGGTCCAGCCCATGTCATTTAATACATACTGTATTGACCAAATAAGCTAACGTCACGCCCATTTTTAAAAAAAGGCGACCGCGCAGTAGCTAGCAATTATAGGCCCATTAGCTTAACGTAATTGTCGGTAAACTTTTGGAATCCGTGATTAGGGATCGTATCATCGATCACTTAGAAAGTAGAGATTTAATTAATAGTAGTCAGCATGGATTTCGACGCCACAGATCTTGTTTAACTAATTAAAAGTTAGTGCGCGAATACGATAGGCATAGAGCGGCTGACGTTATTTATTTAGATTTTAAAAAGGCGTTCGATACAGTTCCGCATAGAAGATTAATTGCGAAGGTTAAAGCGCACGGTATACGCGGTCAGGTAGCTAACTGGTTAGAGGAATGGCTTCGTGCTAGGAGACAGAGGGTCGTTGTTAATGGTAGTGAATCGGGGGGTGGATGTAGGTAGCGGTGTCCACAGGGTTTAGTGTTAGGCCCATTGCTATTCGTAATTTACATTAACGACATAGATGTAGGATTGACTAGTAACGTGTCAAAATTCGCGGACGATACTAAAATAAGCTGTAAGGTTGTTAACGAAGACGATAGAAATAGGCTCCAAGACGATGTAAATAGGATTATGGAGTGGACGGATAAGTGGCAGATGCAATTTAACGTAGACAAATGTAAAGTTTTGCATATAGGTTCTCGTAACAATAATTACACGTACACGATGGATGATAGAGAGTTAGCGAGCGTTGACGAGGAAGTAGATTTAGGCGTACGCGTATCTAGGATTTAAAAGTTAGGAACCAGTGCCTGGAGTCTTGCGCAAAAGCTAATAGGATGTTAGGCTTCATAACGCGTAATTTCGAATTTAAATCGAAAAATATTATATTGCCCCTTTACAAGTCCATAGTCAGGCCTCACTTAGGATATGTCGTTCAGTTTTGGTGACATACCAGCGTGTGATATGCCAGCACAAATTATAAAAAAAAAAAAAATTAGACTAACACGAACGTAGATGTAGCTCGTAGCGTAAACTAACCCACTTTTTGTTTAACTTTACCTACTTTTTTTTTTCTTTTTCTTATCCTCTCCTTACTTGCATGTCTGTAGTTTGCATGGTATGACAGTGAGTTAAGACTGTGTTTCCATGGTTTGTAAGCGTTCTCATTTTACTTCTCTTCATCTTTCACCCCTTTCCTATTCTCTTCGACTATTTTTCGGACTTGTCGGCAGTGGCCGGCGGATGATGATGGTGAGTTTTTTCTCTTTTTCTGAATGAATGCTAACCCACGAGTGATAGGTGTTGCTACTCACTTAACTCCCTATTTTCTTCTCTTAACCCCCTACTCTTTCCTTTCTCTCGGGCTATCCTTAGAGTGGATCTTAGGGTCTTTGTTAGCCTTAGCTTCTGTAGATCTGTATATATATATATATATATATATATTATATATATATATATAAATATAATATATATATATATATATATATATAATATATAGGTGCAGTTGTAAACCCTAGATCCTGTCCCAAAGCTGGATCCTATCTGGTTGGCAGATAGCTGGTGAGGGAAACTATATTTTGGGGCCTCTTTGCGCGTGACCCGTAGCCCACGTCGGGCTAACATCATGAAAAAGAAAAACTATCGTATTTGTCATTTACTGTTACTTATTCGGACTATAGTAGATTTAATTTTCCCAGAAGAGTTCCTTGTTCCATGCACGGTCTGTTTGTAACATAAAAGATCCCAGGGGACCATTCTGAATTCAATCCCATATATATATATATATATATATATATATATATATGATGAGAAATGGGAAATGCAGGTACGAACTAAACTGCAACTTTTTGCACCCTCGTATGTGCAGACAGTCAATTACTAAGAAAAAAATGCCTGAACATAGAGTGCCCGTATTTTCACATAAAAAGTACGCAAAGAAGAGAACGGGAAAGAACAGATCATATTCGACATAGAAGTAATAACAAGAGTAATGAAACATATTTTTTAGAAGAAATGAGGGTAATAAAAGCACAGCTTGCCCTTCTAACAAGGAAAGACAGAACGCCGCAAATATATGCACCATAACATTACGCACATCACCCTTCTATTCAACACCACCCAACAATAATACAACAACCACAATGGTATCACGAGCCGCAACCTCAATACTCCCAAATGCAGCGGCCCAACCAATAACACCAAACAGGAACCGACATCGACCAGGAAACATCATTTAGGAAAATCGAACACGAAGATAAGAAACCCGGTAAATGTATTATACACAAATATACAAGGCCTCTATACGGACCGTGCAGAATGCAAATTACAATACTTGCAAAATTTAGCTACGGAAACCAGCATAGATATCATATGCCTAACGGAAACACACTTACATAAGTGCGAAAAAGGCTGTGAAAACTGCATCGAGAATATTCAAATAGCATTGCTGGACTACAACATATACAGAGCAGATAGAGTGGCTAGACGAGGGGGAGGGTGTTGTATCTACGTGAAAACACATACACATGTGAGATGAAGGTAAACAAATGAAACAGCACAGTCAAAGTTATTATATTAGAAGTAAAAGAACTGAACCTAACCATTATGGACGTCTACAGACCACCAAACACCACAAAAAGTTAATTCCAATTTGCCACTAATGAAATACAAAACATGTTAAAATTACTTGAAACTTCAGCAACAAATATTCTAATTTGCGGAGATTTTAATTTCCCATTCATTACATGGAAGAAAAATGACGAAATCATATATGTTGAGAAGTTTCATGGCAGCATTACAAAAGATGATAGAACCCAAGCAAAAATGCTATTAGATATGATGGAACATTACGCCCTTACTCAGGAAATCTGTGAACCCACTAGGAAAGAGAGCGTTTTGGATTTAATTTTGACAAATAACAATGAGATAATAATAAATAAAAAGGTAACGCACACAAATTTCTCCGACCATAACCTAATCGATATACAATTGAAGTTAGCACCCAGAGGTCCGAAAACGCATCCCAGAGAGGCAGAAGGAATATTTGAAGGCTTAAACATAAATTCAAAGAAAGTAGATTGGGAAAGTGTAAATAAAGATTTAAAGGAAGTAAATTGGGAATTACTACTTCATGAGAAAACTCCAGAACAAATACTAGGTGTAATGGAGTCTGAAACCAAACCTATATTACTGAAGCATGTTCCAGAGAGACAAAAGAGAAAACGTAGCAAGCTCGAGAGAAAAATCAGGACACTGTTTAGACAACGGAAGCAAACCGCAAAACATCTCCACAGATGCAAAACTGATGCAAGGAGACTCACACTAGAGAGGAAACTAGGCGAAATAGAAATGGACCTAAAGCAAACATTCATACATAAAACAAACGAGGAGGAAAACAAGGTAGCAGAAAACATAAAAAATAACCCAAAATACTTCTACACTTTTGCGAAAAGAAAAATGCAGAGCAAAGAGAGTATTGGTCCGTTGATAGACGGGGAGGCCAAACACACAAATGACCCCGAAAAAAATGAGCGAACTGCTTAAGGAACAATTTAACTCTATGTTTACCACCCCTAAGTCCGAGATGAAAGTAGAAAACGCAGATGAATTTTTCGACATTGATACAAATCAGCCAAGGACAAATTCTGGCAAACACCTACTAATGGACTTAGAGTTCTCGGAATGGGATGTAATTAAGGCTCTATCACAGATGCGAAACAATTCGGCACCAGGGCGAGACACATGGAGTGCCACATTTCTGAAGAAATGTAAAGAGAGTATTGCCAAACCGCTATACTTACAATAGAGGAAATCACTCGACACAGGACAAATTCCACTGCCATTAAAGAACGCAAACATTGCCCCTTTATTCAAGGGTGGTAACAAAGCAATGCCCAAGAATTAATTATCGGCCGGTAGCTCTCACCTCGCACCTTATAAAGTGCTTTGAACGTATAATTAGAAAAGAACTTATACAACCCAAATCAACATGGTTTCACGGCTGGAAGATCATGCCTATCACAGCTATTAGACCACCAGGAGAAAATATTGGAAACACTCTGTCGAGGACAAAACATAGATGTAATCTATACTGACTATGCTAAAGCCTTCGATAAATGTGACCATGGAATTATAGCACACAAATTTAAGAATACAGGAATTACTGGAAAGCTGGGAAGATGAATATTAATTTCTTGACGCAAAGAACCCAAAAAGAGTGGTGGTAAATGGAGTCAAATCGGAAGTCTCGGAAGCAGAGAGCTCTGTCCCACAAGGGACAGTACTAGCTCCCTTTGCTGTTCATAATAATGATTGCAGATATTGATGCAGATATCAATAACAGTATTGTATCATGTTTCACAGATGACACAAAGATATGCAAGGAAATATTGAACGAAGGTGACAAGAAAGATTACAAAACGACATTGAAACATTATTCCAGTGGGCAGAAGACAACAATATGAAGTTCAACGAAGAAAAATTCCAACTTCTAAGATATGATAATAACAAGAAGTTGCAGAATAAAAGATACAGAACTCTGCAAAACAAACAGATGACACCAAATCTACAAGTCAGGGATCTGGGAGTAATAATGTCGGATACAGAATTCAGAGAGCACTACAACATCAAAATTACAACGACTAGAAAAATAATGGGAATTATTTGGAGGAGCTTCCGCAGCAGAAAAGCAAACATCAAATTCAAATTACGAAGAGTCTAGTCCTACCAATAATTGAGTATTGCTCAGTACTCACAAGCCCATACAGAAAACGAGACATTGCCAACATTGGGGCTATACAAAGGGTTTTTACATCTAAGATAGAGGAAACGGAAGGTGAAAACTACTGGTCTCGACAACAATCACTGAAACTCTACTCTACTCTCTCGAAATAAGGCGCGAGCGGTACACAATAATATACATATGGAAAATACTTGAGGGCTCTGTCCCTAACCTTAGAAATGAAATAGAAACAAATTGAAATGAGAGAAGAGGCAGATTTTGTGCGGTCCCAGCTGCGGTGGGACAAGGGGCCATAAAAACGAGGATGGAAAATACCCTCAGAATACGAGGCCCAAAGCTTTTCAATGTCCTACCAAAAGAAGTGAGGAATCTCCGGCACACCGACCTGAATAACTTCAAGAACCAGCTGGACAGATTCCTGTGCAAAGTCTCTGACCAGCTGTGCGTAGCTGGCTACGAGGGCAGGAGGTGATCAGACAGCATTTCCCTCCTTCACCAAATCCCGCAAATGAAGCGGGATGCTGCAGAGGGGTCGACCGTAGGTCGATCCTGAACCGTCGTTCGAACTCACGTAAAATATCGATATCGAATAAATATCGAAATATAACCTTTGGTTAGCTTAAACCCGAATTGTTCATTCTGACGAAGGTCAAGCTTTTCACTCCACCTTAGACCTACAGTTTAACGTGGAATCCGAACCACGCCCCATCAGCAGCCCAGCGTCTTAACCACTAGGCCACCTAGGGTACCCATTTATCTACCAACCACTTTCTTTATTGTGTGGAAGGATGAACAGCTGGGTTTTGCTGCGCGCCGGCTGCCGTCGGGTCTCGAACCCTGGACCGATGGATTCGTAGTCAGTGACGCTAACCACTACACCACCGAGGTGTAGTGTAAATACCAGGTGTATATATATATATATATATATATATATATATATATAGTGGTGTACCGGATGTCAGTTTTTCAACATCTGCGGATGCGGACTGATAGTAAAAAATTACCGACATAATTTTTGAATTTCGTGATATTACTATTATGGGAGGCAATGCATAAGAATTAAAATTAATATTAATGTTTTCATTATGATAAAAATAATAACTTTCTCAAGAGTTTCAGCCACAGAAAATTCAATGAAACAAGTTTCATTCAATTTTCTGTGTTACCAGCTATTATTTATATTTTGAGGTTTATATATTTGTTTGTTCATTAATAATTAATACTTTACATGAAATGTGCATGACTGGGCCTTATAAGCTACTTTATAAGCTAATTTAATTGTAAATTGCATAATTTATTAGAGGAAATATCCGCATAACATCCGCAATCAGAAGTGCGGATGCGGATGCGGATATCCGGTCCACCACTAAATTATATATATATATATATATATATATATAGCAAAGAATTTTCATACTAATATATATATATATATATATATATATATATATATATATATATATATTATATATATATGGTAGCAACTCTAGATAGGCTATAAAAAACGATCTGGCAGAACCATTAATTTGCTTTTAAACAGATCTTTTAGACTGCTGCATAAGTTACCTCCAAGATGCTCAGTTCGCAAATGTTTGCTAAAAGGACACGCTCAATACAGTCTGATGCAAAAAATATAAAAAAAACAGCCAGCCCAATTACCCAAGCTATTCATCAGTCCTGCCATACGTCATCTAAGCTATGGATTTCATTGTATGAAAACGTTTGTTTGTACAGGGTGGCCCATAAGTCCCAATTTGTTATAATTAAAGCGAAAATACAAAAATCAAACAAAGTAAAACGTTTATAATAAGTTTAGAAATATTTATTGATTATTCAAAATGCAAAATATAACTATCGCGACAAATATGCTTCACTTTTTTTTTTTTAATTCGTTAGATGGATTTTAGCTTTAATTATAATCGATTGGGACGTATGGGCCACTCTGTAGTTCCATTTAACTTTGACATTGCTATTTTTCACTACCTGAACTTCTATTGTTAGTTCTTGCATTTTTCTTTCCTTTTTCAGTTTGTATTATCACTATTTCTCATATGAACTATTGGTCTACCAATAAACTTGTTCTTCATATATATACAGTATGTATATATATATATATATATATATAATATATATATATATATATAACTTATATATATATATATAATATATATATATATATATATTATATATATATATATATATATATATATAGATATATATATATATATGCGTATGTGTTTAAAATTAACATTAAGAAGTGAGAGAACTGCGCAATTATAAGCCGAGTTCTTTGAGAGATGACACTTTACACACTGTGAACGGATAACAGATAACGGATAACGGACAACAGATGACGGAGGCAATATACCCTTCTTTCAGTTAATGCAAAGATCCACAAATCTTTTCATTCGTGCCCCCCCCCCCCACTTGGATATGCAAACAAATTATCACGCCCCTCTTTCCTGCCTGATAATAATAATGTAACACTCAAATATTTATGACATAATTTCATGAAAGCCAATTTAAAATTGCAAACGTTTTTGATAAAAAGAAAATTCTTTATAATTTCTTTTAATGTAACCTTCAATATTTAATTACTTTTCGTAAATTTGAACTTTAATTATCATAATAAAATATGATAAACGTAATTATTATTTTTTTTTTTTAAACGTTAGCTTTTATTCAGGTAAAAACGAGATAAAATAAGAAAAAACCTTAACGGTAAATAGCATTAATAAAATATTTATAGGTCATTTATTTTATTTTTGTGTCATGTCATTCACCCCTCCCGTTTTTGTGACTGGTTATAATAATAAATTTTCCCCGCGTCCTCACCCCACCACCGCTCCCTAAATGACTGTTCGCGACCCCACAGTTTGCACACCACTGGGTTAGTGTAGTGTAGCATTTTTTTTTTTCTTTCGCATATATTCACTTAAGGGGGCTTTACCAAAAAGAAAAGAAATACAGCATTTTATATGACTACAAAAAAATGAGACGATGAAACTATTCAAAAAAAGGGGTACACTCGCGGGACAAAAAAATAAAAAATAAAAAAATAAAAGAAAAAGCCCCCTAAATTACTAATTAGTAATTTTTTCTTTTGGAAATTTATTCCTTCCGGTAAAAACAATAAAAAAACTTAAATAAAAAGTTGGTAAAGAAAAAGAGATTACTAATTAGTTGAAAACAATATTTGGAAGATTTTCGGAAATTATTATTATTTTTGCTGTTGTCAAACCATTTTCCTGAACTGTATGTTTGCATATCTGTATACTTCAGTATACAGTATATACTGTAAGGTACAGTATGCGTTACAGTTCAATTGAAGACGTTAAATAAGTTAAAGTAGAGAATTAATTAAGAGGATTTCCATTTTCCTGTTTATATCTATTAATATATGAAAGCCTCCAAAGACATCAAGGGCGTAATCGCGTCTTCAATCTTCATTCACCCTCCGACAATCACCGATCCAGCCCTAGAAGATAGCTTACAATTAAAGCGAGATAAGTCTCACCCTCACTCTCTCACTAATGTATATATATATATATATATATATATATATATATATATATATGGGAATGAACTCAGAATGGTCCCCTGAGTTTTTTTGATACACACAGACCGTGCATGGAACAAGGAACTCTTCTGGGATAATTAAATCCACTATAGTCCGAATAAGTAATGGTAAATGACAAATACCATAGTTTTTCTTTTTCATGATGCTAGCCCGACGTGGGCAACGGGTCACTCGCAAAGAGGTCCCATAAATATAGCTTCCCTCACCAGCTATCCTGCAAACAGACAGGATCCAGCTTTGGGACATGGATCTAGGGTTTAAAGCAGCCTAGCCCTGCCACATTTAGAACCTCAGTATAAGCAAAAGACTCGCTGTCTTCACGTCGGATTGAATACATCAAAGAAAAAGGTCTGTGTGTATCATAAAAAACTCAGGGGACCATTCTGAGTTTATTCCCATCTTGAAACGGACATGTTATTCGGACTATAGTGGATTTAATTATCCCAGAAGAGTTCCTTGTTCCATGCACGGTCTGTGTGTATCATATATATATATAATATATATATATATATATATGCGCCTTGCGCCTCGGTGGTGTAGTGGTTAGCGTCGCTGACTAGGAATCCATCGGCCCCGGGTTTGAGACCCGACAGCAGCCGGCGCGCAGTAAAACCCAGCTGTTCATCCTTCCACACAATAAAAGAAAGTGGTTGGTAGATAAATGGGTACCCTAGGTGGCCTAGTGATTAAGACGCTGGGCTGCTGATGGGGCGTGGTTCGGATTCCACGTTAAACTGTAGGTCTAAGGTGGAGTGAAAAGCTTGACCTTCGTCAGAATGAACAATTCGGGCGGAAGCTAACCAAAGGTTATATAT
Source organism: Bathynomus jamesi (assembly GCA_023014485.1). Classification (NCBI taxonomy): domain Eukaryota; kingdom Metazoa; phylum Arthropoda; class Malacostraca; order Isopoda; family Cirolanidae; genus Bathynomus; species Bathynomus jamesi. The sequence continues at coordinate 128,480 of JAJOZX010001195.1, read as the reverse complement.
ATATATATATATAGGAGAGAGAGAGAAATATATATATATATATATATATATATACACACACACACGAGTGTGTATATATAAGAGAGAGAGCGAGAAATATATATATATTCTCTTTGTAATTTAGGAAGCCCGTCTTTATAGGCTAAGACATTTGCCAGACCAATAAAGTGAATATATTAAAGCGTGACATTGAACAACGTGACAGAAAGCAATAGTCGACAATCAACATCATGAAGTGGGAGAAAGGCGCACAGTCACTCGACAGTGAACAAACAGCACGAACAGCAATAATACAGACAGTAACACAACTGTCAAACAAAAGCAGAATTTCTGTTCCGAAAAAGTTGCCTTAAACATTTTTTGTATTATTTTATTTCCGAGGGTCTGTTGAGGGGGGGGGGGGGGGGGTGTGTTAAGGAGAGGTGAAATGAATAATATTAAATTTCTGTTTCTTAATGCTTTGCTTTGCCCTGCTCCCTTTTCAATCAAACCAACCTGTTTGAAATAACAAACCAAACTAAAACCAACTAATTCCAGGGTGCAAGCAGGAAGAGTCGCGGGTAAAAGTGTTGCCGAAGAAAGAATCTATGGAAAATATGATGGGGTTAGGTTACGTCACTTTACTGATTTTGTTCTGGCTAACGACAGACGATTTTGTTTAGTCTCGGAAAAGACCTCCGGGCGCTACAGGGTTAAACATCTTTTTACATAGAGCAATATATATATATATATATATATATACATATACAGTATATATATATATATATATATTCATAAATCCTGTCCAAAAGGTATTTATTATATAGTTATTTTTGGGACAAGACTTTTGAATCACTCTTTATATATACAGCAATACCTCGAACATCGTCGCTAATGCATTCGTGGAAAAGGCGACGATATTCAAAACAACGATGTTCAAGGAACGCAACCTATGAGAAATAAGAGGTTCCGTTCTCAGATTTTTTTTTTGTAGTCAAAATCAGGATTTTTGCATTACAAATACATTACAAATACACTCGTTTTAACAGCTCAATTACAGAAACACATCAATAAGAAACTGTTCAATTCAAACCTTTAATTTAAACACGAAAATTTATAATACGAACGAAAAAATTAAATTAGAAATTATTTTTAAGCAAAACATTTGTCTACTCTTCAATTTAAACCTTTTATTAAACATGAAAAGGGGTAAGGCAAGGGTGATGCTGCCAGGCGTAAGACGACGAAATAGCAAAACGAAGACGATGATGTTGTAAATCTTAATCGCAAGCATAGCAACGACGAAAGCTCAAAACGACGATGTTCAAGTATTACTATATATATATATAACTTTTAATTTTTGTATCTAATATCAGAAATAATACATCCTTCTGATATGCTTGGGGCTATGTCATAGCCACGTCGCAACACCTCTTCACGTTAGAGTAACGAAGTTTAGTGACGTTGGGCCTGTTCACTGTTCAGTACTTAGAGGGGTAAGAGTCTTCCGCGTTTAAATGATATAGCGACTCGTGGTTCGAATCACACGTAAATTTGTAGGTCTCCTTTCCCGTTACGAAAGAGGTTCAATATTAACAAACAGCTCAAAACATTATTATTATTATTATTATATTATTATTATTCTGATACGTTCTTTCAATCGCGCTCTTACCGCGGTGTTATATTCGGACCTACACCCATTTCGTTGACAAGCAAGACCATAACATCGACAATCTATAAAAACTAACAACCCATCTTAACCTATAATCTAATAATAACTTGTCGATAGAATGTCAACTCGATCAGATTTTGTAAGGACATTATATTCAGTCTCAAAATATAGAAACTCCCGAATAGTGATCGTAATGTCACATAAGTTCATGGTTACCCCGTTTTCAAGTACATTTTCACACACGTTTTTCGTAAACGTTTATGCCTTATAGAGAATATATAAGAAGAAAAAAACTGTATTGTTGGCCAAAAATGGACTACAGCTATTATAATTTATTTCTGTATTATTTTCTTATTCTACAGTTAGCACTACATACAGAGGGTTCACAAAAATAAATAAACACCGGTTTTTTTCTATAGTTTTTGATTTGATAAATAATAAAAGTCGGTAACTAATGAATTTATTGAATCGATGTAGAATGGTGTTGCTTTCCCCTTTTTAGCATTACATAGAGCTGACACACACACACACACACACACACGCGCGTTCAGGCATTCCACTGATGAGCTTTGCCATTTTTTCTTGAGGATAATCATAGTGGTGTCTATTTATGAAAATAAAAACCCACTCTAATAGGCAGAGTTTATTTCCACAACAGTTTCGATGCCCACTGGCATCCTCCTCGTTTTTCTGTATCCACCCGAGGAGGATGCCAGTGGGCATCGAAACTGTTGTGGAAATAAACTCTATCTATTAGAGTGGGTTTTTATTTTCATATTTTGACCTTCACGTAGAAAAAAAAAAGTAAAGTTTTTTGCATTTATTTATGGTGTTATTTACTTTTGTCAACCCTCTATAGTTTATTTGGTATTTTTCTACAAACAACGTCAATCTCCACTCTGTCTTTCGTCCCTCATTTATTTCCAAGATATTTTCTATAAAGAAATAAATTATATTTGTTTCGAATGCATAAAATCTACTTTATTTTCTAATAATGTAGTGGCACGTTTGAACACAAGGTTCCAGATAGACTCACTCAGCTCGCCTGATGGAGAATATGATACAGAAAAAAAGTCCTGCATGAATATTGCTTTCTTTTGAGAATTACAATAAAAACTGGCAATCATCATTCATGAAAGAGTTGCCAAAGACGGTATTTTGCTTTTCTGTGATTATTCTGATTTCGAAGCTTTACTTTCTCTATCTCTCTCTATCTCTCTATTCTATCATACATTAATCATTAATAATTTAGACAGTAGAATAATTCATATTAAGCATTAGCAATGTTTGTTCAGCATTACTAAGACTAAAAGAATATAAAATAATTACATCTTTCTCAAGATTTCCTCATATGTACCACATCATTCAATGCATACACAATGATGTCGACACACACACACACACACATATAATATATATATATATATATATATATATATATGTGTGCTTTTGGGTATTATAAATTTACCCTAAGCATAAAAGTTGAAAGAAAAGTTAGGTTACTGAAGTCACAAGGTGACAAATACCTGAAAATCTACTCTCGGTTAATCCAAGGAGGAGGAACTTGGAGAGATGGAAGGGGAGAGGAATATAATAAAAAGCAAAGTTATGGAAGGATGTCCAGCGACAGTAATTCAATGAGTAACACTCTATAAATGAAGTGAAGATACTGAGGTCGGGGGTTCAACTCCTGATGGTGCTGCTTCATAATAATCCAAGAGTTAGTTGGCCTGAGCTATAGTCGCGGGAGGATAACTAAAAACTCGCATACAACATTTACATTTATGGGCGTATGTGAAACTTTCACACAACAGTATTAATGTTTGTACAGTACAGTACGGAAACAGAACTGCTGTCACTCACTGCTGACGAAAAAGGGAACGAAAAAGGGGTGAGGGAAAAGTTATAGGAAAGTAAGAAAAATAACCTGAAAAGAAAAGCTTTATAGGGTGCTTTTACACACACACACACATATATATATATATATATATATGTAAAAAACGACGCTTGTGTAGAAGAACGTTCCGCACAAAATGAGGAGGGAGAACGAACAAATGAAAAATGAGGTAACCACCCGGGAATCGAACCCGGGATCTTGCGATTGCCAGTCAGATATGCTATCCACCACACCATGAGGCCCATGGTGTAGTAGATAGCATATCTGACCGGCACTCGGAAGATCCCGGGTTCGATTCCCGGGTGGTTACCTCATTTTCATTTGTTCGTTCTCCCTCCTCATCTTGTGCGGAATGTTCTTCCACACAAGCGTCGTTCTTTACATTAATTATACTGTGTGTTCTTTGCAGTTAAAATATATATATATATATATATATATATATATATATATATATATATATATATATATATAGGGTGGCCCAAAAAAACAAAACGAGACCAATTTTTTATCACGAATATTTCGGTGGCCGTTGTAGCTAGAGACCTGAAATAAAAATAAAATAAAATTTAATCAATTCCCTTCAAATATGTCTTTAACATGATAGAGTCTAGCTGGCCCCTAAATGGCTAAAATCGCCTTTGAAAAACATTTACTTTCAAAAAATGTTGCGTACTCAATTTTTACATTAATCAACGTTTTTCTTTTTCAGATTTAGAACAATGGGTTTGACAGAAAGCGACAAGTACATCAAATCTTTACGGAAGAAAAGCGAATGTCCTTGACACAATTCTAAAAGAGTATTCAGATCGCAACTGGAAAAAACCCACTGTTGCAGGATTTTTGAAAAAACTCCGTGAAACTGGCAGTATCCAACGTCGTGCTGGGAGTGGCCGGCCAAAGTCTACTAGAACTGCAGAAAACATTGAAATTGTAAGTGAACTTGTTTTAAGTCAGGATGACCAGCCAGGAACGAGTAAAAGTGAGCGCGAAATTACGAAGATGACTGGTATTTCGCGCTCTTCAGTCCAACGGATAATCAAAAAAGATCTTCATTTAAAAACATTTAAGAGAGTGACTGTTACAGCTCTATCCAACTTAGTGAGAAGAAAACGAATGGACAGATGCAAAAAACTGTTGCGGAGATTTCGATCGAATGCAGCAGTGGAAAAAATCTGGTTCTCGGATGAGAAAAAATTCACGGTTGAAACGCCTAGAAACACACAAAATGATTGTTCGTTCGCGAAGTCCAAGAAAAAAGGACATTGAACCATCTCGACTCTTGCGCGAGAAAACTCATTTTTCTGAGTCTGTAATGGTCTCTCTTTCTGCATCATCTAAGAAAAAAACCAATAATTTTTATCACGCGTGGTGTGAAAATTAACGCAAAATACTATCGTGATGCTATTTTGTCTCCAATGCTATCCGAAATCAGGGAGAACACAAATGACTTTGTCTTTATGCAAGATGGAGTCTAATGCAAAGAATTAAAAAATCAACCAACCCGATCATCCAAGCTATCCATGAGTCCCGCCATTTATCCTCTGAGCTATGGACTTCTTGGTACGAAAACGTCTGTCTGTAGCTCCACTTAACTTCGACAGTGCAGTATTATTTCTAATCAATTGTATATATTTCTATCCTTAGTATATGAACTGTCATTGTATTAATAATATTTGTCATATGGACTATAGTTTGCCAATAAACCTTTTCATTTTCATTTTCATTTTCATATAATACATATTAGGGGGGGGTCCATAACTACAGTATATAGGGGAATATTTTTTTTTAATATTTCGTAGCTCCCACCCACTGAAGTTGTGAGGTTCTGTAAGAAAATTTTGCAGGTAAATTTTCGTTTCGATCAGTTCATATTTAGGGGTCGCTCACGCGTTTCAAAATTTATCCTTCTATCACTGTAAATTGTAATAGGTATTATATGGTATGCACTACAGCAGCGGTTCTCAACAGGGGGTCCGTGAGTTGTGTTTAAGGGGTCCGTGAATTAACTAGATTATATTCAGTAAAACAATTTTTTTTCCCTTTTTTTGTGGTGGCTACTTTTGACCGCTAACCAATAACATTTTCGGTTACTTGAAACTTTAAAGTTTCTAAAAATGTTTTTTTTTTTCCACCTTCTTATGTTTCCAATTCATGAACTTTGAGGTTTTGGCACAAATGAGCCCCTTCCCTGTTTTTATGCTGTTTTTTTTTTATGTAAACAGAACAGCGGTAAGTTTTATGCATTTTTATTGCATTTTTACTCCGACTTTGAAGTATAAACCAAGACTAAAAACTATATTAATCTGGATACCTCAATTTGTCTATATGCTACTTAATCATAAGGCAAAAGATAATTTTTGGGGAGGAGGCCCCCAAAATATTAAGATTTTGATAAGGGGTCCGCAATACAAAAAAGGTTGAGGAACGCTGCATTACAGCTCCACTGCCTCTGGGTCCTCCCCCATCCACGAGTTGATGGATGAGTACTATCCGTTCTACGACGGCGGTGTCATGGTTGGCAACCACTCATTGTCGCCCAGTCAAAAAGCTTTTTCTGGCATCCGGAAACTTCCGGCGATGCTCCGACACTACTTGCAGCAGATACTGCAGCTGCTCCTCGTCTTTGGTGTGGCGGCTGCTGTACTGTTGGACGAGGGCCACATCTCGCTCGGCGTGGTCATTCACCACCCTGAAGTTTTCTACAACACTAAGCGCCACCTGAAACTCCTCCATTTTTTCCGATTCATCCAGATCTTTGTTCAAGAAACCTGCAGACAAATGCAGTCGTTTGAAGAACCTCATCATTTCTTCGTCACAAGGCTCTCCAAAGACGAACTGAGAGGCGGGTTGACACACTTTGGAATCTGCTCTCCACCCTCTTTCTTGTATAGGGCTGCGAACATCCTACGCTTCGTTGCAAATGGAACATCGGCGAAGAAGGCCAATGGAATCATTTCCTCAGAGAGGTACCAAAGCTGTCCTGCTAGCTTCTGACTGGCTGCTTTGGAGATCTTCTGCTGTGGATACAACCTCAATGATTTCAAGAGGCAAAGGTCCTGGGCTGGAGCGGAAGCGGCCATCGGAGCAGTGAACCATGCCTTCAGGTAGACAGCGAAGATGCTCATGTCTTGCAAGCATGTTTCTCTTTCGGTGTGAGATGTTGCAATTGCTCCCGGAACATCCACATCTTGATAGAATATAGGACCTTGCACATCCAGCGAGCGTGATGCATCGCACTTGGGCGCTTGAATCAAATCGGCGATTCAAGATTTCCACCAAGGAAGACAATGGCAAGTTCCAAAAATTCCTTGTAATCGTCTCGGTACGTTTCGCGCTGGATTTGGTCTTTGGCGAACTTCAGAAGTTCTTCTCTGACTGGTAATAGGGATAGACCAACAGTGGAGTCGTCAACACCTGTTTGGAACTTGCTTTTGTCGATGTAGTTCGACTGTTGCTGGAATCTCTTGAATAACAGAACTTTAGGACCAGAAATTGCGTCATGACACTCCGTGAACGCGGCGGCGACAACTAGCTCAATGATATGATGCCTGTGGAGAGGTCAAACAAAGAAATTCCTTTCCCCGCCGTTCTCAAACATCATGGAATCAAAACAAAGGCTATACACGTGGGCATGAAACAGGCACACACAAGAAACAAATTTTGTGGTATTTCCCGAAACGACCACCAGAGGACGTCACCAAGACCTATAAAATGCAGTTTCTTCCTCAAATCATTCTCACTTCTCACTTGCCATCTTCTCGTCTTAGTCGTCACGTCTCACTCTCAGCACCTTCGTCAGTAGCATCACTCGTCACGTCACCCGCTCTCCGGCCTTCGCCGGAGAGCGGGCCGCTGTTCCTTCAAGGCTCCGGTCGAGCCTACATGAAGTCTGTCATCAAGTAAGGCTCTCTACAATTTCATACCACAAGAAGCAACATCACTGCTGCAGGAGTTTCCGTTGGCCCCTTTACAACAAGTCTCTACCGACTCTCAACACTCATCCTCTCGCCGGTAAGGCCAGTCCGCCTGCAAAAGCAATCACTAGAAGCCCAGGTCCGTAAACCTTCTATTAGGCTACGAGCCACAAACCTCATTTTGCTCGTCACTCATCCTCTCACTACATTTCGATCGGCGCCTGTTCAACAAGTATCTCAACAGGCCCCTACAGTCTCCGAGGTCATCTTTGGCGAAACGCAATACGGTCAACCTTCACCTAGGCCTACAGTCTCCAAGGTCATCTTCGGCGAAACGCAATACGGTCAACCTTTCACGTAGGTCTTCAATCTCCAGAGTTACTCATCATCTCGGTAAGCCTCTGCGGCCCTTACTCGGCCTACAGTGTTTTTGTTACGTCGTGCTTCCGCAAGCTCTACCTAATCACGTGGGCCCTAAAAGTGTTCCCATTACCGTTTGAACTAATTCTCTCATTAAGACCGCAGTAGGCCTATTTCAAGTGTTGTACCAATACCGTAGTGTTGTATCATCCTGTTATTGTGTTCTTTCATATAACTTATTTATTTTGCATCCGTCTGTTTATGCGCTCTTTTAATGCATTACATTTTTCCAACCTCATCCATATAGTGTGCCGTACCGTACTTTCATATTTCTGTTATCAATAAGCTTCATTATTTATTCTGTGTTCACTCTGCATATCTCATTAGTCTATCTGAATTAGCGTATTTACTTAACAATTAGACTGTATAACCATTTCCTTATTGCTAAGAACCAGTCATCTTTAGCATAGTATAAATGCCGTTATATAATTGTTAATCATTATAAATACCTTTATTGAACTGTTAATCGCTGTGAACAAATAATTGATTTATTTTCCTAATTAAACAAAACAACAAAGTAATTTCTCTCTTCTTATTAAATATTGTTTGCTTGGGCAGTAGGCCCAAATTGGTGACCCCTAATTTCACATAATTTTATTCAGTAATAATAGTAAGCCTACTTTCTTAGCCACATCAAATCGGTGATCCGTAGGCCACTATACCTGCATGCAAAGTAGAGCAGTTCTTTCTGCAGCTTCTGCCCTAGGAGCAAACAACATCCTGAGTAACGGCCAGTGTTAGCAGCGGCAGTGTCGAAACACATCCCCACCACTCTTTCACTTAGTCCCCAAAGTTGCAAGAGATCGAACACCGCTTGTGCCTGCTGTTGCTCACTTCCCGAAGCTATTTTTGGCACTCCCCAGAGCTGGCAGTTGCCATCTGAGGTGGACACTAAGACGAGAAGCCGGTCCACCTGCTCGTTGTTGGTAAGGTCTAGCAGAAGCTTTCCGACCCAGTGCACCACCTCTGGTCCGGAATGGAATCCTTTTTGGACCGATTCAGCCTGCTGCCTGCGATGATGCTCTCGGCTGCGCTTCACAGAGGATCGGCTGAGAGTCAGTTCCTCGATGTTTTAGCCAATGCTGCGAGCTGTTCCCGATACAATGTAAAGCGCCATCCGGTCACTCACCCCCCGTCCTGTCTAAGGCTGAAGATAATTCTGGGTTGAAAATATCCTTGGTCTGGCGTGTTCTTTTTTGGGGGGAGAAGGACAACCTCCAGTGGCTTCCTCAAGAAACTCGTCATCGGCAGAGCTTGAAGAAACAAGTTCGGCTGTTTGGGATGTCGAGGCTTGCTCTTCGACTGCTTTCCTCTTTCGAACGTCTTCCTCTGCTTTCCGCTTTGGAACTTTCTGTTTCTTCTCCGCCAACTTTTTGTAGACGGAGCCCATTGTGCCACACCGATCGGGCTCTCTTTGAGCGAGAAGGAAGGAAGTCGCGATCTTCTTGAAACTGGATCATCTGGAGAGCGTTTCCATGTGCAATGTCGAACAAATTGTTCAGCTTGCTTTTGAAAGACGTCTCGTTTCGGACTTTTTTTGGATTTCGCCTTCCTTTGTTCTTTTTCAAAGCCTGCCACTCTTTGAACAAGACCAAGAGCTTCTCCAAACAGTGGCCCTTCCGGCGTGTTGGTATGCGGGCTCTTTCCCAAAATAAGAAAACTTCCTCCAGCACTTCTTCGGCGCTTTGTTTGGTGGCTTTCTTATTCACAACATAATGGTGCAAAAAAACACTTAGGACTTGGCCATTTGAAGGCAGTTTACTGCCTAAAATATTTTGGTCCGGTTTGTCCAACAAGTAAAAACCATGTGGTTTTGACATGACCGTCACCGTAAGTAAATGTAACCAATATAAACCAATGTATGGTATACCAATATCTATTAAAATCTATTTCATATAGCTATATTTAACACTCCAACCTGTGAAAGAGCAGAAAACGGCATTAATTAGCACCTGTAATAGATCATAATAATGACTGACTCAGAGAAGAAAATGTAACCCCATGAGCGACCACTAATTATACACCGATGTGAGTGAAATTTTTCACAATTTATTTTCTGCTATAGTGACACAGATTAGGCAGGTGGGAGCTGGAAAAATCGAAAGTTCGATTTTTATGGACCACCCTAATATATATATATATATATATAATATATATTATATATATATAATATATATATAGTGGTGTAGTGCTGTGGGAACGCGTGGGAACGGCGTTCCCTTACTTTTTTTGGTAGACGGAACGGCGTTCCCTCACTATTTCAAATAAATCCGAACTTACAAATCTCTAACGTCATGAAATTTTAATTCCCACCCCTAGAAGAAATATGAGAAAGAATCATTAACTGTTTCATTTCTTTTAGGCTTAGCTTCGACTGAGGCAATGCTAGCCTATAAAGATCTGGTGAAACAGTCACCACGACGTACCAGTTGTTAACTTTTTTTTAGTTAATCATTCCAGTTGTTAGCTATTTTTATTGATCGTACTGGATGTCGTATATCTAATGACACTGGAAATACTGCATCTTCAACCTTGGAATATATCCTAATATCCAGTGCATATGACCTCAAAATATCCCTGAAATTGGTCAGATTTCAAAAGATTTCCCGGGGGGCTTACAGTGCCCCCGGACCCCCAGCTGTATGGGCTCGCCGCGCTCGCCATTGTCCCCCCCCCCCATCTGAGTAACACTTTCAAAATGCGTTCCCTCACTTCTTTATTTAGCACTACACCACTGTGTGTGTATATATATATATATATATATATATATATATATATATATATCGTACACCCAGTCATTCATTAGAGGAAAGTGTAAAATAAAAGTAGCATAAAACGTCATTTTAAACCAATTTACTCTGTACATTTTTATGAAGAATTTATTTGTTTATTATTTAATATAAAAAACATCATTTCATCGCTGATAACCAACGTACTGTTTAGATAATTCAAGAAGAGGTGCATGATCTAGAGCACATTCCTCAACCTTTTTTGTACTGCGTACCCCTTATCAAAATCTTGATATTTTTGGGGCCCCCTCCCCAAAAATTATCTTTTGCCTTATGATTAAGTAGCATATAGACAAACTGAGGTATCCAAATTAGCATAATTTTTTAGTCTTGATTTATACTTCAAAGTCGGAGTAAAAATGTAGTAAAAATGTTATAATGTTTCAGACCAACAAAGACCCTAGGATCCACTCATGGCTGTTCTGTCCCTTTCATAACGGAATCGATTCCTTTGATTCCGAAAATGAAACCACAAAAAATGTTCAGTAAATAACAATGAAATATTATTAAGTTCCAAGTCAGTGCTTCATTTTCCATAATATATAATAAAATAGAAATGAAGAATGGAAATATTATATTTAAATAAATAAAAATAATTTAAGCAGACAGATAGAAGTTAGGTACCCGTAATTTTAATTAACAATCTATTGTAAGGTTATTGCAGTGATGTTTTTATGAGCAATAAAATTATAATATTATTCTAACAAAACAAACAAAACCATTAAGCAACCTAAATTCTAAAACATATCTCACGAGCCTGTTTAAATAATTTCAATCGAACGACCAAGAAACTCTTGAAACATGTTTTACTGAATATAATCTCGTCAACTCATGGACCCCTTAAACACAACTCACGGACTCCTATGGGGTCCGCGGACCCCATGTTGAGAACCGCTGATCTAGAGGACTCTCCAGTTCATGGGTCCCCAACCTTTCCAATGCAGCGAGCGAGCACCACTATATTTTTACAGAAATAAAGAATAGCTAATCAGAAATAACAAGAAACGAACATCAACGTTATTATTAGGTCATCCCATAAGTAATGCGGCATTTTTTAATTTTTTTTTTTCCATTTTTATCATTATTTTACGGATAGAAATCAAACAACTCTTTGAAGTTATTTATATTTAAATAAAGATTTATTTAAATATAAATAACTTCAAAGAGTTGTTTGATTTCTATCCGTAAAATAATGATAAAAATGAAAAAAAAAAAAAATTAAAAAATGCCGCATTACTTATGGGATGACCTATACAAATATGTTTTAATACATTTAAGAAGAAAACTATTTTCAAAAAATTAAATTCCTTTTACAAAACGTCTGCAAACGAACCATTACAAAAATTTTAAAACCAACAACGTCCATTCATCTAACATTAATTTAATAGATATACAACAGTATTTTGAATATGCTACAGTACCTCACATAATAAGGAAAATCTGTTTTTACATTACAGCAATCGTTAACTGACATGTGATAGTTCTGAGATCAGGTCACATATTTTCACATTACTGCCAAAATGAAGCCAAATAAATGTACAAGATGATGTACTAAAACTAGAACTGGTGCTCGCAAGCACGATTTTAAGAATTGTAGAAGAGCACCGTCAGACTGTTCAAGAGCACAGTGGTGCTCGCGAGCAACAGATTGGGAACCCCTGCTCCAGTTGGTCAGTACTCCCTGACTGCTGTCACAGATTCCTCCGACAATAGACAGAACGTCCATTATTTTTCATAACTTTATGCCTTATAAAGATTATATAAGAAAAAAGTGTATTATTGGTCAAAAATGGGCCACAGCTATTATAATGTGTGTGTGTGAGGCTGGAGGTTACCAACGTCAAGAATGACGAAAAGGAGTACCAGTTATCTTTGTTTAGGAATTAAAAGAAAATGTGCAATAACAGTTATTTATCTCGAAGGTTAAAGTATATTTTCATTGAAATTAGGTCAACGCAATACAATACACACACACACACACACACACACATATATATATATATATATATATATATATATATATATATATATTATTGTTTCGGTAAAATTTTAATGTAAATATGCTTCAGCCTCCAGAATAAATACAATATGAAATATGTGATTGCTCATTTCCTTTTAACTATATATATATATTTAATGTAAATATAGCTAGAATATATATGATATTGCCCCTATTCATTATATACCAACTCTCCCTCACAGATTTTATATACAAACAAAATTATGCCATGGAAAATGCAGGAAATGCATTACCTTTCAAAGGAGCGGATGTATGGAATGCAATTCTAATAAATATCAGACAGTCTTCATCAGTAATTGTATTTCGCAAAACACTAAAGAAGTACCTCATTAACTCCACCTGATTTGAAAGTTCATTACCGTCATTATCACAATAGTTAATTAAGTCTTTATTTCATAAATGTCCAAAACGAGGTTTCCATAAATATCATAGCGGATCTGAACTCCCCATAATTTATATATTTTTATACTAAACTCATTCATTTTCATAATTTATCTAATTTTTTTCATTACACTTCATTTATTTTAAGTATACAAATTATACGCGTATACAATTTGTGTAAGTGAGTTAAACAGTATGACAACGTATGATAATAAAAACTCACTCTAATAGACAGATTTTATTTCCACAACAGTTTCGATCGATGCCCACTGGCATCCTCTTCTGTATCCACCCAAAGAGGATGCCAGTGGGCATCGAAACTGTTGTGGAAATAAACTCTGTCTATTAGAGTGGGTTTTTATTATCATATTTTGACCTTCACGTAGAAAAGTGAAGTTTTTTGCATTTAGTATGACAACTATTTCTGTAAGTATTTTTGCCTTTTGTTGACTATTATCATTACTATTACTGTTGCTGTTTTTATTGTTCTTATGCGAATTATTATTATTATTATTATTATTATTTGTCATTTCACCTTCCTTCTGAAGGAATGAACTGAATCCCATTAATTTTGCCTAAAAAGCTTCCATACTTCCTAACGGCCTAGTCAGATAAGAATATGTCAAATATGTCATTGTCATATCAAATATCTAAACTGTGGTAAGGAAAAACATCTTTCTCCGTTTGAAGATATTGTAAAATTTTATCTACAGTGTATTTTTTTTTTAATAAAATTTTATGAACTTTTTATACCCCATAAAATAATGAAGGCGCCGCATAAAGCTTTTTAAACCAACCATCCATTATCTTTAAGCGTTTAAATTTTACAGTACAGGGTGATTACAAAAGATGTACGCAATTTAAAAAATTTATTGTGATCAAACTATTTCTGATACAAAAATAGTAATAATGTGGATGGAAACAGTGTAACTAGCAAAGTTTTTTTTAGTTTATAGATGTTCAATATGATTTCCGTGGGTAACCATGGTAATGTCCAAACGATATTCAAACTCTTTCCACACTTTCCGTAATATATCTCAGTCAATGGATGCTATAAACTAAAAAAAACTTTGCGAGTTACACTGTTTCCATTCACATTATTATTATTTTTGTATCAGAAATAGTTTGATCACAATAAATTTTTTAAATTGTATACTTCTTTTGTAATCACCCTGTACAGAGTGTTTATAAAGTCACTATCTATTTCAGTGAAAACGTAGCAAAAAGGGTAAAATTCAATAACAATATAATGGAAGGCATACATTTAATGAATGCTTAAGCATATGATTCTACATGAGCACCATCAGTATCTCTACAGAGTTCGAATCTGTCAGCAGCATTGCGGAACACATTTTGGAGCATGACAGGGGTTATTTTTGTAACTGCTATTACGATACGAGCACGTAAATCTTGCGGATCTGTAACCCTCGTTTGATAGACGTTTGATGTGATAAAGCCCCATGCAAAGAAATCCAAGGGCGTTAGGTCAGGAGATCGAGCCGCCCAGGGCCTGTTGCCTCTACGTCCGATCCACCGATTTGGAAATCGTTCATTTAGGTACTCCCGAACAATGTTTGCGTAATGACAAGGTGCCCAATCTTGTTGAAAGACGACGGTGCTTAAAATGCCATCTGAATGAAACTGGGACATTTACGTGCTCGTATCGTAACAGCAGTTACAAAATCCAAAATGTGTTCAGCAATGCTGCTGACAGATTCGAACTCTGTAGAGATACTGATGGTGCTCATGTTATGCTTAAGTATTCATTAAATGTATGCCTTCTATTATATTGTTATTGAATGTTACCCTTTTTGCTACGTTTTCACTGAAATAGATAGGGACTTTATAAACACCCTGTATATTACCCATATATTTTTATTGCTTAATTTTTCTTCTTTTTTTCGCGTCTGTACACGCACGACAATTTCACGCCAGATCTCAACAATCACAATTCCGGTTGTGGTCTGTGTAAAATAAACTAGTTATGGTGATTTCCAGGCTTATTTCCGTTGGTTGAGTTTCTTAACATTTGAATAAGTATTAAAAAACTTCGCAATTCGGGGAAAATATGGCGTTAACTTTAACAAGATTTTTAAACCATTTTACTGTTTAATTTTCAATAGAGTAGCAAAGGCATGTAGTCACGATATGTCTTAAAGTAATTTTGAAAGTCTTAACTTCAAATTTGTACAATTGGTTTTGTGTATAATAATATCACTTAACTCACCCATGATGCATTTTTTGGAAGAGCTATAATGAGAACGTTGAAAAACACAAAAAAGACCGTTTGTTTTTAGCAATTCGCACTTCACTCTTAAATAAAGGCACTATTTTCCTTTCAGGAGTGTTAACACTCCGTATTTTAACAAAGTTTGTAAACAAAGTCACTAAATTAGAGTCACTACTGATGATGGAAGGCGATTCTTTCTCGAAACGTTTGGCACCCAATACATATATATATATATATATATATATATATATATATATATGGAATGAGGAAAATGCTTTTACAAACTATATATTAAATACACTACTATATATATCTATATATATATATATATATATATATATATATATATATATATGATACACACAGACCGTGCATGGAACAAGGAACTCTTCTGGGATAATTAAATCCACTATAGTCCGAATAAGTAATGGTAAATGACAAATACCATAGTTCTTCTTTTTCATGATGCAAGGCCGACGTGGGCAACGGGTCTCTCGCAGAGAGGTCCCATAAATATAGCTTCCCTCACCAGCTATCTGCAAAGCAGACAGGATCCAGCTTTGGGACATGGATCTAGGGTTAAAGCAGCCTAGCCCCACTACATTTAGAACCTCAATATAAGTAAAAGACTCGTTGTCACGTCGGATTGAATAAATCAAAGAAAAAGGGGTAACTATTATATTTTTAGCCAAAACCAAAACTTAAACCTCAACTGGCAGAATTGAGCGTCCACTTTTCAAGGCACATAACATGTCCGTTTCATGATGGGAATGAACTCAGAATGGTTCCCTGAGTTTTTTATGATACACTCAGACCGTGCATGGAACAAGGAACTCTTCTGGGATAATCAAATCCTGTCTGCTTTGCAGATAGCTGTTGAGGGAAGCTATATTTATGGGACCTCTCTGCGAGAGACCCGTTGCCCACGTCGGGCTTGCATCATGAAAAAGAAGAACTATGGTATTTGTCATTTACTATTACTTATTCGGACTATAGTGGATTTAATTATCCCAGAAGAGTTCCTTGTTCCATGCACGGTCTGTGTGTATTATAAAAAACTCAGGGAACCATTCTGAGTTCATTCCCATATATATATACAGGGCGTCCCAAAAAAATGTATACACACTTTAACAGCTGATAGCTCAATTGATGTTTCTTTCTTTCCAAGTTAAACCCATTAGAATTAATAATGGCAGTCAGACTAAGCTTTGAACAAAGGAAATTCATTCTAAAATGCTACTGGAAGTGTGAAAACGCAGTTGAAGTGCAAAGACAGTTTAGGAGGGAGTTTCAAACAGATCCACCAACGCGACTTACCATCACTCGAATTAGAGATAAGTTTGAAGCCGATGGAACTGTTCAGAATGTCCACAAGAAGCGTTCCGGAAGACCACGGACATCGACAAGCCCCACAAAGCAAGAAAGAGTACTGGAAACGTATCACCAAAGTCCAAGAAAATCTGTGCGGCAAGCGAGTCGTGAGGTAGGAATTTCAGAATCGTCTGTCCAACGCATTTTGAAGCGCTGTCAATGGAAAAGTTACATTCCAAGATTAGTCCATGCTATTAATGAAGATGATCCGGACCGAAGAGTGGAGTATTGCGAGTGGTACTTGGCACGATGTGGATGTGGATTTGACGAAGGGGTTTCGTAGAATACCCTCCGCGTTCACCAGACCTCACACCACTAGACTTTTTTTATGGGGATACTTAAAAGACAAAGTCTACGCTATAAAACCTGCAACAGTCGCTGAATTGAGAGCAGCCATTGAACGAGAATGCACACAAATACCAAACGAAATGTTTCGTGATGTTTGCGATTCCATTGCTTCGCGTTATCAGCAGTGCCTGGACCAGAACGGATGTCAGTTTGAAAACAGGCGTTGACAAAACAATTAAATAATGTCTGTAGATTCTATTACATTTTGAAAATGAAATGTATTTTAATAAACACTGCCTTTATAAGTATTTAAAGTGTGTATACATTTTTTTGGGACGCCCTGTATATATATATATATATAGTGTATTTATATATTTTGTAAAAACGCTTAACTCATTTCTTTGGCTTTTACCTCATTCCAAATTAAAGAGAAAAGGGGAGTTGTCCTCCTCCGATTTCCTTCCCTCACTTCATCGATAATGCTGTAAAATATTCATTCAAATGGAGAGAATCAGGGGAGAAGAAGAGGTCTCGCTTTATTTTGTGTATATAACAACACATTAATTTGAGATCGACGAAACAGAAAGGCAAAAAAAAAAAAAAATTATATATATATATATATATATATATATATAATATTATATATATATATATTATATTAGCCTTTATTAAAAACATGCAGTAAACAAACCAACAATTAACATGAGTAACATGAAATATGTTGTTTTTCGAAATTATCCATAAATATTTAAATTTGGTGGGAAGCTATGGGGTTTACTTCATCCTGAATTCTCTTTTGCATGCCTTCTAATTCCTTAGGCTTAGTTACATAGGCATTATTTTTAATCTTTTGCCAAAAGTGGAAATCTAAATGGTGTAAGAAGGTCAGGCGACCGGGAAGCCTGTGCAATGTGGACACAACGTACAATCCATCTATCTTTCAGCAAAGGTCGATTCAAGGAAGGTACAAACACTTACAACATAATGAAGTAGGGCCCGAACTGTTGGAATATCGTGTTATCCAAAAGGTTTCGATCAGTGGTCTAATTACCGGGATTCAAGGGGTTCGACCGAAACCGGGCCCGGGACTGGAGGGGGGGCCTGTGTGATTGATAAGATAGCCAAATTTTGAAATAATACAGAATACAGTATGCAAAATTTCTGTCAAATGAAAGACGTAATATTTTCAGTACTGTTATCTCTGTGTGCAATACTGTTATCTCTGTGACGCAATAAAATATAATTATAGTAGCTAATGATAAACTTCATACCTGGCTAGTGGGTATGTACTGTACACTATTCTGAAAAATACGGTACTGTCTTTAATATCTTTAATAAGATTTTTATTGGGGTAGGCGACACTTACCTAGCTTACCCTGAATGCACGCCACTGATATATACAGAGAGTTGACAAAAGTAAATAGACACCACGATGATCGTCCTCAAGAACAAATGACAAAGCTCATCAATGGAATGCAAGAACGTGTATCAGCTTTGCATAATGCAAAAAATGGGAAAGGAACACGATCCTAAATATATTGATTCAATAAATCTATTATTATTTATTGACTTTTATTATCAAATCAAAAACTATAGAAAAACCGAAGGTGTCTATTTACCGCATACTGGGGCGTATAAGTCGGTATTTTAAGCTTAATTAAAATTATGCCCCTAAAGTAGGGAGTCGACTTACAGGCCCAGTCTAAAAATTAACCTTCCACTTTCCATTTTAGCTTGTATTTAAAGACAGGTCTACCTGTCGTAGGTCCTCAGTCCTGCATTAGCTCGCTTTTGGTCAACATCTGAATTGGATCCATATGACGAAGCACTCGCAAATATCTCTCAGGATGTATATAATGAACTTATGATGTCAGATGATGATTATGATGATGATTATGAAGGATTTGACAACTAATTTTTGCAAGGTTTTTACAAAGTTTTACTTTTTTATGTTGGCAAGTTGGTGGTCGACTTAAACACCCAAAATAAGCTAAAATCTAAATCTGAAACTGAAAGTTAGGATCGACTAATCTGAACCGTAGACTTATACGCCCCAATATACGGTAACCTTCTGCAGTATATATATATATATACTGCTGAAAAGTAATGCCTCGACTCAAATAAATATTAAACGGGTTGAAGGATTTTATCGAAACAAAAGCAGATATGTACCTTAGAGTTTATTCTTTAAAACGACACATTTACTTTTCTATAAAATAACCCTTTACCTCGATACATTTACGCCAACGATAAATGAGTTTTTGAAATCCATCCCTGTAAAACTCGGAGTTTTGACTACGAAACCAAAATTTCACAGCGGCCTTACTTCTTCGTCAGACAAGTAGCGATTTCTATGGAAATGTTCTTTAAGTTTAGGAAAGAGGTGAAAATCGCATGGTGCTAAATCGGGGCTGTATGGTAGATGCGGCAAGACGGTGAATTACAGATCCTTAATTGCTTCTCGCGTTTGAACACCGCGGGTTGTCATGGTGAACAATGACTGCGTTTTTGTGGGTGCGAACCCTCCTGATCCGTTTTTTCAACTTCTTCAGAGTTTCAGTATAACGTGCGGTGTTGATTGCTGTCCCTCTTTCCGTAGTCTTCGAAAACAACAACATTGATATACCAAAAAACAGTCATCATCACTTTTTCAGCCGATTTTTTAACGTTGAAATTTTTTGGTTGCGGTGAATTTTTGTGCCGATATTCCGTGGATTGCCATTTATTTTCAGGGTCATAAGGGGGGACCCACGTCTCGTCTTCTGTCACACTGCTGTGCAGAAATTCATCTTCATTTTCGAAGCCCTGACGATTTTCTTGGCAAATGCGTAGTCTCTCAGTTTTCATTTCGGCAGTGAGCATGCGAAGCACCCATCTGGCGCAGACCTTTCGGTAACCGAGAATATTGATAATATGTCCCACTCGCCCTTTGGAGATATCGAGCATTGCAGCAATTTCATTTTGTTTAATGCGACGATTTCCAAGAATCAGTTCATCAACGTAGTTCCGATGAGACTCGTCGGTTGCCGTTACAAGCCTTCCACTTCGCGGTTTGTCTCGCAAATCTTCTTGCCCTGCTTCTCCTTCTTTACAGTGCCTCGCCCAACATTGAACGGTACTCACATCAACACACTGTTTGCCGTACACAGCTTGCATTCGCCGATGAATGTCTATGGGAGCAACACTTTCTGCGGTCAAAAATTCAATTATGGCACGTTGCTTGAAGCGAACGTCTTTACTTCTTTCCATTGTAATGATACTGAACCAACGTGTGGAATGAGTGTAGGCTATATTAGGCTATAACACAAAACCGGTTTTATCTGGTTATCTCTACACAATCTGGAATGGGGTTGGGATATCAAGTTACAACACAAAACCGGTTTTATCTGACTACATTCTTATTTTACTTCTTTTCATCTTTCACCCTTCTCCTATTCTCTCCGACTATTTTTCTGACTTGTCGGCAGTGGCCGGCGGATGATGATGGTGAGTCTTTTTTCTCTTTTTCTGAATGAATGTTAACCCACGAGTGATAGTTGTTCCTCCTTATTTAACCCCTTATTCTTTTCTCTTCTCTTAACCTCTTACTCTTTCCTTTCTCCCGGGCTAACCTTAGAGTGGATCTTAGGGTCTTTGTTAGCCTTAGCTTCTGTAGATCTGTAGATCTACACAATCCAGAATTATTCAAGTGGATACATTACTTTTCAGCCCACCCTTGTGTGTGTGTATATATATATAATATATATAATATATATATAATATATATATATATATATACACTAGCTTTCCTGTCAGGAGAAATATGAAAAAATATTCCAGCATCTTATTTCAAAATCATGAATTAAACTAAACAGTATAAAACAATATTATTTACAAGCAAACACTTCAGTCCCTTTATCAATTTATTCTCTGATGGAAGAGAAACGGAGAGGGTCCGCAGAGCTAGAGTAAAGTCGGTCCCACGATGATTTTGCTTCGCTACTGGTCTCTATCTATACCTACTTCGGAACGAAGCAAATCTGAAGCAACTTCAAATATGAGGTACTGTTGAGAAATAGGTCATTAAAAAAAAAAGCAACGGGTTATACAGGGTGTGTATAAAGTAACGCGAGTGAAGAGACAAATCCGATTTGAACTGGTTTAAATTAGTTTCAACTTATTTTTTAACCCGTAAAAACATTTTCAACACCTCTTATAAACCTTGCTGTCGAATATACAGTTGTTATAAAAAGTCCATGTAATAAATATTACTCGTCCATGTTCACTCACGTTAATATAATTCAAATCGGATTTGTCTCTTTACTCGCGTTACTTTATACACACCAGGTAGATTATAATTATTACCTGTAAGAGTACACCAGATACGAACGTTAGAGTTTCGCTCGTGTTCTCACACTGTATGGGGGGATTGTTTCGTCCCCAACTCGTCAGTTATGCTTGTTAACGTTTCCCCTGACGCGGAAATCAGATTCATCTGAGAAAACTGACTTAGAAATGCTGAATCCATTTTCATCAAATGTAGTAGTTCAGAACACACGTCCGGATCTTTTCCCACACTCTTTTCTAAATTTTCTCGGGGAATCGCGTCGCGGTCGCTGCAGTGTGCGGGTCTCCCATTCTGTCAATGTAAATTCACAAGCGGACTCGAGTCATCACGACCCAAGTCGTCAGTCGTGAGTCGCAAGACGATCCTGTGTGCGGCAGGCCGAACACGAATTGTCTTCTTTACAATGGCAACAATTTTTGGTTTGATACCGTTTTGGTACTGACGTATTTCTTTCATGATTGCCATACAAACTAAGGTTAATTTTATTATTTCTAGTTTCATTACGTAAATTATTGTTATTTCCTTATTGCCGTAGTCCCTTTTTGTTTTTTAAATGTATTGTTTAATTAAATTTATTGTTTAATTAATAATTAGTCGTATCATTTATTACAATGATGGATACTATGCCTTTTTTTATGGGATCTGTCTCCTGGTAATAAACATTATAATTATCATTATAATTATCATCATTATTAGGGCATGGCTAAATAATCATTTTTAGGAAAAGTGATGAATGATGAAATTTTATAATTAATCAATGATTAACTGATTAAAAATTATTAACAATTAAATACTTCTAAAAAGAGTAAGAAAGAGCTTTATTGTTTCTGTTGCGTGAGATAAGACCGAAGAAAACATTTTGCTCAAACATTTAATTTGCTTTAGTTCAAGAAATCAAGCATGGGCGGGTTAGACAGTTTATACACGCAAAAAGGTGCCAAATTCAAACGATACATTAGAAAATTTAAGGTAAAGTGTTGCTGAAATTATGAGGAAAATTAATCATTTCCCATCATTTTCTAAAAAGATCTTTTGATTAATTAATGATTAAATTCGAAACAATGATTAACTGATTAATCTGAACCATGCCCTAATCATTATCATTATTACCGTACATATATGTTGGTATTTTCACTACGTGTACTTTTTTTTTTATTTATTTTAATTTTTTTACCTTTTCGTAGTCTTAGCTTTGGATAGTTTTTATTATTACTTGTTTGAGTACGTGTCTTATCTCTCTTTTAGTCCTAATTTTTAGTGTTTTAAATTAATTATTCTTTCATTTATCTTACCATTTATTACCTTCAAGAATATTTTGCACTATTTTATGGGATTTATATCCTGCCAATAAAGTTTATCATTATCATCATCATCATTTTTGAAAGTGTACTCTAAATACACAGGGTCAATTATTTTCTTTGTAGGGGTATATTCAATATTTTATTTACAATAAAACTTTTATTTACAATCAAAATCATAACGGGGCTTTTGTGGACACCCTATTATATGTGTATACACACACACACACACATATATATATATATATATATACAGGGTGTTTCAGGTCGACCCTAGAAATAAACATAAAGGAATATTACGGAATTACTATGACAAACTTCAAATACCAAATACCAAATACAAACTACAAATTCCGCCAATTTCCATATTTCTAAGGTCGACCTGAAACACCCTATATATATATATATATATATATATATATATATATATATATATATATATATATATATATATATATATATCACAACTATAGAAATTATCTTTTCGAACCATTCCTAAGTTCGTGCTACTCCCATGCATGTGTCAAGGGAGTTCGCTCCAAGAGCGAATTCCCCTGCTTTCATCGTTTATTGAAGTACAACCGAGAATAATGAACCTTTAAGATTTACATAGATTTCATCAGAATTCTCCCCATTTTTCCCCATTTCCAATGTTTATTATTATTAACTACAATGATATTATTTATAGCCATCTTTTAAATCTATATACTGTGGGACACTTCCTCCTGCATGTAAAGCTGACGGGAGTAGGGGCAAATCCCTTGTTTGCACTTCGTTCTTCGTTTATTTCGTTTTTACCCCCATTTATATATAATCCACTTATTATTTATATATATATACATAGGGTGTTTCAGAAAAACGTTACCACTTATATGGTGCCAATATGTCATTGCTTATCACTTAAAGGTTTTTTTTTGTTTATGTAACTATTTGCGTGTATTTATTTATTTTATTTTTTTAAATAATAATGTCGGTTTTCTTCAGAGATTGTGCGAGTGATTAATGAGTGAACCCCATTCAGAGCAAATGAAGATCCAATCTTTCTGCATTGTTCTAATGTAAACCTTGTAGCTATTTCCAGTGAATGGAGTTCGCTCATTAATCACTCGCACAATCCCTGAAAAAAAACATTATTAAAAAACAAGCAAATAAACACACAAATACTTACATAAACAAAAAAGAAAACTATAAGTGGGAGCAATGACATAGCGTCATATAAGTGATAACATTTTTTGAAGCACCCTGTATATACCCTTATTTAATGCGTTCTGACTTCATTCACTATGTCTGTGAACTTATTACTGTGTTTCTTTGGTACATTTTCCTCTCATGAATCCATGTACTGACTTCAACTGAATTAATTTTAAAGTTATAAAATTTGTCGTTATATTAACTGTTGTCTGTTGAATTTAGTCAACGGATTAATGTACGTTAATGTAACTTAGCGGAACTTTATTAACGAAACGTTATTAACCAAAAATTAACCTAGATTAATCGTAATAAACTCTGGTAATTGTATTCATTTCAAACTTCCATACACTCAATACCACATCTTTCATACTTCCATATTTAGTATTCAACGTATGGTAGTTTCCCCATATATTGTTAAGGAGTTTATACTACGTGGGGTCATCATATATCGTACGCATGCTCTATCTACCCGTGTCTGTCTACCTACTGTATATCTACTTATTTTTGTCTTTTCAATATCATGTATGTAACCTTACGTGTATGTGTATGTGTATATTATGATGTCTGTCTATTCACTGATGCACATACTTTTACGCACTGGATTCCATTCTTTTTATATTTTTTAATCATTTCTAACCAAATACTGAAGTGTTGGAATTCACCGTTGCGTTTCCTACAAAACGCTAACGTAAGCGACCGAATTCCTGCAACTTAATAATTCTGACCTCACCGTTCCCCAAAAGTCTCTTCCCGCTCTGTTTTATAAATTCTTATATGTTGTGTTATAATTGTACACTCATTCTGTTACGTCATTGTTACTCTACTGTTACGCTATTGTTTCGTTATTCGTGCACGTCACATGGTTCCCCTGTTATCATTGATTATCCTTATTATTTTCATCTAACGTCATTAAAGTTGTGTTACTTATGCGTTACATTACCAAATGTCTACCAGTGATGTAGGACTCGATACCGGTCACAAAACCTTCTTTTTCTGGTCTCGATTTCGGTCTCAATTTCGGTCTTGGTCTCGGTCTCGGCCATGGTGGTCTCGACTGCAGCACTGATGTCCACGTAACTTAAATGACATATGTATTATGTCCTTCTTACTTCTACGTCGTCTGTGGCTAATGAGACTTATAATAATAATAATAATAATAATAATAAATAAATAAATAATTATTTCATAATATTCGACATAATTAAATAGCCAAATAATTGGTGTTATATTCCTAACTAAATAATAATGTTAGCTTTAAATATAATTAAAATTGTAATTAATTGTACTCTTGTAATCACTTGTATAGTTTAGATGTACAATAATGATAATGAATGTATTTAAATTTAAAAGATGTACTAACAAATGTCATTTGGTTCCAGCATAGAAGGAAGGTCCATTTCAAAATGGTTATTCAACAATTTAATTGTTTTTACTAAATTATTCAAATAGTCGCAGATATTTCATTGGGGAATTGACAACCCCCCAATCTATCCCCTGAAAATTATCGTCTATTTAATCCTTTGTAACCGAAAATTAATTCATTCTCTACTTATCCACCAGTGGCACTTGAGACTCTTAGCTCTTCTCGTGCCCAAGGCAAATTCTCTTATTTGATTCATTTTTGCCAAATTGAGTCTCGCCAATATTTCTGCCTTTTCTAATTCATTTCATCATTAAAGTTTTCGAGTGAAGAAAGACTCGCAATTAAGTTAGTCTGATTTTCTTTGGGTTTCTTCTTTACTTGTCCATTATTTTAACTTACTGATATTAATTTGGCTCCACAGCTCGGACGTAATTCGGCAAAGGCCTTGTTGAACTTCAGGGATCCACACGTTTCTTCACACACTTGGAACCAGTGTATGTGACATTATACATACATATATATATATATATATATATATATATATATATATATATATATATATATATATATATATATATATATATATATATATATTAGGGATGCAACGGGTAGCACTTTACCGGGTAATCGGGTACGGGTACCCGAAGTGTAATGCCCGATCGGGTATTGAAGACGTTCCAAAATTTGTTGGTTTAGTACCGCGACTTATTAACTGTGTGCAGTTGAAGCACTTTGCTTTACTATTATCTAATTTATCAATGACAAAATAGTCCCAAACCATACTACGATTTGCCATTTTGAATGTTTTGTTAAAAAATATTATACAAAAAATATATCAAGAAAACCTGCAAAACAATAAAATTAAAATTAAATTAGAATTTGGTTTTTACTATACCTTACCCGATTTTTTAGCAATTACCCGATCGGGTCGGGTATCATCGAGTAGTACATTACCCGATCGGATCGGGTACCCGTGACATCCCTAATATATATATAAATATAATTTTCCAGAAAGCATTTCATTCTTTTATGAAGTTAAAACAAATTTGAATATAAGCGGGTTGGTACATGTAGTGGAAGTGGGGGTGTAGTGGTAATCAGGTGACCACTACACCAAATGGGTGACCTTTATTATTACATAATGAGCTCTAGACAGGTTGTTGCATTCCTAGTTTGTACTCGGTTCTTTCGTCATGTCGTTAATTGGGCAACGTACAAACATCAAATTGTGCGTTTTCCTGGGTAAAAGCCAGAATGAAACATTACAGGAAGCACACACACACACAGTGATAACTGGCCTAAGCACAGCCGAATAAATGTACAAACAAATGACACAAGAGTTTCAAAGAAGGACGTGAATCTGTGAATGATTATGGTCCAAGAAGTGGGCGTCCGCTAACTTCTCGCGCATGAAGATCACGTTCATCTTGTGAGAGAAATTGTACGGGCGGAGAGTTGTCTGAGTATTGAATCCATCAATTCAAAAAGTGGAAATCTTCGTCGGAAATTGTCCAGTCATTCATATCAAAACTGAAAATTCATCATGTGCGCCAGCACATCGTCTCAAGAACTTGCCAGCTGACTGGAAGGAACAGCGATAGACAATTTGTGGTGGTTTTAGTGACTGCAGATAAAAATCTTGAATTTTTTCAGAAAATCCTAACTGGTGACGAGACTTGGTTCTTTTCTGTATGATCTTCAAACGAAATTAAGGCCAACAAAATGAAAATTAATGACGTCACCGAGGTCGAAATAATATCGCATTGACAACTCTAAAGGGAAGGTCCTGTTTGGTTATCCTATTATTATTATTGTTATTATTACTGAATTTACTAAAAAGAGGGCAAACGGTGAACAAAGAATAGCACCGAGATGTGCTCCGTCGTTTGAGAGAAATGTTATAAGGAGAAAAAGACCTGACTTTTGGTCTTGAAATGCTTAGGTGGTTGCACGACAATGCGCTTGCACACAAATCTTTCATGATTTAAGAATACCTCGCAAAACACACTGTTGTGACACTACCTCACTCCCTCCCCACTACTTACCAGACTTAGCAGCATGCGATTTCTACATATTTTCCTGATTGAAAATTTTACTGAAAAGGAAATGCTTTGTAAGCGATGAAAATAGGAGAGAGAGAGAGAGAGAGAGAGAGAGAGAGAGAGAGAGAGAGAGAGAGAGAGAGAGAGAGAGAGAGAGAGAGAGAGAGAGAGAGACAAAGGGTGCGTGTCATGCAATTAATTGTTAATCGAAAAGGAAGTGAGAAACGACGTTCGCATTTATATTTATCGTCATGAACTATTTCCTCTCACCCTTCGATGTTCTACACCGACTAAAAACAACACTTCAAATTGATAACTTAATTGAACACGAAACAAAACAACAAACAAATCTCGAGTGAATCCTAAACGAAACGACGACCAATAAACAAAAACAAAGCAAACAAAACAAAGCTAAACTCAGGTCGATGGACAGAAAAATTTTAAATGAAAAAGACTTCAGGGCACAAAAGCCTTTTACAAGCGGAAATTTTGGTCATTGTTTTAAAAGCTTTTGTAAACAAATAAACAATAAAACAATCATAAATAAACTTCATCCAATCAATTTCTATAATAACGAACCATTGTTGGCAGATGAGTCGAAAGTTCTACAAATGCGGATGGCCAATATATCAATTTAAATGCCTTTCTGGATTTGAATTGGAATCCGAATCTCAAAGTACTCCGTTGAAAAACATTAAATCGCAATCCAAATCGATTAATACCAGTCTCTTGGCTCTAAATACGAATCCGAATTCAATCAACTACTCATTCATTCACGATTCGGATCCAGAGTCTCCTCCGGATTTACTTAATACTGAAGCTGAGAATTAAAGAATGTTATTAGAAAGTACTTATGTACTTCTATCAAAATGTACAACTACTGCATCAACTTTGAATACGGTACATTCAAAATAAAACCTTCTAAACTTAAAACTTAAAACTTCTTTTTGAAAGTGCATTCTGGGGGAAGTTTTTCCTCCTTTTGAATATCAAAGCTTCTTATCAGGTGACATAATAACTTCTTTTAATGATACATAACTTCTTTAGATAGAAAAAATGGTCTTCAAAAATTCTTTTTTTGAACGATTTGAGTCAACAGAAGATTATATATAGAAGATTGCGGGAATTCTCTGTTTTCTGTGTATATATACAGTACTGTACGTCTACTAAATAGTTACTCAAGAATATCTCTGTCAAACCAACTATAATTATAATTCGTGTAAAACTAAGGTAATATATTTCATTAACAATACACATAATTATTGTGAAAGAGTGAAAGGTGGTTTAACAAACCTTCATTGTTTTTCTACGTCTCAGGTATACACCACAGGAACAACTTTCTTACAAACGTGAAGAATTAAACTGTATACGAGGTTCAGTTATTAAATACGCAGATTTTATTAACTGTTTTTAATGAAACAATTCCTGGCATTTACTGACTGCATGTCGTACTTATACAGTGAGTCCCCGCTTAACGTTATGTCGCTTTAACGTTGTCAATTATTTGTGGATATTTTCTCACAACGTTGTCCTCATTATCCGCTTTAACGTTGTTGCGTTCCAGTTCTTTTTTTGCCAACACGTGGTTTCGAGAATTTTCCAGAGAATTCTGGACTCACCGAGGCTGTACTCCGCCTGACGTTACTTCCTCCGCTTCACTGAGGCGGCAGAACCAGCAACGAGAAAGGAGATCTTAGATTTGGCGCATGAAGCAGGTTTCGAAGAGCTTGAAGACAAAGATGTTGTCGAAGTTCTCGATTCCCATCAAGAAGAACGTTCCAACCAAGATCTCAAGGACTTGGAAGAAATGGAACAAGATGACGAAGAATTAGGTGAAGAGGAAGGCAGAATCTGCTGAAACTCTGACCACCAAAACTCTGGGTAAAGCTTTGGACTCATCGAAGAAGGAATGCAGCTGCTTGCCAATGCTGATCCCATGATGGAACGAAGCTTAAAAGTCAAAAGAATGGTAGACGACGCTATCAAATATTGCAAGGATATCTACAATAATAAGAAGAGAGAAACGAGGCAAACAACTCTGGATGCGTTCTTCTCTACTTCGAAGACTTAGTTTCGTTCTGTGATGGGCTTGTAGATAATTTAATTTTGAATTTTCTGTATATTTTTGTAAATATATTGTCTATTATATTTAATATATAATGTATATTTTGTCTTTATTTAGTGTTTCTTTTTATATATTTTGTAATAAATAAGTTTTATATCCTGCGAGTTCCCTTGTCCGTGAACGCACCCTCAATTATAATATAGGTTTCTATGGTAAAACGACGTCCGCTTAGCGTTATTTCCTATAACGTTATGGTTTTCAGGAACGCATCCCCGACGTTAACCGGGGACTTACTGTAACTTCATAACGCAATGAATGTCGTACAATAAAGGTCTAGAGGATTTTCTACTACTGACCTTTAAAAAGATATTACTGGCGCTTTTCCCCAGTAAAGGCAAAACTCGTTAAATTCCTGAACATTACATCATCACGCATCTTTTTTTCACGTAATGATGGGGTTCTTTAAACTCATTCGCAACATCTAAGGTCATATGACGGAGGGGACCTACAGCTTTACGTGGGATCCAAACCACGGGTCGTTACATAATTTAGGTGCGGAGGACGGTCTTTCATCCAACTACCATCCGACCTAAAGTCGTTTAATGTCAGAGCTTAGCTGATCAACGGGAAGCGGTGTTACGTCATTGGCTACGACGTAGCCCGATTTTTTTCTTACGTAGCCGCGCGTAACTTCGATATATTTCCCGTAAAGAAATCAAAATAACGCTGGATAAAGCTCCAAATTTAAGGCAAATTACTATCGTTTAAAAAATGGGTTATACAGTGGTCAAAGGAACCACTGAACAATTTATTTACGCTATTTTCTTTTTTTTATACGTTCTTAATTAAAATTTAAAATTACATTTTTTTTATGAACAATACTTTGCTACCAATAACAAAATAATAGAAATTTGATATCAGAAATATATATATATATATATATATATATATATATATATATATATATATATATATATATATATATATATATATATATATACATACAGTATATATATATATATATATATATATATATATATATATATATATATTATATATAGGGTGAACCAAATGTAGGTGGACAGTAAATGATAACGTTTATTTTGAGAATACATATTTAATTTTTTTGTATACTATAATACAAAATAAAATTTAAATAAATTTAGTTATAATATTTAATATAATAAAACACAAACACCATAGTTATAATGAACACCATAGTTATAATATAATATAACACAAACCGTATTCAACCTACTGTCCACCTACTTTTGGTTCACCGTGTATATATATATATATATACATACAGTATATATATACTTACTTTACTTTTTACTTTTTAGCCCCCTGGCTGGTCTGTTATGGCCAGCCCGCGTCCTCCAGCCAGGCCGTGCCCACAGATCTCTGACCGATGAGATGTGTGTTCGTCTGAGGTGTTGGAAGTGGGGCATGCAAGAATTAGGTGTTCGGTGTTTTCGTTGGTGTGGTCACATCGTGGACAGTTTGCATTGTTCGTTTGGTGTATAAGGTGTCTGTAATAATGTAGGGAGGGGTGGTGGCCGGATCTGAGTCTGGAGAGGGTGACTCGTGTGTGTCTCGGTAATGCTTCTTCTTCTTTGGCTATGTTGGGGGGTCGTGCTTGTAGAATTGGGCTATTTGGTCGTGTGTCAATATGTTGGTTGACGAATTGTGTGTGTGTATATGTTTTGTTTGGTTTTGTTGTGGAGGGCATGGGGTTAGTGTGGTGTAGAGTGATGAGTAGTGTGATGTTGGGGTTTCCTTTTTGTTTTGTGGTGGTTGGGGGGTTGTGGTGAAGTGGTGGCATGGGTGGGTTGGCGCGAGGGTTTTGGCAAAGAACTGTGTGCTTATCATATTAAGGTGTGTTTGTATTGGAAGGATGTTAGTTTCTGAGTGTAGATGTGAGATGGGGATGGTTTGTGTGCAGTCTGTGATGATTCTGAGGGCTTTGTTTTGAATGATTTGAAGTCGGTTTTTGTTGGTGCTGGATATTGTAGGGTGCCAGGCTGGTGAAGCGTAATTTAATGTTGTTCGGATGAATTGTTTGTATAGGGTGGTGAGGGTTTCTTTGTGTTGTCCAAATGTAGTACTGGTTAGGGTGCGTAGGGCATTAAGTTTCTTTGTAGCTTTGCTACAGATATTCGTTACGTGTGTGGTGAATGTTATGTGCGTGTCATATGTTCATATGTAAGGCCAAGTATTGTGGGTGTCTTATTTAGTGGAAGGCGGTGGTTTAGGAGCGTGATTTGTGGGTGTTTATTTGTTTCTTTTTTGTGTGAGGAGAATAGTGTCACTGAGGACTTTTGTGGTGAAACTGTCATTCAGTTGGTATGTAGCCAGTTCTCAAAATCTATCATCCATTGTTGTATGCCTCTAGTGGTTATGTTTATGTTATTGTGTTGTGAGGTTATGGTAAGGTCATCTGCATATGATTGAATGTTGACGTTTGGAGTATGTGGATTTGGAATGTCATGCGAGGAAGTTTGTCAGCCATTTTTTGTCGTTGGGGTGAAGGATGGTGTCAAGTATTTTCTGTGTGAGGTTATGTCGTGGTACTGTGTCAAAGGCTTTGTTTATGTCTACTGCTACTAGGATGGTTTTCTTAAGGGGTGGGTTCTGGTTGAAACCTTCCAGGATGTGTTGTGTGAGGTTAGTGAGTAGTGTAGTTGTTGAGTGGTTCTGACGAAAGCCGTGTTGTGAGGGTGCGCATGGTGTCAGTGCTGTGATTCGTCTTTGTATCAGTTTTTCAAGTGTTTTTGAGATAGTGGAAAGTAGTGATATGGGTCGGTATGATGATGGTTGATTTGGTGGTTTGTTAAAAGGGGTGTCAAAAATGGTTTGTCAAAAGTCCTGCCCCAAAAAGTTATTTTGGGGGCAGGACTTTTGACCTACCCTGTATATATACAGGGTGTATGATCAGTTACTACCTATCTTTAAATGGTTGTAGTAATTTTATTTTTTAAATGATTTTAATGAAACAAACTCTAAATGATACATTATCCAATAAGGTTTTATGCACAACACTTTAAATTTCCACATATGCTCCTGCACTGTCAACACATTTCCTTAATCGAAATGGCACGTTCGCTACTGCTGATCGCAATAAGTTATGTTTTCATGAATATTGGTAAGAACATTGGTTATTCTCTCCTCCAGTTCATCCAGGTTTTTTGGTTTCGTGCGATAAACTTCTTCCTTGGCCCACACCCACAGGAAAAAGTCACAAGGCGTGAAGTCTGGGCTGCGGGGAGGCCATTCATGAAAGCCACGTCTCCCAATCCATCTTCCTGGGAAATGATCGTGCAGCCATGCGCGGACACCATTTGCGAAATGAAGGGATGCCCGATCCTGCATGAAATGAAGTACTGCGATGTTTTCCCACTGAGAGATGACTGGTCACACACGATCTTGTAACATTTCGAAGTATCTTGCACCATTCATTGTGTCCCTCAAAATGAAAGGTCCAACAACTGTGGTGGATGTGATACCACACCAGACTGTTCCCTTTAGACGACCCTGAGCCTTTCCCACAAAATGGTCAGGGTTGTGTGCTGCCCAGTAATGACAGTTGTGTCGATTCACGAACCCGCCAACGTGAAACACTGCCTCATCGCTCCACAGAATGTTCTCAAACAACTGTGGCCAGTCATCATTCCAACCCAAAAAGATTTCTGCGAATTCCAGCCTTCTGTCACAGTCATCAGGAAAGAGCTGATGCACGTAATGGGGTTTCCAAGGCTTGAAAGACGGGTCTTTTCTGAGAATTGTCTCACTGCGTAATGTGTCAGTCCACTTTCTGCACCTGCACGCACTGATTTTCCGGGGCTTCTTGTGAACATCTCATTCACTGTGGCGATGTTCTCGGGAGTCCGCGAGGTTGATGGTCGTCCAGATCTTTTCTTGTCTGTGACACAGCCTGTTGTCATTAACTTTTGGTGGCAGTTCTTGTTTGTTCGTGCATTCAGTGTTGCATTAACTCCATGTTCAGCCCTCCACCAACTTTGAACTCGTATCACTAATCCCCAAACCTCTTAACGGGCTGCGATTTTGGCCCTCTCTTGCAAACTCATAACTGGAGCCATTATTCACCTGGAAAAAGAAAGTCATGTTAATTTCTTAAAACTTTATTGGATAATCTATCATTTACAATTTGTTTCATTAAAATCACTTCAAAAAATAAGATTACTACAACCATTTAAAAATAGATAGTGACTTATCATACACCCTGTGTGTATATATATATATATATATATATATATATATATATATATATATATATATATATATATATGCAATAATATCACAAACAGTACGTGACTTTTTAATAAGCAAACAACCACAGGAAAAAAAAGGAAACACGAAATCCGAGCGCTTTCGTGATATATTCACATCTTCAGGGACAAGAAATAAATAAATAGAATTTACTAAGTAAATGAATTAAATACACAAGCGAAAAATTCCCTAATAGGCAACTCAATTTAAAAAACAATAAAACAATCTCAAGATTTTTTCCCAATAGATAACTTAATCTAAAGTTATCTGTTGGGAAAAAATATTTAGATTGTTTTATTGTTTTTAAATTGAGTTGCCTATTGGGGAATTTTTTGTTTGTGTATTTAACTCATGTACTTGGTAAATTCTGTCTATTTCTTTCTTGTCCCTGAAGATGTGAATATATCACGAAAGCGCTCGGATTTCTTGTTTCCTTTTCCCTGTGGTTGTTTGCTTATATATATATATATATATATATATATATATATATATATATATATAGTTCAGAGGCGACGGCGGGGTTCAGGCAGGTCAAGCTCAGCCTGACCTAACTTTAAAAGAAATATAAATTTAATTTCCTGGTCATCATGTAAAATTTAAATTTGTGTATTTCAAAGATCTATTTATTATGGTCACTTTATTAGAGCAATATAAATTTTAGAATGCCACATTTTTTCCTTCTCTCCATACGCCGCTTCTTTGGGCAAAGTCAGAGTTGTTTTATGACGCCTGAGCGACCGAGCGCACTAAGCCACAAAGCCAGGTCAGACATCATTTCCGATGCCTTGCATCACACTTATGAAAAAATGAAACTTTTACGAAATTTAATGTAATTTAAAATCAACATTAGTATAGCATCTGTCAAAACAATGAGATAAGTATATAATTTTGTCAATCTATTTTTTCAAAGAAGAGAAAAGCGAGTTTTTCAGTTTATAAGTCAGGCATATTTCTAAGTGCCTAACAATTGAATTGCGCACGGCTTTCCTCATTGTCAGTTACCTCAGGGACCGTGTCGTATTCGTTTCAATGCATTTGAATTTTTTTTCTTTTGTGCTTTTTGTGTGTGTGTGTGTGTGTGTGTGAGTTGTTTTTCTTTTTTTACTCGACCTTAGATACCCATTTACATTGAAGTACATTTATAAAGATCCTGATTTTACTGCCTGCTAAAATGTTAAAGAACTGCTAAAATTATGCATTGACTTAGATTTAGAAAAAGCTTTTAGCGAATCTGCAAAACTGTTTAGATTGATTTTAACTATACCAGTGAGCAGTGCATCCACAGAGAGAAGTTTTTCAACATTAAATCGAATTAAGACGTATCTAAGGAACAGAACTGGTCAGGAAAGACTAGTATGTTTAGCAAGAATTGCAATAGAGAAAGAAATTGTGGTTTCCCTGGAGAGGCAAAAGATTCTACATGACAAGGTCATCGAAGAATTTGCATTGAAACCGAGGAGGTTGGAGTTTACAGTATGTATAAATGACTCATGGTAGATTAAATATGATGAAGACATTCTCTAAGGACATAATAAAATACGAGTAAATTATTATAATTATTAAACAATTTATTGATTTAGTAGGCTTGAAGTAATTTTTGAAAACAAAAGCAAAATTATTTAAAAAACAAAATTTACATATTCATTAATATGAATTCTATCGAAGTCACATCAAGCCCATAATGCTTGTGCCTGACCTATGTGAAAAGTTTGGCGTCGCCCCATATATATATATATATATATATATATATTTCCTTATTACAACACAACCACAACTTATACATTTGTATACTGCCCTTAGCAAATGGACGCCGTTGGCAGGCTGAAATATCTATACTTTCACATCGACTTAAAAACAAAAGAGAACTTACAGACAAGAACATATTAAAATTGCACATTAAATTTTAATACATAAACTAGGAAATGGTTTTCATTTTATCGAGTGAATATACAATCAGATCATTGATGTTCCCGTATGCTTAAATTTAACATTACGTCACTTCTCTATGCGGATATTCAATTCCATTCTGTAGGAGATATGATAATTGTGTACATCCACAGAGGGTTGACAAAAGTAAATAGACACCATGATGATTGTCTTCAAGAGCAAATGGTAAAGCTCGTCACTGGAATGCTAGAACGCGTATCAGCTTTACAAAATGCTAAAATAGGGGAAAGCAACACGATTCTAAATATAGTAATTCGATAAATCTGCTATTATTTATTCACTTTTATTATCAAATTATAAACTACAGAAAAACCGAAGGGGTCTATTTACTTTTGTCAACCCTCTGTAGATGTAAAACATATTGATAATAATAATTATAACAAAAAAGGCAGATACAAAACTTAATTTTTTAAAATACTAACTAAAATATTCAGAGAGAAAGAGAGAGAGAGAAAGAGAGAGAGAGAGAGAGAGAGAGAGGAGAGAGAGTTACAGGTAAACAAAGACCCTAAGATCCACTCCAGGCTAGCCCAAGAAGGAAGTAGAAAAGTTAGAAATACTAATGGACAAAAAAGTATACTGAAAACTGATACCAATGCTTATACTTATAGAGAGCTTTCGCACAGAAATAGTAGTAGTAGTAGTAGTAGTAGTAGGAAAGTATAGAACAGACAAGGTTCTCCTTCTTCCACTAGCCACTGCTGACAGAAAATTGTTGTGAAAGAAGATTTATAAAAAAGTAGGAATAATTATAATGAAAAGAATAGTTTCAGAGTTCATTTACACCATACATACACTTCTCTCGTTTACTCAGTTACTTATTAGAAGGCAGTGGAAAATAAAGGATAGCTTGAATACTAAACTACTTAATGTAATCTACACCATGCATTTTTTTAAGGAATTATTTATTTATTTATTTATTATGTACAAGAAGTCATCATTTCGTCGTTGCATCATTTCTCCGTAGCTTGCCAAAGCAACCGTACCGAAGATTTACCATGTAGTAATTTATATTGCGTCCTTCGCATAGGAATTACCTAAAGGAGAACTGGTTTAGAGGACACCTCCAGCCAGGGGCGTCGATTGCTCTAAAATAGTGGGGGGAACACTTCGCCTTCAAACAGCGAATCAAACTCTGAGTAGCTGTTCGTGTAACATATCAATGTCGTAATTTACCATTTACCCGTTTTTTGTATTTTTCTCAACATGTTGGAAAAAACTCAACATTTTTTTTTGCAGAAATAAGAAACGCAATACAAACTATTTATAATATTTAACCTTTCATGTAACATAATATCACACATACAGTATGTTTAACCGAAATAAATCTTTTATTACCTGTAGACAACAGAGATCAATGTACATAAACTGATCACAAAATATGTTCGTGAAATATAAAACAAATAACAGACTGCTAAATTCCATGATAAATATACACTGGTGTTCATGACAATAATTTATAATATTGCTATTACATTTGCATATGCATATAATACGACATATAACGTCTTATTAGGTGCCATTAATAGTTAGCATTTATAGCAATTCATCGACGAAAGTGGGGGGACATGTCCCCTGCGTACTCCCCGCAATCGCGCCCATGCCTCCAGCTGGCCAGACCTACAATTTAAGAATTCCCCATGCATCCTGGGGAATAATAATGCATAAGTTTAATGCATAATATGCATGAGAGAGAGAGAGAGAGAGAATTTCAAACTATAAAATGTAAAAATTTATTTATTTATGTTTTGGAGCACGGGTATTCAACATTTGGGAGAAGAGCGTGATTCCTTTCATTGATTAAGACTAAAGTACATTCAGTAACTTGTCTTGACTTGTTGCTGTTCCGTGCGTTGGTCTCTCTTCACACGAAGGTCAAGCTGGTGGCCCCGCCTCTAGGTCTGGCTTGGTGGAGGAGCGAGTTGTTTTCTTGCGCTGTCCACCGTACACAGCAAGGTACACCCGGCTCATCTGGTACCGTCCTGAGCCAGGCATCTAGTCTTCTCTTGAAGACTTCAACTTTGACACCTGTAACGTTTCTGAGGTCCTTTGGAAGCTGGTTAAAAAGTCTTGGCCCCCTGACAACCAAGCTATTTTCCTTCAGTAGGAGGTCCCTTGCCGGGCTTTTAATTTGGGAACACTACACATTCTGCCTTTCCTATTTTCCTGTGTTGTTTGAATGGTAATTGGGTTTAGTTTTAGGTTTGGTACCAGTTTTTCGATCATTTTCCATATGTAAATTATGGTGTACCTCTCTCTTCTTCTTTCCAGGGAGTACATATTTAGTTTACGTAGTCTTTCCCAGTAGTTGAGTTCTTTGCAGCCATCAGTCTTGGCTGTGAAATGTCTCTGCGTTTCTTCTAATTTATTAGTTTCTTCCTTTTAATATGAGGACGTCAAAACTGAGCAGTATTCAAGTTTTGGTATAATCAGTGTTTTTAGCAGTGGAATCTTACTGTCCTGTCATTCTTTTGAACGTTCTTAGTACCTGTCCCACGACTCTTTTTGCTTTATTTATCTCAGTACTGTCCCTTTTGGTACTGAGCTGCGTACTTCCGATTCTGATGATGATATACCTTGAATTTTGACACCTGTAGACGTTCTTTAAGGAAGTTGTAGATCCATTTTCCCATTTTGCCTGTTATTCCCACATATTTCATTTTATGTGCTATTATACCGTGATCACATTTGTCGAAAGCTTTAGCAAAATCCGTGTATATGACATCGTAGTTGTCATTGCCTTTCAGTGCATCTAGGATATTGTTGTAGTGTTCTATTAGTTGTGATAGGCATGATCTACCTGATCGGAATCCGTGCTGATTTTCGTTGAATCTTTCCAGTGTCTCCAAGAAATCATAAATTTTCCCTCTAACTATTCTTTCAAATACTTTGGTGAGGTGGGACTTCAATGACACTGGTCTATAGTTCTTTGCTTGAGATCTGTCCCCTACTTTATATATAGGGACAATGTTTGCTCTTTTCAAGATGCTCGGTATTTCCCCAGTGTCTAGGGATCTTCTCCATATCAAGTATAAAGATGTAGCTATTTCATTTTTACAGTTTTTAATCAATAATGCGTTCCAATTGTTCGAACCTGCAGCTGAATGTGGTTTCATTTGTCCTATAGCTCTCGCTACAGCTTCTGGGGTAAAATCAAAGTCTGTTAGACATTTTCCTTGCAATTTCTCTTCAAAGAATGCATCTATGTCAGGTATTGCTTTGTCAATTTTTGGGGTACTAAAAACTGATTCATTCAGGGCTCTAAATGTTTTCAGATGTTTCTTTTGGATCGTCGGTTAGTTCATTATTTCTCTTCCTTTAGGGCCCAATAGCGGCGCGCGTTTTTGTTTTCCTTTTCGCATAGCGATAGAAGTATTTTGGATTTTCCTTTATTGGTTCTACCGCCTTTTCCTCTTCCCTCTCTGTATGGTCCTTAATCAGGGCTTGTATTTCCCTATCGATACCCTCCAGTTTTTCTTGTATTACTTTCCTGGCATTATCTCCGCAGTTGGCTAACTTCGCCTCCACTCTCTTTCTTTTGCGGAATAGTTTTCTCTTTTGCCTCTCAAGCCAGCTCCTCTTTCCTTTTGGCTGTGATTTCGGAGCATATTTTTCTAAAATTCTCAGCGTTTTTTCTTCCAAGGTCGTTAGCATTTCTTCAGTTGTTTTATTCTCTAAAACTGTTCTCCACTCTATTTGGGCCATGTGCGATCTGATTGCTTCCCAATTTATAGTCTTGGAGTTTAAGTTAAAGGCCCTAAATTTGCTTCTTTCCTCAATATGTGTATTGTCTTTTAATGTTGTCGTCATATTTGTTGATATCTCGATTAACTTGTGGTCTGAGATAATGGTTGGAGTTATTTTTATATCAGCAATCAAGTTCGTGTTATTCGTGAATACCAGATCAGGTAGTTATTTTTTCTGGTATTTTCTGCTATCTCCTGCATCAGCATAAACT
Organism: Bathynomus jamesi; assembly: GCA_023014485.1. Classification (NCBI taxonomy): domain Eukaryota; kingdom Metazoa; phylum Arthropoda; class Malacostraca; order Isopoda; family Cirolanidae; genus Bathynomus; species Bathynomus jamesi. Next base: position 89,038 of record JAJOZX010001195.1, on the reverse strand, counting down.
CATTTGTGAAAGCCATCAACTGGAGTTTATTAAATTTTAATTGTTTTAAGAAAGAGGAGTGAGCACTGGCTGATAGATCATCGATAGATCATTCCATAATCCCGTCGATCAGCGAAGTTAAACGACATTGGAAAGTATTTTGAGTCCCTCTTGTTGTTTCATCTATGTAACTAAATTATTTTCATAACTCGCATAATGGGAAAGGCTTTTAGTATGCGGATAATACTTCCTTGGTATCTCCAAATAACATTATTATATTGCTTTTAGTGATGTAGTAAATAGCGACCTCGCGATAGTCTGAATTGGCTGAAAGTAATTTATCCCTACATAAAAATAAGACTGATTGTTGATCGCCAAAAATAAAATGTTTAACAAATAGTAGTAGTAGTAGTAGTAGTAGTAGTAGTAGTAGTAGTAGTGTTTGATGCCAAACTATCTTCCCGGTAACATATTGAAAACAGACGATACTCTCCAAGTTCTCGCTTATTCTAACAAAATTAAATTTTGTAGAAACACAGTAGAATGTCATATTTTTCTTTGTCTATCCACAACTTGCGTATAACTGTATATGGAAGTACATGTGACTACATCATTAACCCTTTAGTCATAACACAAATGAGAATTAGGAAAAAAATTAACAGAAGTCATTATTATGCTCATATGCTTCACAAACCTTTACAGTAAGTAGCTGCTTATATTAAAATTTAAGAGCATTTTCTCTTTAATGTTCAGAGTTAGAAAACATGCCACGATTACATTAATAAAAAATGTCGCAGAAAGTCAAATACATCATAAACATCGAACAAGATATCTGGAGAGGGTGAGTGTTTCAAAGGCAAATTATACTCTTCAATGTAGTGAAAATTCATAATGATTTACTGGTGGTATTATTATTATTATTATTATTATTATTATTATTATTCTTGATTGTATTGTTTAACCTCCTTCGCAACATCTAAGGTCATACGGTGGAGAGGACTTACATCTTTACGTGGGATCCGAACCACGGGTCGTTACATAATTTAGATGCAGAGTACGGTCTCCCATCTAACTGCTATTCGATCCTTGTGGAACTCCATTTTTAATTTTAAATTGGAAGGGTATAATAATGTTATTTCATTTGATGTACTGATTTCTGCTGCACAAGTCTGACTTGAACGAAATTTCCTGCGACATCTCTTAGGCTATAGTGAAATAATTTAGCAATAAGTATATCATAAGGAAATGCAGCGAAGGCTTTCGATAAGTCAATTAATGTCCATTAGCAGAAGACTTTCTATTACGAAGGTTGTTTTTATATAATACGTCTAATACGGGTGAAATTGCTTCATTCTTTTCGCCCTTCCCTAAAACCAAACTGATGCTTACATACAAGGTAAAATTCTTCAAAGTATTTTCAGAGTTGCGTGTCTGTGTGTGTGCATATATATATATATATATATATATATATATATATATATATATATATATATTAGTGGTGGACCGGATATCCGCATCCGCATTATTTTTAGCATCCACATCCGCAATTCTGACTGCGGATGTTATGCGGATATTACCTCTAATAAATTATTTAATTTACAATTAAATTAGCTTATAAAGTAGCTTATAAGGCCCAGTCAGCCCAGTCATGTACATTTCATGTAAAGTATTAATTAGTAATGAACAAACAAATATATAAACCTGAAAATATAAATACGTGGTAACACAGAAAATTGAATGAAACTTGTTTCATTGAATTTTCTGTGGCTGAAACTCTTGAGAAAGTTATTATTTTTATCATAATGAAAATATTAATATTAATTTTAATTCTTATGCATTGCCTGCCATACGGGTAATATCACGAAATTTGAAAAATTGTGCCATATATTCATAATTCTATATTATATTGATAGATTAACTAAATATCCGCATTCGCGGATATTGAAATTAAAGATCCGCATCCGCGGATGTTGAAAAACTGACATCCGGTCCACCACTAATATATATATACTGTATATATATATATATATGATGTAAACCCACAGGGAAAAGGAAAAATGATTACAAGGTCTTTTGTGTATTCAGAAGTACACCTCGTCAGGGAATTTGTGAAATTCACCCCATATATATATATATATACTGTGTGTGTGTGTGTGTGTGTGTATATATATATATGGTAACCTTTGGTAACCTTTGGTTAGCTTCCGCCCGAATTGTTCATTCTGACGAAGGTCAAGCTTTTCACTCCACCTTAGACCTACAGTTTAACGTGGAATCCGAACCACGCCCCATCAGCAGCCCAGCGTCTTAACCACTAGGCCACCTAGGGTACCCATTTATCTACCAACCACTTTCTTTATTGTGTGGAAGGATGAACAGCTGGGTTTTGCTGCGCGCCGGCTGCCGTCGGGTCTCGAACCCGGGGTCGATGGATTCGTAGTCAGCGACGCTAACCACTACCCCACCGAGGCGCATATATATATATAATATATATATATATATATATATATATATATATACCCTCTCTATCACGACATCTATCTCTTTGTGAAAAGAATCCTATTTGTCTTCCATATTTTTACTTTTATGAAATAGACTTTCATAGAGATAGAGGAATAAAAAGTCTAAGATCCCTTCATATATATATATATTATATATATATATATATATATATATATATATATATACATATATATATATATGAGAGAGAGAGAGAGAGAGAAAAAGCGACTTTCTCCCAATGGGAAATATTGTATTACCTTTGGGGCCAATGAACATTTGAAGATGGAAGAGGAGGAAGAGAGTCGTGGAGAGCGCGGCAGAAGGCAGAAGGAGGTGTGAGGGGTAAGGGGGAATGAGGAGAGGGTAAGAGAGGGGGTGAGGGGAAGAATAGAATCATTTAGATTCCTTTGGGAGAGGGGAGTGTCACTACGGGAAAGATAACTCTCACACGAGTAAATGTGAGAATGAGAAGAAAGTGAGAGCGGAGTGAGAGGAAGTGAGAGGGTGTAATTCTTATCATGATTAGATTTAGGCGAGTTGAGGCATCGTAGTTTTCCCCTCTTCGGACCAACGACAAAACAAACCCCAAAAATAAGAAATGAAAAAATATTTTCCCAAAACGAGAAAGAAAATGCGGGAACGACTTTATATATTCAGTAATTAGCTAATTAGCGGTTAACGTAACTACTATAGTACTACAATCACATCTACTACTACTACCAGTAGTAGTAATAGTAGTTATAATAGTAAATCCTTTTAATTTACGAATATTTCAATTATGTATACCATAAAATGAATAATAAATCTACGTACATGAATAAGTGTTTGGGTAACTTTTAAATACAGGGTGTTCTAAAATTACCTAGTAAACTGTCGATCGGTAGTCGGACGTTGTGAACAATGTGTTGAAGTTGAAGGAAGACACTTTGAACATCTAAAATAAACAATCATTGTTGCTTTTCTTCTTATTGCTGTATTTGAAATAAAATTGTTAAATATCGCATACTTTTTGTTAAGATATTGCGTTCATATAAAAGTTTACTAGGTTATTTTAGAACACCCTGTATATTGAATTCTTAGAAAAAATGTTGGCTTTCATGTTAAACAAGAAACAAAAGTCTGTTGTACGTCAGAACGAGAAGCAAACTCGAGTAAACTCAGGTAAACTCGCTCATCTCTGCTCATTGCTGTAAATTAAACACAAAAAGGAAAAGCAAACGTGGGAGGCAAACAAGACCAAACAATTAAAGGCGTTCGCTAGATTGTTTGGTGGAGTTGCGCTGTTTGAGGTGGATGTTAATGAATGTGCGGTACGGATTATGCCAAGGGGCGGAGGAGGGCGGGTTAGGGGTTAGGGGTGGGGTTAACGGAATGAGAAGTAAACGATACGATGCGTCACGGAAACGTTTAATAGACGAAGAAATTGAAAATAATACCCGCGTGCAAGGATGACTAGAAGGCCGTCAATACGGGTTTACCCACCCGATACATACCCGTACATTAACAGTATTGTAATAAAGCTTTCAGAATAAGCAGTAAACAACTTCAGTCCTAAACTTAAGAAATGAAATGGTACTAATAATAATAATAATAATAATAATAATAGTAATAATAATAATAATAATAAAATAATAATAATAAATAAATAACTTTCTTAAATTGCAGAAAAGCGTATTTTAAATTTTTAAAAAAATTACACATTGACGACAAATTCCAAAACTTCAAACTATACAACAATTTGGACATACTTTTCCAATAAAGGGTACTTTTCTTAAAAGTTTGGGGCAATAATAAAGATAATGGCTGAAGGTGAGGTGGTCAACGAAGTTACGTCGAATGGCATGCATAAAAAAAAAAATCACAGTCAGTCTACTGATCCGACCTTACAACATCTGATCAACCTGACATTCTATCGACTAGTTATTATTAAGTTAAGTGTTTTAGAATGTCGCTTATTTGGTCTTGTCGGCGAAATGGATATAGGTTTCATTGATCGAGCGAAGCACGAGCACAAATAAGCAAGAATTAGCGCCTATATTCAAGCGTTTGAACGCATTTTGGTATTTCATACAGAATATATGAAATGATCGCTAAAATTCTCACGAGAATTCAGTTGACGAAGCAGACACAGGAAAGCTGAATACGGACTCTTTCGCATAAAAAAAAAAAAAAAACCTGAAAACAGTACAGACCATTTGGAAAGAAAGTTAACGATTTTAATGGTGAGAAATAGGTATGTTGGAAAATGTATTCATATATGAATGCTGACAACATTTTGATGGACACTCAAGTGTTGGTGAAAATGTCGGTGGAATCTGATCGACTTTATATTCTATCGACAAGTATACTGTGGGTAAGATTACGGTAAGTTAGGTTAAATTAGTTTTTTACAGTATCATTGTTTATGGTCTTGTCGAGATGATGGGTATAAGTCCGAGGTATGGATACAAGTTCAGAACGCAACCCGCAATATATATTATATATATATATATATATATATATATATATATATATATATTATATATATGGTCAGGAAAGTAGGGAAATTACAGGAAAAGTAGGGAAATGGATATATAATTTCGTTAGTGAGCGGAGTCAAGTCGTTCAGTATAAGGAGTATCTTCATCAGAATCAGAGGTCCTCAGCTCAGTACCACAAGGAACAGTATTAGCTCCAGTACTCTTCATAATCATGTTAACTGACATAGATGAGGACGTTAACAGAGACAGCACAGTAACATCCTTTGCCGATGACACAAAGATCAGTAGAAAAATAAGAAATCCAGAAGATATAGGATCTCTACAAACATACATGAACAGAATCTACAAGTGGACGGAAGACAACAATATGAAGTTTAACACTGAGAAATTTCAGCTGTTACGGTACGGAAAAAGAGAGGACCTAAAATCCATGGAATATTATATCCCAAATGGACAGGAAATTCAGAGAAATTCTAAAGCAAAAGATTTAGGAGTTGTAATGAGTGATGATGCGAAATTTGAAACACAAAATAAGATAGCAGTAAACAGAGCAAAGAGAGTAATTGGACAGACACTCAGAACCTTTAAACAAAGGGACAGGAATATAATGATTCCGCTACTGAAAACACTGATCATACCCAAATTGGAATACTGCTCGGTCCTAACATGCCCATATAAAAAAGAAGACATTAGACAACTAGAAGGGATTCAGAGAAGCTTCACAGCAAAGATCAATGGATGCAAAGAACTAAACTACTGGGAAAGGTTACGCGAATTAAACCTATATTCACTGGAAAGGAGGAGAGAGATATACACCATTATTTACACTTGGAAAATAATGGAGAAACTTGTCCCTAATCTTACTCTGAACCCTGTAACTCCCCAAACAACAGTGGAAAGTGGAAAAGGAAGACTGTCGTGTTCTCAATTTATATATAATATATATATATATATATATATATATATATTATATATACACTAAACATTTGAGTTATTTTAACTTAAATTAGTATTAAATAAGTTCGGGCTAATATTTTTAGTTATAATTACTAACATCACTTGAGTAAAACACAAGACAAAAAAGGCCTTTATTTTCAAAATTACCAAAGAAATGTAGAAATATTAGTTTCTTATTAATGAATCGGAGTTTATTTTACACCAAATTGGGTTAGAAAACAAATATTTTTAGAGAATAAACCAAACTATGAAGACTTGGTTTGAGTGAAGAAATAATTCAAAGTTTATATTAGAATGGTGATTGGAATGGAGGCCTATGCAAAATCCGACCTTCGATAAGCTGTTTTGCGATAACTCGAAAATGAGGATATTTCAGACCACGAGACATCGTTGAAACATAGATTTTGTTCTGAAAAAGAAGTGTTACATTACTCCTTAATTAATATACAGTAAACCCTCGTCCAACTCGCAGGTTAGGTTCCTCCAGAACGGCGCGTTGGGTAAATCCGCGTTCGACAAACTTAATACCTTATGGGGTAAATGGGGATACGTGAACGCGGCCGCGTAAAGTCTCCCATTAATATTTAGATACGTAGATTTTTTATTCACACATAAATGAATTTCCCTACCTCTATTGTGTATGAAATAAGAACAATAAAATCATAAATATAATGATATTTAGATATGATAAATAAAAATATATTAAATGAAAATAGCACGCATCTTTTCTTCACTCTTTCAGATGGTGCGTATGGTAGACTCATTCACGTGATACTCGCGGCCAAGTGATGTTATGCTCATACCACCATGCAACTTATCTAGAATCTTTATTTTTTCGGATAATGTCATAACCTTACGACTTTTCTTCTCTTCACTATCACTTGCAGATGCTTTACGTTTCGGTGTCATACTGCTGTCTAAGGGTAATAGCAAAACAAAGGCAAAATACGACAAAAACAATCCAACACAATTCACTGAACTTAACGCGTTAGCGGGACTGAGACAGAGGGTGATGCAAGGGGTGACGCGAGAGGGAGGGAGATGCGGAGGTGTTGGAGAGTGTAGGAAAAAACACTAGAGCGCGCATTGACACGCGTACAGTACTAACTGTATTAGAGCGTGTTTGGCGGACCGTGTATAATCAAATTTTCCGCTTTCGGGAAATAATTGTTCGCATTTATTTTTCAGTGTATAAGCAAATTCGCGCTGGACAAACACGGGCTGGACGAGGGTTTACTATATATATATATATATATATATATATATATATATATACAGAAACCTACTTAGTTATATTTATATGTATACGATACGACCCAAAGGCATTTCGATATTTCTTGTGCAAATAGTTTTTTCTCACAATACTTCTTTATAAAAAATCAATACTGAAAATAATTTTAAGATTGGGGGAGAGGAACCCCCCCCATACCAAAATATGGAAAATTAAGAGACATTGTATAGACCATTGGTACGAAAACGTATTACCTCGAATATGAATATCATGGTATCGATTTTTGAAAGTTTTTCTAAACTTAGTGTAGACGACATCTCTTTAAAATAGTGGTTCCCAACCTAGGGGTAAATTACCCCGACTGGGGTAATGACAACGATTTTGTGGGGTAATGACACACGATCCAGAAGTTATAAAAAATGATATTATGATAATCCAGAAGTTGTAAAAAATAATATCTAATGATTGGGATAAAGGAATTGGAATAGAATTGGGTTTTGGGTAACCATACAAAAAAAGTTGAGAACCACTGCTTTAAAGATCAGATTGCATAGCCAATCATGGTTATTTCGAGCAAATTTGTACATAGAAAGAATGTATGTAAAGTTAAAAAAGTATCCGAGAAGAAATCATGTAAATAACCTTTGATTTATTCAGATTTAACGACAGTGTGTTTGCGCAGCTCGATCTGGACACTCGAGTACAATTTCTAATCCATCATAATTCGCTCTACATAGACAGGTTTCGAACACCCTTATAAGGAGGAGTAGTAAATAGGAAGTTTTCGGAACGTCAAAGTAACGTTCTTAACCCTTTAATGCCGTTGGTCCACAAAAGTAGACAATTCTAATGCTTGACATATGATTGCATTACTTTATCATATCGACATGTGCTTCTTGCCTACATATATGAGCAAATTGTGCAAACACCCTTGAGACAACAGCGGGCAGCATTGTTTCTCAATGGGATTATCATACAGTTTCCACATATACCCGTTGTCCACATTTCTGAACACTTTGTAAGATTACTTTAAAATCTAAAAAATAATAAAACTATAATAAAAATTGTATAAAAAAAGTTTAAATCAGTTTATTTATATTAATAATTTCCCATTTCAAAGCGAGGAACGTTTCTCAGGCAATTACGGGTTAAAGCTACAGTGTGTCCACAATCTCTTGTCACCACAGTAAAATACTAAATGATTTTCGTTTTTCTTTCAGACCCATTTGAAATATGCGGTAGCAGCAACTATACGATTGAACCTGGGTCTATGAGCGACCACGTAATGGTAAAACAATTGAAAATATTCGTGCACACTTCCAGTAGGCCTAACGATTGAATGGTGCAGCTCCTCCAAAAAGGAGGTTTTTGCCATTTCGTGGTCGCTCATGGACCTAGGTACTAGCCAATATGCGTTGTTCAATCGTATAGTCACACAATTCAAATGGGTCTGAAAGAAAAACGAAAACCAGTTAGTATTTTACTGGGGGAAGCAAGACATTACGAGCACCCTGTACTATTTAAAAACAAAAAAAGAAGATCCTAACTTGTTCGAAGCTTTTATTCGTAGCGTATAATCATCAGCCAAGATCTAAAATGCATTTTTAAAATTCCTGGGAGGATAGAAGCATGAAAATTAGGGTGATTTTCCTCCTTAACAGTTTTAATTATTCCCTCCTTAGTCGTGTATTACATAAAAAAGAATGCATAAAGAGGAGTTTCGTATTCCTTCCTTTCGATAGTTATTTTTGACGAAGGGAATCTTATACGTTGTAAATGAATAGACAACGAAATAAAATAATCATGGAAAAGGTCAGTAATGATTTTCTCATCAGTTTAATACTGTTATTGACAGTGCCGTTTCCTGGCATAAGCAGACTAAGCGGCCGCTTAGGGCCCCGCTGCTACTAGGGGGCCCCTAGACAGGCTCCCAGGTCATAGCTCAGTGGGCAAGAATAGGAATATAGCTGAAGTTATTATTAATATTATTGTTATTATTATTATTATTGTCGTATTAATTAAAGTTTTTGTATGAGACAAATGTGATAAAACGGAGACAAACGAAATGTTTTGGTCGTTATGTGTAAATAACTATTGTGAGATCTTATTTCTATATTATTTAACTTTATTCTTACTATATGCTTATAATTTCCTAAATGCTTAATTTTTCTAGTATTGTAAAACATTATTTCACTAATTTACTAAATTATTAAGAGATTTTGTAACACTTTAAAACCTAGGATTATTTTCGTTATGTTTTCAAGTTTATTAATTCTTTTCTCATCTTTTTCAAATAATGTGAATTTTGTTGGTTAAAACCTAAATGGTCTGATTATTTGAATGTATTTGATTAACGTTACAATTATAACAATTATTATTATTATTATTATTATTATTATTATTATTATTATCATCATTATTATTATCATTATTATTATTTAGCAGATTAGTTGTGGTTAAATAGATGTGACTTCGTGCATCTTGGAAAATGAAACGACATTATTCATCAGGAGCTGAAAAACGGAAAAAGAAGAAAATAGAGGAGGAGAAGCTTTTCAGTAGCACAGGTGAGATGTGCCACTTGTATATTCTTATGATTAATTACAGTTCAGGCAACTAGATTAGGTAGACCATCAAGCTAGGCAAGTGCTCATGAATCGTGTAGAGTAAGCTAGTCTCTGTAATATTTATAATATTTCGAAATGTGAAATTTACTGGATCACATCACCTCAAATTCTGTTCACACAGATCAATTATCAAACAAGATAAGAAAGAGTATTTTAGCAAAAATTAACAGAATATGTAATGTTATGTTCTTCTCAGGAGCACTACTGAAATATGCAACCTCAAACACCAGTAGAAGTAGAGCCTGATGAACCAACAAGTGGCCCGTCTTCTGTTCAGATTCAAACACTACACACAGGCATTTCTACTGAGCAACAAGGACCAAGGTCTGCTCCACTGCTTGATCCGTATGACTGGCCAGTTGTCCTGTCAGATGCCTTGAAGACAGATCTGGTGTCTTGAGGACCATTTCAAATCAGTCCAGATTTCACATTCCCTAAAAAAGAGGACGGTAGAAGCGTTCATCACCATTACAGGTACAGAACATTAATTAATGGGGAAAAAATAAAGCGAAGCTGGCTGATGTACTCTAGAAGGAATGATGCTCTTTATTGCTTCTGCTGCAAGTTGTTTTCAAGGAAGTCGTACGAACTAATTACGGATGGATTTTCAGACTGGATAAACGTTGGTTCGCTTCTGAAAGGCCATGACAATAGTTCAGAACATGCAGAAAACATGGTAACAAGGAAGGATCTGGAACTGCAGCTAAAAACTGGGAGGACCATTGACCAAACTGAAATGTCATTAATGGAGGTAGAGCGAAGACGCTGGCGAGATGTTCTCACACGTCTTGTAAGTATAATCCAATCACTGGCAGAGAGAAACCTTGCTTTCAGGGGGTCTTCCTCTACATTGTACAATCGAGACAATGGCAACTTCTTGAAGGAGGTTGAGCTGCTTGCCAAATTTGATCCAGTGATGAAACAACACATCAGCAGAGTCGAAAGTGGCCAATATAGTCATTCAAGTTACCTAGGAAACATCATTCAAAATGAGCTCATTGGGTCCATTAGTGGGAAGATCTTGGATGCCATTGTTGCAGAAATAAAACAAGCTAAATATTACTCACTCATTTTAGACTGCACTCCGGACATTAGCCACCAAGAACAGATGTCGATTATTATCAGAACTGTTAAAATGGGTGAAGTACCAGAAATAAAAGAATACTTCTTGGGCTTTCTTGAGGCTTCAGAAAGTACAGGTCTGGGTTTATCAGTTCTGATTCTGAAGAGACTAGATCAGTGGTGCACAAACATTTTTTATGTGAGGGCCAAACCAACCATCTGTTTTATATGTAGGGGCCAGATATATAAATATTCTATTTTTTATAAATATGCATTTTTATAACCGGGGTAATATTTCAGATTTTTCTTTGGGTAGCTACCCTTTTCATGTGAAAAATGTGAATTGAAAAGACCCGTGGGGGCCACATTTGGCCCGCGGGCCAGGGTTTGTGCATCACTGGACTAGATGAACTGAATATTCACTTTGATGACTGCAGACGACAGTCATATGACAACGGAGCGAACATGAAGGGCAAGAACAAAGGTGTTCAGGCAAGGTTATTAGAGAAGAACTGTCGTGCACTCTATGTTCCATGTGGGGCTCACACTCTGAATCTTGTAGTGGCTGATGCGGCTAAAGCTTCCATAGATGCCATCAGCTTCTTTGGCAACGTACAAAAATTGTACAACCTTTTTGCAGCAGCTACACAGAGATGGACAATCCTAAAGAAGCACGTGAACATAACACTCAAGTCTTGGAGTGAAACCAGGTGGGAGAGCCGGCTTAAGAGCATTGAGGCTGTGCGATACCAGAGCCACAACATCAGAGAGGCCCTGTTGGAAGTCAGAAACAATGCCACAGATGCCATAGCCAGGACTGAAGTACAAGCACTTGCAGAGGAGTTAGGGTCTTATCGCTTTCAGATTTGCACAGTCGTACGGTATGACATTCTTCATGCAGTTAACCATGTGAGCAAACTTCTGCAGTCTCCTACAATGCAGTTTGATGTGGCAGTTAACCTCCTCACAAAAACAAGACTCACTCACCAGCTACAGAAACACAGGTTTTGTTGCAGCACAAGTCGTAGTTAGGGACATATGTGAGGAAATGAATGTGGAGGCTGTGCTGAAGGAGAAGAGGCTCAGGTCCACAAAAAAGCACTTTGCTTTCGAAGCTCCTGACGAACCATTTACAGAAGCCTTAAAGAGGCTGGAAGTCAAATTTTTCAATGTGGTGGTGGATTGTGCCATCGGGTCAATAAATGAGAGATTCAAAACATTAGATGATGTGAGGGACATATTTGGGGTTCTCCTAAACTTCACCACAATGAACAAGGAAGACTTGTTCTGCAAGTGTGAAAAGCTCTCTAAGATACTGAGCTCTGGAGCTGACTCTGACATTGATGGAAGAGAACTGGGCCTCGAAATTAAGAACTTGCCGACTTTACTTTCACACAACATGACTGCATTGGAGCTTCTCTCCTTCATTCATCAGAAGCAACTGGAGGAACTATACCCCAATCTCTGGGTTGCACTAAGAATTGCCTGCACTCTACCTGTGACAGTAGCGTCAGCCGAGAGGAGCTTCTCTAAAATGAAGCTAATCAAGAACTACCTCAGATCATCAATGGGGCAGGATCGCCTCAGTGGCCTTAGCATCATAAGCATCAACCAGGACGTTGGCAGGGAGATTTCATATGATGATGTTATTGATGATTTCGCACAGAAAAAATCTAGGAGGCAAATATTTTGAAGATACAAACTGTTCTGTATAACTGTTAGCCATTACACGATTGTATCGTAGAGTTAGTAATTGTTTGGTAGTTGATAACTGCATTATTTTTTCATACATAGTTCTGTGTCATTTATTCTAAATAATGTATAAGCTAATTTTCAGGAATTTCATGAAGAGTATTTTTTCTGTTTGTCTTCTGAAAGTACATATTTGTTGTTTTGGACATAAATGTTTCATTAAAATTGTTTCATAATTGTTTTTTATTAACAGCCATTTTTTGTATGTGTGTGCTGAGGTGATGTAGTAAGGCGTGAGTTGGTGGATGGAGGGATGGGGCCTCAAATGGGTATACTGCTTAGGGCCTCCTAATGGCTAGAAACGGCCCTGGTTATTGATTAAGTTAGAGTCCACAGAGAGAATTATTACGAGTTGCAGTCAATAAGTATCCGGAATTGTTTCATTAAAATCACAGTCAATAAAATCCGCGCGTTTATTGACGGCACCCTCGTAGTTCGTCGTTGCAAATAATCATTAACCAGTCTCCCATTTTTGTCTCACTTTTAACACAGTTAATAAATATAATTGAATTTCAAGGAATAAATTAAGATATTTTATTATATTTATAATACAAGAAAAGCCATCCATTTCGGGCAAGTTCAAATATATTTGTGTCCCTGTGTGTGTGTGTGTGTGTGTGTGTGTGTGTGTGTGTGTTTTATGAAGAACATAAAGGTACGTTTCATTAATCCAAAAGCTGCGTAGATCAACTGCCTTAATATTGTTGGTAACAACTGCAGGCAAGAGAATTTTAATAACTTTTTCTAACTTACAAATAAATTCCCAGAATCATTCGCTAATAAATAGTCTTTAAGAATTAAGAATCTCTTGAATTTTTCAGTGAAATTTAGTTTAAAGTTTTTGAACATTTTCTTATTTTCACTGACACCCATTTTAATACAAAACATGACATAACGCAAAAGTGAACAGTACGAATGAACAATAAAAGTGAGTAGTACAAAACATGACAGAACACAAAAGTAAACAGATAAATCTAAATGCAATACTCATGACAAAGAAATAATCCTAATATTAGTTCAAATACGATCTAATAATGCCTCAAAATATGTTTATCGAAGATGGCAAAGATATGATAAATGGCGGAGATATAATAAATAAACTGGCGGAGATTTGATAAATGATAAATTTTTTATTGAAAATTGTATGCTTGAATTCGCGATATTTGGACAAGATATTTATTACGAACTAAGAGAAAAGTATTAGAATTCCAAATTTCAAGGAACGGCGACTCCAACCGAAGACTCCTACAGAATTATCAGGGAAGACAAATAACTTCTGAAGCGGACAACATTTTATGTACACGTCTCTTTATACGCACTGATCTAAAATTAAGAATGAAAGCGTCGATATTAATAACCATTGTTAACTATATCTCTATCACTACAGTAAATTTTAAATTAACACTTTAAAAGGAACTTAAGACACAAATATCTCGTTAAAATTTGGTTTTAACACTAAGAATATTGAATAGAAATACACTGAAAGATGAAAAGTACTTTTGATACGAAGTACAGTTGCCCGCATATGTAATGTTCCTCGCCTCAAAGGCGACTCCGTACATATGGTAACGCCGCAGTGATAGTCAAGGTACTCCAAATGGGGGAAGGTCGGGTGGAGGGGGGACAACCTAGTCCAACAACATGTAACACAGACATATATATCAAAAGGACAATTGAATGTGCATTCACTGACATACAGGTAATTATATTGTAATGTCTGTGTTAATAAAGATAAACAATTAATATGATCGTATACAGCGTTGAACTCCATGTAGTTTACTAGTCTTAAACAGTAATAAGGTTCCATTATGATTACTGCAAGTCTATATGAACAGCTCGGGGTTTCTTTTAAGAAAAATTTAGAACAGCAGTTTTAGAACTAGAATTTATACTAATATATATATATATATATATATATATATATATATATATATATATATATATATAATAGTATGTATAGTGTATATATATATATATAGTGTGTATATATATATATATATATATAATATATATATAGTATAATTATATATAATTATATATAATTACCATAAACATCTATATTTTAGAACTGCACACTATTTTTATTGGAACTGCACTTTTTTTTCAGACCTGCACAGATTGTGTAGAACTGCACATTAAAAGAAGCCCTGGAACAGCTACCACAATACAACTTTTTATATACTAGTGAATTTGAAACAAAAATAGACATTACACAACCAATTACAATTACATTACGAGAGTTTATAATATTTAGAGATTAGCTAGTCGAGAAAATGTAAATTTATGGACAACTTAACTTATTATGCTTTGCCAATTTTGTAGTGATGCACCGGAGCTCCGGCTCCGGCCGAGCAGGGGTTCCAGCCATTTTAGAAAACCTCCTGCTCCGGCCGGAGGTCTCACTAAACTCCGGCCAAGTACACCAAACTCATTTCTGACAACTTTTAGTTTTAATTCTATAAAACTATAAAACGTCATTTCTGCACCTATCCGAATATTTCAGTTCTCAGATGACTGTACTAATAATTATTTTATGAGTGATCAGTGATTGTATTAATATTTCAGTTCTCAGTGACTGTATAATAATTTATTTTATGAGTGATCAGTGATTGTATTAATAACTGATTTGATATAGGCTACTTTATTCAGCATTCAGCAAGACAGCATAAGTTTCATAACCTGAGGATATTCTGTTCAATGGGAATTTTTAGAGAAATTAGCACACACAAAGCATAGAAAGTCGACTTTTATAAAGTTTAAGTTATTAAGGACTTAATAATTTAAAATAGCACGACTATAATATTTAAACCCTAAATAGATGAGACGATGGACCACACACACACACACACACATAAATACTGAAATAAATCAACTGGCCGGAACCTCCGGCCTCCAGCCGGAGGAAAAACACTAAGCCGGAGGTTCTGGCCCTCCGGGCTCCGGCCAAAATCTGCCTCCGGTGCATCACTACATTTTTGTGAATGTAAAGTATTTTTATATAATTACACTGAAATGAATATAAATTATCATAGTGTTTTTTGGTGTTCAATTTTCTGTAAATATAGATTTTGTTTTGTAATGAAAATTATAAAATTTCAAATAATCAGTAGAGAATCAGCTAAATTTGGCCAATGCCAATGCCCCAAAAATGGCTGATTCTGCCAATGTCGATGAATCACTACACCACTACTAGTTTTTATTGATTTTGCTAATTTTAAGGGCCAGGTTCTTTACTGGTAAATATTCTATTCAGTTTGATGTAATAACATGTTTTATGGATTTAATGACTCACACATGTTGTTTATACCCTCATGTAATCGCAAGTTTCTTTAAAAATATCATCTTATTTGTTAAACTTTAATACAAAAAATGTCTCATCTTTTAAATTTTTTACAGATCAGATAGTATAATGCTCCAAATAAAGAAATTTCATACAAGAATAGGTTGAACATTATTGTTCTCCATAAAGAAGGCAACACTCAAAGACAAATAGCTACTAAAGCTGGAGTATCATTGTCTACTGTTTCCAAAACACTTTCTCACCACTCACAAACTGGGGGGTGTGAAGAACAAAACAGGTTGAGGATGGAAGCGAAAAACATCTAAAAAGGATGATGAGGAAATGATAATGATGAGCAAGCGTAATAGAAAGAAGACTGGTGGGTGGGGAAGGGGAATGAGGGAGTGTGGAGGTTGGTTGCGTAATGTCTATTTTGGGTTCAAATTCACTAGTATATAAAATGTTGTATTGTGTGTATTGTGGTAGCTGTTCATATAGACTTGCAGTAATCATAATGGAACCTTATCTATACTAATAATTGTAACGGTCGAACTGCCTGCGAACTTTCTTTCTATGTTTCTTATGGCCGGCCAAATCACTGGCCAGATTTGGATGAGACTTGAAGGATAGGGGGGGGGTAACTGAGGCCGGGGAAGAACATAGGCTATGTGGCGTCGGCTTCTGAGGTCATCTGAGGCCGCTGGAGGTCTCTGTATTCCAGATTGGTTGAAAGATAGTGACATCATAGACACGTCATAAAAGATAGACATAAAATGGGCGGAGCTCTAGCATATATATATATATAATTATATATATATATATATATATATGCACTAAAATCACAAAATAACGTGATCTTATTAATAAGCAAACAACCACAGGGAAAAGGAAACACAAAGTCCGAGCGCTTTCGTGATATATTCACATCAAGGAGGAACAGAAATATATCACGAAAGCGCTCGGACCTTGTGTTTCCTTTTCCCTGTGGTTGTTTGCTTATATATATATATATATATATATATATATAATATATATATATATTATATATATACATATACACAGTATATAGTGATGTATCGGATGTCAGATTTCAGACATCCGCAGATGCGGATGATCAGGCATAAATTGGTCAGCTTGATATGATAGTTTAAATTCATACTTAATTTATTAATGACTTTCGATTTTGGTGAGTTATAAATATTAGATATTCGATAATATTAGATATGAGATATTAGATAATATTGTTTTGTAATAATAATTTTTTATATACACTCTTTTTATGGACGAGTTTTCGCCACACAACTGTGTGTTACCAGGATGCGGGACGGGGATCCAACTCGTCTTGCATCCCACCAACCACTTTCCCCAACCACCACCCTTTGGAAAGTAGTGTGCCTATGACATTGTTATGTATTGTAGCATGAACAATTAATTATACAAATACACAACAGACATTGCCAGTTACATTAAAGATCAAATGAAGGCTGCATAAGTTTCAGTATTTGAACTGAATGAGGGGCAAATTGTGCTTCAAAAATAGCAATTTAGTAAATAGTACACATCCGCATCCCGCAGGCGCGGATGCGGATGCAGATGTGACATACATCACTAATCTCTCTCTCTCTCTCTCTATATATATACATACATACATACATACATACATACATATATATATATATATAAGAACATACCGTAGGTTATGTGGCGTCAGCCTCCGAGGTCACACACACACACACACACACACAGACACACACACACATATATATATATATATATATATATATATATATATATATATATCGAAACCTGCAGTAAAATTATTCAATGCCCGGTTAGGTCAACTGTACGCTCTTGACGATTGGTTAGGTTAAGTCGTGATATTAAAACTAACGAAAATATCACGACTTAACCAATCGTCAAGGGCGTACAATTACTCTAATCGGGCATTCAGTTGACCTAACCGAACATTCATTCAATTAACCTAACCGGGCATATATATATATTGCGTTCAACTTTCACCCGGGCAACGCCGGGTCGCTCCGCTAGTTACTGTATAAGACTAGTAAACTACATGTTGTTCAACGCTGTTCACGATCATATTAATTGTTTATCTTTATGAACACAGACATTACATTATAATTACTTGCATGTCAATGACTGCACATTCAATTGTCCTTTAGATATACAGTATATGTCTGTGTTATATGTTGTTGGACTCGGTTGTCCCCCCTCCACCCCACCTTCCCCCCAGTTGGAGTACCTTGACTATCACTGCGGCGTTGCCACATGTTCGAAGTCGTCTGTGAGGCGAGGAACATTATATATGCGGGCAACTGTACATCAACGTCTATCATGCAGGAATAAAATATCACGAATAAAAACACACGAATAAAAACACGAATAAAAACAGAATTTTCAGTCATATCCTTAATTAGGTTAAAATTATTTATAAGAATAAGGAGAAGAAAAGTTGCATACTCACTATTCCTCTTTCTGCACTACAGGGTGTGTATAAAGTAACACGAGTGAAGAGACAAATCCGATATGAACTGGTTTAAACTAGTTTCAACTCGTTTTTTAACTCATAAAAACATTTTCAACACCTCTTATAAACCTTACCATCGACTATACAGTTGTTATAAAGTACATGTAATAAACATTACTCGTCCATGTTCACTCGCCTTAATGTAATTCAAATCGGATTTCTCTCTTTACCATACCTGATTTTAGTGTGCAGTGATAACTAATTTGCGCAGTAATAATTTCAATTTGTGCAGTGATAAATTGAAAATCTGCGCAGTGATAAATTAAGTTCTTTATCCGATATAGAACTTAATGTATCACTGCGCAGATTTTCAATTTATCACTGCACAAATTGAAATTATTACTGCGCAAATTGATTATCACTGCACACTAAAATTAGGTATGCTCTTTACTCGCGTTACTTATACACACCCTGTACTATAAATAGTAATAATAGTTATAATAAAAATAAATTATAATAATAATAATAATAATAACTTAAACGATATAACGATAATAATAATGATGACGATAATAATGATAATTATAACTAAAATAATGACAACGATGAAGAAAGTTGCTTTCCCTTTGATTGAATCATCCAATTCATCTCTCTTCAATTCTTGATAGTTTACCTGTTGAATATTCAATATTATGTACGATAACGCGTGACGAGTCCATTAAGAAATGAATACACAATTTTCTTTTTATCATTTTTATCTTAACAATTCATGATAATGAATGTTTATTAAGGGTTCATACAGAGAACAATGTATTGTATTTTATTTGGAGTGATCGAATATCGGTGGGAAGGATTCGTTCAGCGACGTTGATTCAAATTCCTCGCATCATACGCGCCTTCGTCCACGACCAGAATACATTTCGAATGAAAGTAAAAGGCTACCCTGTATTATAGCACTTATATGCTAAACACAAACAAACACAGCTGTATAACTTGCAAACTAAAATAACTAATATATACAGGGTGTCCCAGAAGTCTGGACTCATAGGGAACATAGATATATTTTTAAAGTAAAGCAAACACATTTCTAATGTTAGTTTTACATATTTCAGGAAAGAAAATACCCTGATGGCTCAGTATACCAATCAAGAGAAGGTGGAACTGATACTGGTACATATTTCCGGAAAAAGCCAGAGGGAGGCATGTTCGTGAAATAACTGACATGCCTCCCTCTAGCTTTTTCCGGAAACATGTACCAATACCAGTTCTACCTTCTCTTGATCGGTATACTGAGTCATCAGGGTATTTTCTTTCCTGAAATATGTAAAACTGACATTAGAAATGTGTTTGCTTCACTTTGAAAATATAATATATATTTTCCCTATGAGTCCAGGCTTCTGGGACACCCTGTATATATATATATATACATATATATATATATACACTAAAAAATTTAAAGGTGTTACTAATAGTTATATATAGACCTTTTGACATTCCAACTGCAAAATTCTCTTATACCATTACAGAGATCAGAAATGCGATAAAAATTTTAAACTTTTCAACCCGCAATGTTGTGGTCTGCGTATATTTAATTATTATTTATAAAATATAAAAGAACAGGAAGAAATTATATTTATTTATATATATATATATATATATATATATATATATTATATACATATACTTGTGTTAATCAAAATAACCATACCATAAGTGAAATATTATTTAGTAAAAGAAGAAATTAGTCAGAAGAAATCAGAGAAATTCAAAGAAAATCACAGCTAAGATCAATGGGTGCGAAGAACTAAATTACTGGGAAAAAAGTTTCCCAAATTAAATCCATACCCGCTGAAAAGAAGGAAAGAGAGAAGTACACCATAATTTACCTTTGGAAAATAATAAACTGTTTCCTAATCTCAAACTGAACCCTATAACCATTCAAACAACAGTGAAAAGAAAGAGCGTGTAGTGCTCCCAAACTTAATTAAGGCTAGATAGACATAGCAAAATCCTCAACTCTGAATTAAGGAAAATAGTTTTGTCGTCAGAGAGTGAATAGTTGCAGTTAAATCTATAACTATTTAACTATAACTAAAAACAATATTAATAAACAAATAAACGTTACTGGCCAGTATCGATGTAGACACCTTTAAAAGAAGAGTAGATACCTGGCTGAGGGCAATCTCTCTAATGAGCCGGGTGTACTAGCTATGTGAGATGGAGAACTCAAGAAAGCAATTCTCTCCTTCACCAAGTCAATCCCAAAGGTAGGGCCACGAACCTGACCTCCGTACGATGAGGTATCGACGCATGAAACTCCGACCAGATTGCTAACACACACACACACACACACACATATATATATATATATATATATATACAGGGCGTCCCAAAAAAATGTATACACACTTTAAATAATTATAAAACAGTGTTTATTAAAATACATTTCATTTTCAAAATGTAATAGAATCTACAGACATTATTTAATTGTTTTGTCAACGCCTGTTTTCAAACTGACGTCCGTTCTGGTCCAGGCACTGCTGATAACGCGAAGCAATGGAATCGCAAACATCACGAAACATTTCGTTTGGTATTTGTGTGCATTCTCGTTCAATGGCTGCTCTCAATTCAGCGACTGTTGCAGGTTTTATAGCGTAGACTTTGTCTTTTAAGTATCCCCATAAAAAAAAGTCTAGTGGTGTGAGGTCTGGTGAACGCGGAGGGTATTCTACGAAACCCCTTCGTCCAATCCACATCCACATCGTGCCAAGTACCACTCGCAATACTCCACTCTTCGGTCCGGATCATCATCTTCATTAATAGCATGGACTAATCTTGGAATGTAACTTTTCCATTGACAGCGCTTCAAAATGCGTTGGACAGACGATTCTGAAATTCCTACCTCACGACTCGCTTGCCGCACAGATTTTCTTGGACTTTGGTGATACGTTTCCAGTACTCTTTCTTGCTTTGTGGGGGCTTGTCGATGTCCGTGGTCTTCCGGAACGCTTCTTGTGGACATTCTGAACAGTTCCATCGGCTTCAAACTTATCTCTAATTCGAGTGATGGTAAGTCGCGTTGGTGGATCTGTTTGAAACTCCCTCCTAAACTGTCTTTGCACTTCAACTGCGTTTTCACACTTCCAGTGGCATTTTAGAATGAATTTCCTTTGTTCAAAGCTTAGTCTGACTGCCATTATTAATTCTAATGGGTTTAACTTGGAAAGAAAGAAACATCAATTGAGCTATCAGCTGTTAAAGTGTGTATACATATTTTTGGGACGCCCTGTATATACAGCGTGTCCCAAAGAAATGTATACCCACTTTGTTCGATAATACCAGCTATGAGGATAATAAATATATTACTTTTTATATGATTTTTAATAAAGAATTTTCTCCTGAATCTAAATATGTAATTATTTTTATTAAAAATTGAAGAACAAAAACGTTACAGATGTTTAAATTATAATTATTATTTTCGAGACTTCATGTGCGATATTTTCTAATATTTTAACCGACTGTTTTGAGATACTTATGTTTAGTGTTGATATTGAAGCATAAATGTTGTAATTATTAGTTAATTCAAAAAATTTACAAATTCCATGGTTAAATGACACTTTATCTAAGATGTTCGACGTCTTCCAGAACGTTGTTTTTGTAAGTTTTGCACAGTGCCGTCGGTTTCAAACTTATCTCGTATATGTGCAAAAATATTAGAAAATATCGCACATGAAGTCTCGAAAATAATAATTATAATTTAAACATCTGTAACTTTTTTGTTTTTCAATTATTTTTAATAAAAATAATTACATATTTAGATTCAGGAGAAAATTCTTTATTAAAAAACATATAAAAAGTAATATATTTATTATCCTCATAGCTGGTATTATCGAACAAAGTGGGTATACATTTCTTTGGGACACGCTATATATATATATATATATATATAATATATATATATATATATATATATATATATATATATATATATATATATATTATGAACAGCACTTCGTGTCCAAGATTGGGCAATAATAAGAGACACGGAATTCTGTCAGTAACTGTATATATATATATGTATGTATGTATGTATAGATATATGTGTGTGTGTATATATATAATATATATATAATATATATATATATATATATATATATATATATATATATATATACACGCACATATATTATATTATTTTTGTACGATTTATAACTATAACTATATTATTATCATTTACATCAATCATTTATATTATTTATATGAGGCGTGTTCAACATACGGCCCGCGGGACAGAGTCCGGCGCGCCAAAGATTTTTATCAGGCCCGGCTTTCGGATACTGGCTGTTGGATACTGAAAACTCATTTTCTAATGTCATATTTTATTTCAATAAAATAAGTTCTTTGAAATTAAAGTTTTATCTAAAATTTGCACACTGGCCCAAGGTGTGGGTCATTAATTGAAACATGGCCCTTCATGAAAAAAGGTTAGACACCCTGAATTATATCAATTATTTATATAACTTATTTATATCAATGACATCGACTTGGGAATTAACAGTATAATTTCAAAATTTGCGACATCGACACCGACATCGACATCGACTTGGGAATTATTGACAGTATAATTTCAAAATTTGCAGATGATACCAAACTAGGGGGACGGACAAAATCAGTGGCAGAACGTTTGCAGATTCAAGAAGATATTAATAAATTACTCGAGTGGACAGAAATGTAGCAAATGAACTTTAATATAGGTAAATGTAAAACGTTGCATATCGGTAGAAACAATGTTAAAGAAAAGTATTTTATGCGCGTGACAAGACACTAACGAATGTTACGGAAGAGTAAGATTTAAGTATTATTGTTGCCGACACTCTTAAACCGAGTAAGCAATGTATCGAAGCGGTCAGAAAAGCAAATAGAATCTTAGGATTTATTGGTAGATCGTTTGAGTTCAAGTCGGAGAAAACAATGCTAACATTATATAATTCCTTAGTACGCCTCAGTAGTATGGGCGAAAAAAGAGAGAGTGCAATGCAATTGCAAATGTTAACGAATGTTGCAGGATGCTATACAACAAGGGGGAATGTTGCAAGAAGTTATGCAACTATGGGGGAGGAGTTATCCCCTAAGTTGCAATGAACTCCCTCAGCATGCTGGGGAGACCTCTTTGAGGGAGAAGTTGGGACGGTCATACCCCACAAAGGGGTATACCTAATCTAAGAGAGAGAGAGCAGGAGGAGAGAGGTGTTCGTTTGGCAGGAGCCTAGAGCATATTAAGACTTCAGCCGAGAGTCCGCTGTCTTATAAGATCCTAATCAGCCAGTTGGCTTAACTGGCTGAGTTGCCAGATTGCGCTATTCAGATATTTTTGACAGTTGGCTTATAAATCCGTCAGCCGTTCTAGAAGGCAGCCACTTGATATAATTAAATAATAATGTCGTTTGCAACCAAAAGAATTAAATAAAACAACATTACATCATTCTGTTTATTTAGAAGAATTATTGGAATAAATTTCACGAAATATATAGAAAATAAATATACAATCAAACGATGGAATATATATGATCAAAAAATAAACTAAAAAATAATAATAGAATAAGAAATACGAGCGAGGAATATATATATATATATATCACAGGGTGTCCCAGAATTAACTATTTCAATGAAATCGGACAAATTTTTTAAAAACACTTTTATTTATGTTTATCATGTTTAATATGTGTTAAAAATGTATAAATTTCTAAATTTTTGTCATAATTTTATTTTCATAATTTTTTCATAATCTGGTCCAATGAAAGACCGTCTGAAGTCATAGAATGGCAAAGAGACTCTCCAAAAGTTAACGTGTGGCTTGGAATGACCAAATCCAAAATTTATGGCCCATTCTTCTTTGCGGAAGCAACTGTAACGGGTACCGTCTACCTTGATATTCTTCAGCAGTTTCTCGAACCACAGCTTCTTGATGATGGCATTCTTGATAATGTTGTGTTTCAACAAGAAGCATTGATCTTTTGGCGATAAACCTTTGTTTTTATGAAACCCCATGCAAAGAAATCCAGGGGTGTCAAATCCGGAGAACGCGGAGGCCAAGGTCGAGGTCCTCCACGTCCAATCCACCGATTCGGAAGGCGTCTGTTGAGGTATTCTCGAACAATTAGAGCATAATGACATGGTGCTCCATCTTGTTGAAACACATTATCAAGAATGCCATCATCAAGAAGCTGTGGTTCGAGAAACTGCTGAAGCATATGAAGGTAGACGGTACCTGTTACAGTTGCTTCCGCAAAGAAGAATGGGCCATAAATTTTGGATTTGGTCATTCCAAGCCACACGTTAACTTTTGGAGAGTCTCTTTGCCATTCTATGACTTCAGACGGTCTTTCATTGGACCAGATAATGAAAAAATTATGAAAATAAAATTATGAAAAAAATTTAGAAATTTATACATTTTTAACACATATTAAACATGATAAACATAAATAAAAGTGTGTTTTCAAAAAATTTGTCCGATTTCATTGAAATAGATAGTTAATTCTGGGACACCCTGTATATATATATATATATATGTAGCGGATCGACAAGAAATAGACCAACAAATAGACAGAAATACTTTCCTCCCACGCTATCATCAAAGGTTCTTGGAAAACACACGTGGGCAAGAGTCAAACAATGGGAACGTCTGTTTCTTCCCAAAGGGCGCGAACGAAAACCCTTATCAACTAAAGGACGCGCTCACAAGGCTTCTTAAGAATTGGCGCGAAGTCCTACGTCACAGGAACTACGTATAAAAGCGAGCTTCCACTTCCTTTCATTCTCACTCACTCACTCGTACTCACATCATCGAACGTGAGCAACACGTCCACCAACCGCTTTCCGGCCCCCTGGCCGAGGGGCGCGGCCGCTACTTTCTTCAAGGCCTACAATTTATCATCAAGTAAGATCTACAGACCACATGTTTTCCATTCAATGTACCAAACGCACGTGCATTCTTTATATCATTTACTAGGCCCATTCAATGTTCCATGTCGCATGCTATTTACATACCATCAACGAGTACATTATTTATTACGTGTCAATTAAGCTATTAACATTTCATCTTATTAGCTAAGTCTATGTCATAAGCATAACGTAAAACTACCAATTAATTACTGTCAATTCTTTGTTATATCACAGTGAATAAATAACGGCTTTATTTTCATAATAAAATAAAACACAAACTATAAGGTGTCTTTTATAACCTTAACATTAATTTGCTTGGGTGTAAGCCAAGCTGGTGATCTCGCTGCCATTTCGGTCACTTCCAATAGTATGGTGGATCTACTCAAATAGCCTTTCATTAATAAGCAATCAGTCATTGCATCAATTAATCATTGCATACAATTAAATCATTATCACCTTAAACGGCTAAAACTAGGTCCACTATAAATTGGTGTAACCCTGGAGTGACTCGAACTTATTTTACGTTATTTATTCACAGTGATCCTTGTGCTTAGCTATTACTGACCATTTCATTTTCTGCAGCCATATCAAATTTCTATGTACGTACGGTATTCACAAATTCAGTGAAATTAACTAGGCCTACTTGCAAACAGTGTTATTCGTTTCGCGCGGTACTTTATTAACTAATGTCTTACTCCCCTGAGTCGAGTCTCACTGCCTCCTGACGGCAGGGGCGCGGCGACCCCTTGGAGAAGCCACCACTGGCATTGGGTCCTGCTCCGCCGTCATACGGATCGTGGAGGGACTCACGAAACTCACCGAGCATCTCAGGACAACACTCACCCCCCCACCCCCCCAGCGCTGCAGTCAGTCCCAAATTCGTTTCAAACGGCGCATTCTTTCGTCACCACCTCGTCCAAAAATATTCAACGGTCCCGTCTCGGCCGTTGTACGGTAAATCATTTGGCGATAAATCTGGTGACGCGCCTCATTGCACCAGCGAATTTTTTTCCGCAAGTACGAGAGTTACCCTTCCCCACCCCTACGGGAAGGCCTAAAAAAGAAAGCATTCTTTAAGTCAACGAGCAGAGCGCACACATGCATCCACGCAACAAAAGGGCAAACTGCAAAACAGACACTTCAGGCACAGGGTTGGCGATCCCCTGCCTTCATCAACTGTCTCTTTGCATCATTCCGTGGATTACTTCCTGCTGCTCGTGGACTCGAACGACGTTTCTTTTTCTCCCTTCGGCAGGAGCGACTTCGACGACAACATCCACACGGCGAGTTACGGACACAGCATTCGAACTCCAACACAGTTCCCCCGGCCCCTCTCGTTTCCTTCGTCCGCTCTTCATTGCTCCGCATTCCTGCCGAAGCCCAACCCCTGCGGCAGGAGCGACCTCAAAGAGAACAACCACGCGACGAGTTACGGGCACAGCATTCGAACTCGAACACAGTCCCCCCTGCCCCTCTCGTTTTCTCCGTTCGCTCCTCACTGTCCCCCATTCCTGCCGTACCCCAACCCCACTCCCCTGCGGAACCCCCACCCCATACAACAGCGCCTCCTCTTCCGAGCATCTCCCTGCTCCGAGACGACCCTTCATTCCTTCCTGCGTCAGGAATTCCACGACATACCAGGCCAAGCGTCAAATCTCGGAGTGGCCTCATCAGGTCTCCCAACAAAATGGTATTTCTTCTTAGTACCGTTCCTTCGTCTCTGAGAGGGAACTACTTGTAGCGGATCGACAAGAAATAGACCAACAAATAGACAGAAATACTTTCCTTCCACGCTATCATCAAAGGTTCTTGGAAAACACACGTGGGCAAGAGTCAAACAATGGGAACGTCTCTTTCTTCCCAAAGGGCGCGAACGAAAACCCTTATCAACTAAAGGACGCGCTCACAAGGCGTCTAAAGAATTGGCGCGAAGTCCTACGTCACAGGAACTACGTGTAAAAGCGAGCTTCCACTTGCTTTCATTCTCACTCACTCACTCGTACTCACATCATCGAACGTGAGCAACACGTCCACCAACCGCTTTCCGGCCCCCTGGCCGAGGGGCGCGGCCGCTACTTTCTTCAAGGCCTACAATTTATCATCAAGTAAGATCTACAGACCACCTGCAGAAGCAGTCCTTCGAGGCCCAACCGGAATCGCTTCGGGCCTGCTGTTTGCCGGGTCGGCCTTCAAGTTTCTCCACATTCCTCGATATATTCAGCACCACAGGCCTACGCCTGCAAGATCATAAGGCCAGCCTGCACCTCGAGAAGTAACATCACCTCAGGCCTCCACGAAGCCTACATCCATCATCTCAAGAGGCTTAACGGACAACGACAACTCGAATCTGCGTAAAATGGTTCGTCTTCAACCCGCCTTCAACAAGGTTATATCGTCCTAAGATAAGTACCTCCTATTTAAGTACTCTTGTGAAGCCTACCTAGCCTACCGCCGAACGGTAGGCTATACTCCCAAAGTGTGTGATCAAGCGTTCCAACTGACTCTCGTGAAAGAACGCAGTAGGCCTGTCATCCAATTCAAGTGTCATTTCAATACCGTAATTCCGCGTATCATCCGTCATTATGTTCAATTCATATATTTGTGTGTTAACTAAATATTCTCTTGACGTAATCATTTAACATCACATAATGTTCTTATATATAAATGATATTTGTGCAAGCATTTCAATCCACTATTATTAGGCCGCATCAATTATTCTTTGTGCATCCATGCAATCATTTAGCCTACTTAATCAGTGTCATGTTTTCCATTCAATGTACCAAACGCACGTGCATTCTTTATATCATTTACTAGGCCCATTCAATGTTCCATGTCACATGCTATTTACATACCATCAACGAGTACATTATTTATTACGTGTCAATTAAGTTATTAACATTTCATCTTATTAGCTAAGTCTATGTCATAAGCATAACGTAAAACTACCAATTAATTACTGTCAATTCTTTGTTATATCTGAATAAATAACGGCTTTATTTTCATAATAAAATAAAACACAAACTATAAGGTGTCTTTTATAACCTTAACATTAATTTGCTTGGGTGTAAGCCAAGCTGGTGACCTCGCTGCCATTTCGGTCACTTCCAATAGTATGGTGGATCTACTCAAATAGCCTTTCATTAATAGGCAATCAGTCATTGCATCAATTAATCATTGCATACAATTAAATCATTATCACCTTAAATGGCTAAAACTAGGTCCACTATATATATAATCAAAAATATACAAAACGATGTAGTATAACCATCAATATATTAGTATAGGAAAAATATATATACACACAGTTATATTAAATAATTAAATATATTGATTATAATAATATTGAAAATAAAAAATAATAATATACAAAACGGAGTATAATCAGCAACATATTAGTACAGGAAAAAATATACATACACACAATTATGTTAAATACTTAAATATGTTGAAAATAAATATACATCAAAATACTTTGTTCTACGACGCAAAACACTAAACTCACACGTAATCGAGTCTACAGTCACAACATTATTGCTTTGCACTACGCAGTAAATATGTCTTAACAATATTTCACCGCTCAAGGTGTGCGGGCACCTATACTCGATATAAATATCCTTCACATCGTTCATACTATTTTGTGCCCACTTTACATTCGGTTGACAAGTTATCTTTAAACACGGTTAGAATACAATCAAAAGCACGCAAAAAGAGGTCATCATTAGCCACAACATCACTATTAAATACAAGTTTATAAACTCTCCTTTCCAATCGAGGGTTTTTCTTACCGTCCCGAGCTTTTCAATCATGAACTCTTCTTCACGCTGCACAGCGGCAATTGAAATAATCTTCCAAGTCGTAACAACAGCTACTCATTATATAAAGATACAGCTCTTCAGGGTGAACAGTGTAGGCGAGCTCTGCCCTGTACCGCTCAAGTGCTTTGTACAAAAGTTCGGGATATTTCAAAGAATCTAAACCTTTCAAATAAGCATCCAGCTCTAGACCATTCTCGCCTTGTTCATTCCTACATTCGATAAACCCGTCGAGCAGAGCGGTGTATGCGTATTCAAGAACCGTGTCAAAATAAATCATATCCGTAACACGCGCGTCTAATATAGGCTTCAGACTGCAGAATCCGACGATTTCAAACATTCTGTCGCGGATGAATCGGTTTCGCGTTGGAACAAGAACGTTATCAAATGCATTCTTCCACATCAGTCGTATATCAATGCAAGGCTGATCATTATTTATACACAACGTGCAAACAACGGCATATGAGGGGGCAGCACTAATCTGTTCTCTTCTTGTACCTACACCTGCAGGTATTTTATAACGGTCCTCTCCCACTTCTCAACTATCACGAAGACTCTATTCATCTCCTCAACACTTAAATAAATAACATTACGTTTATCAGAGTTTGCTTGCCTACAAGTCGTTTCAAGTACATAGTTAATGGCACCGGTTTCGCGCCTGAACACGCGCAATCACTTCGTCACGGACACATCGTACACGGCGTTGAGAATGCTTCTCAAAGGAAGTTCCATCGTATTTGCACGTCCAGTCGGTTCAAGCTCTGAGATGACTATGAGCCACAGGTGGGCGGATCGGCTCGACAGGCGGAGTGAGATACGCCATAAGCTGATGAAACGTGTATGGGATTGTTCGAACTCATGTGTTTCGGAGGGGTGAGGTACACGGGTGGGCGGCTGGGCTCGACGGGGGAGCGAGTCACACCATAAATTGCTGAAGCGTGTACGCCTGTAGGGGTTTGTTCCAACATGAAAGAGAATACTTGTGCCTCATTATACTGGGCAATCAGAATTTTTCCGCTACATGAAGCAATACCGGTTTTAATGTTTTACCGGAATGCTCACCAGACGTTCATTTCCACAAACTAAACACATCTTATTCACAATCCGGTGCACTATTTGAGAGAAACATATGCCCATATTCTTCCTTTTTCTTTAACAATCGATACTCCTCTCTAAAGTCTGTTAAAAACTCGCACAGGCCATTAGCCACAACCTCACTACAAATCTCGTCATGATATATACAGGGTGTCCCATAAGTCCGGCATCATAGGAGAAATTCATATTTTTCTATTTCTACAAACCACAATTCATATTTTCTCTTTCTACAGGCCATAATGTCTGTGAGCAAGGAAGAACGAATCCAGATAATTCTATTCATAGGAAATCGGAGTCAAAGAGAGGCCGCTGCTAAATTTAACAGACTGCATCCAAACCGCGAGCCAATAACACAGAGTCGTGTTAGCAGACTTGTTGCAAAGTTTAAGGAAACAGGATCCATAGAAGATAAACCACGCAGTAGACCTTCAAGGAGGTCCACTGACGATGATACAGCGACTGCTATCCTGACTCATTTTAACAGAAGTCCCAAATAAGTCTCTTCGGCGATTGTCCGCCGAGACAGGAGTGTCGAAAAGTAGCATCCATCGCATTCTTCAGGCTCACAAATGGCATCCATATAAACTTCAGATCCTACAGAAATTAAGCGAAGATGATCCCGCCCGGCGGATGGAATTTTGTGAATGGGCTACCGAACAATATGCTCGGGATGCCAATTTCCCGTCCATCATTCTGTTCAGTGACGAGGCTGTTTTTATGGAAATGGTGAGGTAAATCGACAGAACACCCGCTACTGGTCTCAAAACAACCCTCACTGGTATACCTCTTCAAAGGAACAAGGTGCATCTCGGGTGATGGTATGGTGTGGCATTTGGAAGGATCGCATCGTAGGCCCCCTCTTTTTCGATGAACATGACACTGGAGGCACCTACCTACGTATGCTCAAGGAAGAAGCATTTCCCAGTGTCTTGAACGAAAAAGGAAATTTCCCAACATGGTTCCAGCAAGACGGCGCTCCTGCACATTACAGCACCCAAGTAAGGGAATACCTGTACCAACAATTCCCTGGTCATTAGATAGGACGTCGAGGGCCTGTGGAATGGCCAGCTAGAAGCCCGGATCTCACGCCACTAGATTTTTATCTCTGGGGCCACTTGAAAGCGCTGGTATACGCAGAGAAAATTAGGAGTGTTAAACATTTGCGGCAGCGCATTATTGGGGCATGTAACACCATTACTCCTGACATCATTCACCGTGTGTTTGCTGACTGGGTATCACGTCTGAATTTGTGTATTGAAAACAATGGTGGACATATTGAGCACGTTCTGTAAATAAAAGCTTTTGTTTTGCCTTTTTTTTATTATTTTTCCTATGATGCCGGACTTATGGGACACCCTGTATATTAATATAGTGGTAAAAATACTTAAGATTCTCCATGATGACAAGATTTACATTCTCAACCGTAGGGTACGAGTACTCGGTATGTTGTACCATGACCTAATATCGCTTGTCACACCACTCATCAACAAGACTCGTTATCCATAACCGTTGCTTATCTTCTGAACGTGTTGTTTCTACTACTTCGCGGTATATGTGAGCTTTCATAAAGGTTAGGTCTACAACATACTTCAATACATCGCTTGTACTACGAAATCCTACAATGCCCTCGCCAGAATAGCCGTAGAGTATTTGAACATCTTGTTCCTTCGCGCGGTTCACTGTAACCTTAAAAGTATCAAAGGAGGGTGGAATAGGGAGTTTTTCAGTATCCACCACATCTTCGCACTTTGCCGAATACCACTTCATAAACGTTGAACACGCAATATTAAAGGTAGCCATTACTATTTTTCGTCTACGCGAGGAAATACACGTCTGAGATCCAGGGCTTGCAGCGGACAACTGAACACGCAGGGAAGAGATATGTTCAGGTAGTGGCAGGAGTCACGTGACTGATCTTACAGTGGGCGGAGCTTAGGAATGTAGACACGCACACGCAAAGGAGAAAATGAAACCTTAAATGATGCAAATATATGATACGTAATAAATAAACATATCGTTAACAATACACATATATATATAATACAATCAAAGATTAAGGTATCCAAAGGGTACGGTATCGTAGGTACCATGCACCTGGTAACGCTTCCTATAGGTGTTACGGCATACCTTCGTGCCCCTAAGTTCCTTCACACACCCCAGTTTCTGCGCCCGAAAATTGTGCGTCCCCACAGTCAGTTGGGGTGGCTGGTCCCTCATCTTCCAAGCACACTAGATCATTCAACGAGTCAAAGTTAACGACTCGACGGTACGCATGGTTAAGCTTGATACCCTTAGCCTTCAATATATTCATGTCATCCCCCACCCTCACCCGTACCCCATAGGTTTTTGGCCCTGTTGATACAAACGAGTCTGCGTATGCATCATCACCATACTCATCCTTGATCTCGTCAGTTAGCTCTCCGAGGAATTCCCCCAATAGCAGGCATGTATTCACCCTCCCTCGCTGTGAATATCACGCTATCTGCGTCAGCGTACAGCACCCTAAGTCCAAGAGAGCGCAGTAGACCCCAAAGTTTGATGCGGCGTAGGCCGTTGTGAAGCTGGCTACAGGTATGTTTGTAAGCCGTGAGGTATCTGTGGCCAGTTCGGTGATGTACTTTATTATGTAAGTATTACCTACATACACTAACCTCTTTATCGGGAGCGTTGGCATAATCCCAGACTTCACTATAACTTTGTGCCAAATGAACGTTCCCTTTGCCGGTATTCTGTGCAAATTTCCCCCAAAGACTGTTTAGACACAACTTTGCGCTAAAGCGCTGCCAGGATTCTTAACAATTTGGGAACGGTCAAGCTGTATACCTTTCATGGGCACGGTAACGCTGAATATAATCCGTTTTTTCATCTTCGGTATCAAACCCTCGCGGATATCCTGATGCTTCTACTTTATCCTTCAAAAAAGCGTTTATATATGGTGTGAAAAGGTTGGGTAGCTTCTGAAACTTCCACACCTCATGTATCTTCAATATTCTGTACCCATGGCGAACGGCTAGGGCCAGCTCAGGGCTTGTATATACACTTCTGATCTTACGCTGGTTGGTTGTATGGTTACAATCACCGTTGTTCTCCTCTGCGCACTTCACGCACAAGGGAAACATGAGCTTGTGATCTATAACGACGGGTAAGATCGGCACCCATAAATCGCTACGGGGGAGCACGTTACGAAAGAGAGTCCAAAATAGCGCTCATTCAAGTTAGCTGAAAACTCCTCGATGGTTGGTATGGTGGGACCCACCATTTTTTCAGGCGCACCTATGGGGTACGGATTGTTCTTCATCACGTAGGGGTATAAAGAGCAGAAGTCGTAGTAATGGAGTTTCACACCCTCCGTAGGTGGAAAGTATAGCTTGAATGGGTTTGTACGCCCTCCAAACAAGCTGTCACCGCATTTGAGGGGGTCCAGCACCATTGAACGTTTCATGGCCCTTATTTCTTCACGGTACTGGTCATCTGTTTCCATCCATGCATCATACTCATGCTCCCACACGATTTGTGAGTGAACTGGGAGCCTATAAGTTGATCACGGTTACGGGTCCATGCGAGGCTCTGGCGGGGGATCTTCCATAAAGGTCCCCTGTGAAGGTACAGCAGCACGGGCATCCATGCCACCACAGCGCGTTAAAGGAATACACAGTTTCTCACCAGTGGCTGGATCCTCACTTAGGCCATCAACCCAAAAAACACGACCATTGACCTTAACGGGTACTTCACCCGTGTTGCGGGCATGTTTTATGTATACCCCGGTCTGTTGCTGTAGGTGTATGAGCCAGTAAATAGCCTTGTGCCCATAACTGCGGGGATTGTTTCTGTGAATGACTGCTAAGGTGTCTTTAGGCATGAAGTTATTCTTGAACACCGTAAAACACAATGAGGCGATCGTGGTTGCGACTTGGAGTGGATCGCACTTGAAACGGGTTATGTACATCCTTCTAAAGGCCTGGAAACATACTCTAAGCACGCGCACATTATTCACTCAATAACGTTCACATTCATCAGCTATATTGTATGGACTAGCTTCATTAAAACTGTTGTAGTAGCGATCAAAATCTTCACGCTCACTATCACTCATGTTGGTGTAGTTAAAGTAATGTTTGGGTGGAGGTAGTCCTACGTAATTTAAAATTTCGCTTGTGAGGAATGTGTAAGGGAAATACCCTTTTGAAACTTCAGCGGCTACGCCCATGACGTTGGGTAGCTTTGCTAATTTACAAGGTGTGAACAGCAGGGTGTCTTTAAACTGTACATTACTTCTTATCTGCATCTGTATTAGTTTGTTGCCCTCTTTTCAAGGGATCACCTGTAAATATCGCAGACGACTCGTGTTCAAGCAACTCCTTATAAAGGAACTGTGTGTCAAATTTTGTCCCGTTATGGGCAAGAACATACACAGTCATTTTTTTAACTTGTCCGCTAATTTGACAATATAGGATACAAAGAGTTTCAAAGGGCTGTTTCTATATCGTAGTACACGGTTATACAAGGGCTATTTTTAGGCTTAGCATCTTTCATATAACATACATGCTTCGCTCCATCCGCTTTATATTTTTCATGACATGTAGAACAGTGAATTTCATCGCATTTATGTTTGAAATTCTCCCAATTATCCATCATGTAAAACATACCGCACTTACAAATCCTCATTTTCCTGCAAGTGCCAATTGATTTATGGAGTTCAAAGCATTTTTTATTGAAAAATGTACGTCTACACACATTACATTCCCTCTTCTCAGTTTCAACTACAGACTTTCACATTTGGGGCTTTTACACTGCTCACATACCATGTAGCAATCCTTACAATGTTTCACTATAACATCAGCAAAGTCGAGACATCCATTACTCAAATCATGATGC
The DNA here is from genome assembly GCA_023014485.1 of Bathynomus jamesi. Classification (NCBI taxonomy): domain Eukaryota; kingdom Metazoa; phylum Arthropoda; class Malacostraca; order Isopoda; family Cirolanidae; genus Bathynomus; species Bathynomus jamesi. The sequence continues at coordinate 53,962 of JAJOZX010001195.1, read as the reverse complement.
CTTCTATATTTTCGACTTTTATCATCACTAGCGTATAGAGCCCTTATGTTACGGATGGGAAGATACGATGCTCCTGACAATCCTAAAATAAGTAGAGGTCTTGTACGATCTCTGACGCTGCTTTTAAAAACATACACAATCCTACGACGATCATCCATTCCAAATATGACTATACGTGCATTCATTTCCTGCTCGGCCCTTCTCAGTTCTTCAGGACCCATATTACACTTAAACTCAAGCTTACAATCTGAAGCCAGTTTACGGGCACGTTGCACAACCGTTGGCAGCCATATTTTTAGCGTCCATGTATTTAGCACAGTGAACATATGAGCTAAGACTATTGCTATAAAGCCGCAACCACGATCGACGTTTAAATGATTTCTGTAAATAACCGGAGAATTGAAATTAAGAGTATAAGGTGCGGCACGATGACCCGCAACCCGGAATACTCTGTCAATATCTACCATGAAGTTGTCCATATTGAAGGTTGTACTACTTTGAGAGGCCTGCATTATACGGCCCAAGATATATTGTATGTCTACAGCCACCAAACGTCTGAACGGTATTACTCCCCAAAAATCATCTACGTCCCCGTCATCTGACCCGAACCTGAAGGACAACCTCGTCCGGACTTCAGGTTCGTCGCGGTTCTGAAGAGCAAACTCCACAATACGTTCAACTACGCGTCGCAGTCCAACACCGTTGGTATACAGGGATCCAGGGTCAACCCTGACCACGTATCGATTTCTAGTCAGGGCAGGGGTAGGGTAGCGGTGCGCACCAACTCGAATGTTATACCATCCTCCACAGTATGAGAAGCTGCTGCTGCTGTGGAGGAAGTACCCGGAACTGAACAGGAATAATGGGGCATATTTGAGGAAGGTACTATTGTGGGGGTTGTGTCGTAAGACGTAGAGGGTTGGGGATCTATTACTGGGGGGGGCTAACAACCGGCGCAATCCTGGCACGCTTTATACCTGGCGTGGAGGGTTCATCATGCTTCCGCTTTGAATTGTCGCATGCTACAGGTATTGCTGGTGAGGGTTCGTCAGCGGGGAAGGATTCTGTAGCTGCACGGTCATCGGTTTCATCTGTGATATCGATGATGGGGTGCTGTACATCGTCGTCATTCACGGTTCTGTGGAAGAAGAAAAACAAGACTATAAGGAGCAGCACTTAAATTTGGTAATATTTTGTAAATGACCCACTTAGGGGTGTGACGTGTTAGAGATGGAATCTGTAGAAAAATTCAGGTTCACAAGCCCCTCCACATATATTATATCTGGCCCTACAGGATGTGGTAAAACTGTATTTATGCTTAAAATCATTAAAGATAAGGGGGGAGATGTTCTCGAAATTTGTGCATAAAGTAATATGGTGCTATTCGACGTATCAGTCAGTGTTCAACGAGTACCAAGATGAAATTTTGTTCCATAAAGGTGTATATGACGTTAATTCGTTAAAGAGTAATGAGCATACAGTCATTGTAATTGACGATCTCATGTTGGAAATGGATAAAGCGTTTGCCGAGACATTTACAGTGTTCTCCCACCATCTTAACATAAGCGTATTCTTCATCAACCAGAATCTATTTTTCAAAAATAGATACATGAGCGTTGTGTCGTTAAATACAAAATATCTAGTCTTATTCGCACAACGTAGAGATGTGTCACAAATTGAGGTATTAGCCAATCAAATGTTCCCGTATCAGCGTAAGGAGTTTCTGGAGGTTTATAAATAAGCCACAAGTCAGCGTTATGGAGATTTGCTTTGTGAACTTCACCCGCGAAAAACGTTTAGGGTGCTTCTAAGAACGAATATATTCCCAAACGATCCTGAAACGGTGTATATTCCAGAATGACAAATAGGCTGAAGAAATATCGTGAATTAATAAAAATCTATCAACGATTGCTCCGGGCACTGCAACAGATGTTTGTTAGAAATACCGACTTCGACCTTTTAAAATGCATCTGTGAAATCTGTCTTAATGTTATAAAATGTAATGTGCCAATGAAACCCCCTCGAAATGCTCGCTTACATCGATACAAGAACATAATACGTGCTCTAGAACCCCGTAAAAGTAGGCTTAAAAGAATGGAAAGCGAAATGTTAGCCCTATTAAACAGTGAAAAGTCACCTGATGAGAAAAGGATCTTGTACCAAGAGGCTTTGCAGAAATTTCTTCATGAGTACGAAGATTATAAGAATCTGACAGAGCTCCCCGTGGTTATTAGACACAGCGCGAGCAACGCTGAGCATGGCGACATAGGACCTGGGCCCGACGTTAGAGACGACCAACCAAAGAATAACGGAACGCAGCACATCGAACATGTGTTAAAAAGTAGTCTACCACATACGCTGAGGAATAAAGGCTTGTCTTTATAATCTATTGAGTGAGGACCCCATCATACAGTGGGCCGATACAGGCGAGGTCATTGTTGAAGGAACAAGGGTACAAGGATCCAACATCGTTGACATTGTCCATGATCTGGTGAGAAAGTGGGACAGGCCCTCACCAACAGGATGGAAACATATTAAAGCAAGACTACAACAAATAAATGTCCCCAAAACAATGATAGGTAATCTAAATAGGTTAAAAGACTTGGATCAAGTCTCGCATGTGTCACAACTGAGTACGCCATCGCCCCCAGCAGTAGCGTCTCTGAAGAGGAGAAAGAAGAGAACAAACGGCCAACCTTATCCACGTGTCTCTAAAATACGCAAATGGCTAACATATTAAGTAAACGCTATTATGACATTTCTAACCCCGTCGATAGGTTTCTGCGGGAGCAGGATGCTTATACACTTCTAAGAGCCGGTGAGAAAAAGGTTTAAAACGGCCAAGACAACAGCGGCTTCGATTGACTCTATTTAGCAAGCGGATTTAACAGACATGCAAAGATATTCAGTGTATAATGACGGATACCGCTACATCCTATTCATAATAGATATATTCTTTAGATATCTGTGGTTAATTCCCCTGAAAAATAAATCGCCTGAAACAGTTGCTAAAGCGACCAAAACGTTGATGTTAAAAGAAGGTAGGGTTCCTGGCTATTTTTGTACAGATATGGGGAAAGAATTTATAGGCCTCGTTTTTCAGAACATGCTGACAGAGTTTAATATCAGCTACTACACTAGCAGTTCTATATATAAGACCACTTTAGCTGAAAGAGTTCAACGTACCATAAAGGAACGCATGCATCACTATTTTACACATAAAAGCACATACAGATATATAAATATTCTGGGGTCATTGCGTCGTCATACAACCGTTCACACCACCGTACGATTGGCACAACACCTAATGAAGTTTTAGAAAGAGGTACGCTCCGAGAAGAGATGGATCACCACATCCACACTCTACTTTCAAAATCAATGATTATGTAAGGCTATCACGTTCGGGAAATAAATTCGCGAAGGTTTGAGCAAGGATGGACACGTGAGATTTTTAAAGTTAGTGCTATGAGACCTAAAGGCGAGATGATGATGTATTACGTTGAAGATTTGAATAGGGAAGAGATCGCTGGAGGCTTTTACCGCGAGGAGTTGCAGAAAGTGACATTTAATTTAGGAAAAAGTGTGTTTAAAATTGAAAAAATTTTAGGCAGCAAAGGTTCAGGAAAGAGAAAAATGTACCTGGTGAGATGGCTGGGATACCCAGAAAGCTTCAACACCTATATAAAAGCTGCTGCAATAATGAAGCTTAAATAGTATGCAACATGGCACCTAGCCACTTCTATGTCACACTCCCGTCCTCTTCGTCTCTGTCTGTACATCTTAACAACACCTTGGCCAACTTTGTGACAGAACTCCACGGACCCATTGAATTGGAGTGTGATTCGTATGAGGTAGGTTTATGTGAACTCCAGTTAGCTACCAAATTTTTAACTCTTGAAAATGAGCAAATCATATTTCTGATCCTTAGAAGAATCGATGAGTGTGAAAAATCAGGCATAACCTTAGACAACACTATGCGATCAGTCCTGTTCGGTGAGGTACAGTACTATAGTGCAAATGTAACGCTAGGAATTGGGCATTATGATACAGCCAATGACATTGTGACGGGGTTAAACAAGAGTCTTGAAAAGTCGTACCTGACAAACGATTTACTTTTTGAAGTCGTAAACATAGACACGCCTGCATGCACATTGAAGTTAAAATCAACGCATAGTAGAAATATTAAAGATAAAGAGCTGTTCACAATTGTGACCAGGGCCGATATAGTGCAGCTCTCCAAAGAGATACCTTTCACGAGGCATAACATAACTTGTCCAGCTTAATGTATCAGTTGAAGATGGAGGAAATTAGGTGAAAGCTGCCCATCCCCAGACATGTGCTATATTTACAGCAATATCATAGGGCACCAATTTGTTGGGGACACCCAGGCGCGCCTGCTACGCATTGCACACATCCCCAACCATAGAGGGAAAAGTTTGAGCACTACATACGACACGCCCCATTCTGTGAATGTTGCGACTAATCTATTAACCAATATCTCGGTGTATATAAGAACGATTGAGGGAAAAAATTTCCCATTCGGTGATGGGAGCTTAACAGTGAAGCTACTCTTTCGTCGCATTCAGTTATAATGACCCGAAGGCCTTTCACACTCTATCGAGGGGTGAGATATCAGCGTGGGAGTGGGCTTGGATCCATTTTTTCAACCATACTACGCACCGCTGTCCCATTGTTGAAGAGGGGTGCTAGATACCTCGGGAGGAAGGCGTTACAATCAGGTTTTAACGCGGTAGAAGACATAATGGGTGGAACTAAACCTAAAGAAGCTCTAAAAAAACATTTAAAACGTACACGGGACGAAATCATCAAAGATGTAAAGAGAAAAATGCGTGGTGGCGGAAAGAAGAGGGCTGTCAGGAAGAAGGGGTTACCAACAAGTGGCGCTAAACGTAAAAGGAAATAAAAAAGAAGGGTTCTAAGCGTATGAAGCCTATGGCTGATCATTTTTTTAACTGATATAAGCTGAGGACACTACTCTCACGAATCATAGGCTGATTACTAGTTGTCGAGAGAGGCGGTACTATTTCTGACTCGTAATGGCGTGTTTCATCCATCCGTGTAGTTCACAATGCTGTAAATTGGAACTGTCCCTCTTTGATATGCCCCTACTCAGGTATCTATTGAGCATAGCGACTTTATTACAATTAACCCATTAAACACAATTAGTTCGTCGAGTGCCCTTATAGAATTCGTGATACCCAGCTCAGGCCATTACTTTTTTGACCCGAGCTGCATGCACATGTACGCTAAACTGCATATAGCCCATTCAGATGGAACGGACTGCGAAGATAGTTACTCTGCATACCCTGAAACCAATTTTCTACACTCCATATTCAGCCAGTGTGAGGTGTATTTAAATCAGGTTAACATCTCGGCAGGAATGGGGTATTATCACCTACGAGCCTCTCTGGAAAATGTCATCAACTTTTCAAAAGAAGCGAAGGACACCTTTTTAACCGCCGACGGATATTATCAGACTCCAGATGAAAGTAGTATAAAGGGTAAATTTCAAAATTCTAAAAACAAGATATACGAGTGTTTTGGTCGTCTTCATACAGACTTCACGTTCCAGGAGAAACTACTTATGAACGGCGTCGATCTGAAACTAAAGCTCAACCGCACGAGTCCTGACATCTGCATAAATCTGGGGCCTGATCAAGAAGAGGGTGCAAAACCCGTTGTGATTCACATCATGGAGACATATTTACGTGTACGGCGAGTGGAATTAAGTTCCCCGAAATATGTAGAAATTGAAAAAAATTTAATGCACGCAACAGTAAAATACCCAATTAACAGAGTACAGATCAAACTATCACGGTGCCCGCCGGGTTGGCCTCGAAGCAGCTAAAAAACGTGGCCCTGGGAGTTCTACCTAAAAGGATATTAATTGGAATGCAGGATCACGCTTCGACGAATGGGAAATATAAAGAGCGCCTTTAAATTCGAGAATTTCAACCTTAAAATATAACTCTATACGTAATGGCATCGCATTGGGTGGGCCTATGATTGCTGATTACTCATCAGACGCTGTGTTCCCGCTCTGCGTGAGAACTTATAGTAGTTTGGGTTTGCCGTAACGCAGAAAGAATTTGTGGAAGAATTTAACCTTTATTGATCTGATATTACCCCTGACTTGTCTGCTAGTATAAATACGCACTTAAGTCCACAACAAAGTGAAAACATCTCAGTCAGGTTGGAATTTGCCAACCCTATAGACGCGCCTATTAGCGTACTCGTACCTCGAATCACAGGCTCTAATAGAAGTTGATCGTTTCAGGAACGTGTCACAGACTTTTAAAATGGACGCGAATACACTCAAGAGAGTAATGAAAAGTGACCGAATCACACGCTCCAAATTTATCGGCGTGTTTGCTAAGAATGAAATATTGAAATTGCCAACTACAAGAGAATGGTATGGGATTATCGTGAACACCGACATTGTGGGGGGTGAAGGGATTCATTGGTTTGCAATCTATTTTAAAAATAGGGAAAGAATGTACTATTTTGATTCACTTGGCACTCAACCCTGTCGTGATCCTGTTATTGTAAAATTTATCGAACAGTTACATATCCCTGAAATTGTATGGAATCATTACCGCCTCCAAGGATATTTTAGTAATACTTCTGGCATGTATTGCCTTTCATTTCTCCTGCACATGTCACGTGGGAAAGGATATATAAATTTTTAAAAATTATTCGATTTGTGCGACACTGAAATGAATGATGAAACGGTATGCAGACAAATAAAAAAAAGGTTCCCATATGTTCACACTCATTGTTTTGTGTAAAGGTGTATATATAATTGTATCTATATTGTGTAAAGGTGTATATACATTTGTAAAATATCTCCATTAAGGCTTATTTAATGGACGCTAGTTCTGTAGGCCGCTTCGTGCATGTTTTCTACCATTTAATAAATTAAATGAAAATACAATGTGTTTTGTTCTTAACCCCAAAAAAACTTACATTAGTTCCTCGATGACCTGGCATTCGTTGGACCGGATGTGAACCAATACTTCGACCCCTGTATTCAGGTCAGTGGGTTGGCTGTGCGGTAAAGCCTCCAAATCATTTATTCCCCTTTCATCAAAACGAAAAGTAGCTATAACACGTTCAAGTTCCGCTTCGGACCTTTAAGAAGATATTAACATAATTAGCTCATACTGAATCATTTAAAGTTAAGTTAAATTAAAGTTTAATTAAAGAGTTACAATAAGAGAAAATGCCGATTAGGACGCCTGGCAAATTATAACCACAAAGCAGATATCCTGACAGTTTTCAAAAGTAAGAGTGCTAAGACCGCCTGCCGGTATTGGGTCTCGAGCCCGGGCCCGCAGGCAATTCTTAAAAGTTTTTAATATTTCTAAAATCCTACTGTAGAACTTTCTACAAATTTTTAAGTTATCAAGAAATCTATTATTAACCCTTTGCCTGTCCCGTGCATCACATGTGATACATGCATCACATATGATACACAGAGCGCATCATAAATAATATTTAGTGTGATACATTCTAGGATCACATATTACCCACCAACTAAACCAAATAAACCTCCTATAACCAAAAGTCTGAAAACAAGCATGGACGTTTGGACCAAACTTATGAAAATGCTTTGGACAGGCAAAGGATTAAAACCACACCATATATGAGGTGCTCCGCGCCAGATGTTCGTAAGCGCCAAAAATAAAAAACGCCAAAAAACGCAGTTAAAGTTGGGGAATGAATACTAGACTATCTCTTGAACCACTGAAGATAGCGCAAAGATGTTTATATGAAATTTATAGCTTTCGAACTCAGCTAGCTGATGGGTTACATTAGCACACGCTAATCACTTAATGATTAGTAGTAATCATGGATTAATTGAAAGGGTATCCAATAGAAACTGAAAAAAACTTTTTAAAGTGCTATAATGACAATAAAATAGTATTCTCTACGCTTAGGATTGAAAATTACGTACTTATAATAATGCACTAGACAATGGCGGCGTACGACTGGGTGTTGCGCGACCGCTTCCCTCCCACACACACACACACACGCTAACATGAGCGCTGATTGGCCGCCCTTATGATGACGCGCACTAGATGCTACGCGCTGATTGGCTCCAGGCGGGAGGCGTAGCGCGGTGTGGGTTAAGAACATCTGGCACGGAGTATAGTCACTCGCTTCATGCCACGCTATTATGGTCGGCTTGTAAACACGGTTAAATAGGGATTTCGACCTTATGGTTTCAGAGCCAGATGTTCGTATATCTCAACATTGGATAGTATGGGAACTGAGCTTCACGCTGGTAAAAAATATGAGTTTTAGCCCTGGGTGGCGTTTACGAACAGCTGGCGCTGAGCGCCTCATATATATATATATATATGCCGAAATAACCACGAAGGAAACAGAATGGGCAATAATTAAAAACAAGTACACTAATTTACAGCTTAAAAGGAAGATTAGATAGGTGTGCAACGCTTCGTCTGCCGGCACTGGGTCTCGAGCCCGTCTGCAGGCATTTCTTAAAAGTTTTTAATATTTCTAAAATCTTACTGTAGAGCTTTGTACAAATTTTTAAGTTATCAAGAAATGTATTATTAAAAACACCATATATATATATATATATATATATATATATATATTAGGGTGATGCAAAAGTGGGGGAGTAAAATTTTTTTGTTTCAAATTTTTGAGATACCCTCTCATTTGGTTTGATTTGGTGGAAAAATGATCCTGGGGAAATTTCGGGTCAAAATTCGAATATTTGGAGGTCGCGCCCGCCATTTGAAAATTTGCTGATTTCCATGACACCCAGGAGGTACATACAGCAAGCGTCACTTTACTTTTTTTTTAGTGGAAGTTCCCCAGGAGGCCTATCATACCACCTTCCTCTTTTCTATTTGTTCATAAAACAGATACAATACAATAGATATTTACAATAGATACATAGAATGGATATACTCGTAAAATTTACTGTTGCGTCAAAGATACGAGAGTTTTCTTAGTTTTGTCCGGAAGCTTCTTCCGATAATTTGATACAACTTGCAGTAGATATTGCTTCTGTTGTTCATCATTGGTAATTAATTTGTTATAATCTTCAATCAATTTCACTCCTCTTTCAGCAATATCATTAACAACTTTCATGTGATTCACTACGTTCTTTGCAACCCAATAACTCTCATCGAGAAGCCAATCTTCTACTGGTTTGCTCAAGAACGTTGAAGACAATCCGAGTATACTGAAGGACTTTGTGTTAGCAGTTACAAAATCTTCAACCTGCTTATTGTCAATAGTTTTGATGTCTATTTGTGTCTTCTTTGGAGGATCTGGCTCCGAAGATTTTGTTAGAGCCTCCTTCATTTTTCTTTTGGTGTCAAAGCTGATTTTATCATCAAAGAAAGCCAATGCGATCAACTCTTCTGAGAGATACCACAAATGATTCTTGAATTTTTCTAAAGCAGCATTTGCTAGTTGTTCATTTGTGCTTTTGTAGCTGTGAAGATTCTTGAGAAGACTCAGATCATTTCGTGGAGCACTTGCTGCGCAGGGTGCTGAAAACCAATGCTTAATATAAATTGAAACAGAAAACCAACAAATTTCTTTTAGATTTCTTTCTTCTATTGCTGTTATTTTGAACTGACTTTTGAACATAAAGATTTTCATCGAATAAATGACTTTCGCCATCCAACGGGCTCTATGATAAGCCCCAGGCTTCCTGAATTTTATTCCAGTCGTTGGAGTACCGCCAAGCAAGATGATTGTCAGTTCGTTCCAATAACTCTCTGTAATCGTCGCGAGGTTGATCTTCATTGCTTTTTCTTGCTGCAAAGTTGATGATTTCCTCTTTTTCCTTTTGTAGATAATTTTCTAATTTATCGTATGAAGTTAGATTAATCTTATTCCAGTTTGTTTTGAATCTTTTGAATAACTGAATGTCAGGGCCTGATGAAGCCTGTAATGCAGGGGATACCATTGCTTCCAACATGATTTCAAGGATATGGTGACGACAAGGACACCACAACAAATCTCCATTTTATGTTCAATTAGGACACAAGCTCCGTTTTTACGACCTGTGTTCGATGCAGTTGTATCGAAACACATGCCTTTTACCTTATCTATTAGATTCCAATCAATGATCGCCTGATGTACTGCATTTGCAGTATCCTTTCCTATGCCATGATCTATTTTTGGCACTCCAAGCAGTTGATCTTCTCCACTGCCAGAGATTAGGACTGGCAACCGATCAACAACCTCATTCCCAGTAATGTCTTCGAGGAGTTTGCCATCCCAATGAACAATCAAGGGTTTGTCAGCTTGAAATTCTTCTTTCAAGTTTTCACTGAACTTCTTTCTTGATTTCTGTCTTGCCCTGCGAATCGATGAGTAGCTAACATTGTAATTCTCTGGATCTTTTCCAACATTTGCGAGCGTTGGAATAATTATTAAAGAGGCTGATCGGTCGCTGATCTTAGCAACATCCAATGAGGAAAGCAGATTTTCATTCATAATCTTGAATTTTTTTCTTGGAAGGCCTCTTTTGGATGTTGAGGGCTGTTCCAGATCTACTTCTTCTTCCGTAGATGCAGGTGAATCACTGCAGGAACTGCTGCTGCTTGCAAGAACAACTGTTTCATCAAATGCACTTGATTCACGTAACCTTTTCTTATCCATTTTTTCATGTCTCTTCGCAGCTTCCTTTCGACGTTTTTCTTCATCCTTATCAACTGCCATCATTTTACCCTTTCGACCTTCCCTTTGTAGCCGTAGAAACTCTATCTTCTTCGATAGTTATTAACTCGTTAGCATTTGCATGCGCAATATCAAATACTCCATCCAATTTTTCTTTCCATGTATTCTCTTTCTCTATTGAAAACTTCGATTTTTTTCCTTTGCTCTTCTTCAGCCCTTGCCACTCATCATACAGTTTATTTAATTTCTTCACAACATTACATTTCTGGGTTGTTGGTATTCCTGCTCTCTGCCACACTTCCAATACATCATTAACGGTTGAAGTTAATGCTTCTCTAACGGTTTCATTCTTGACATGTTTATAATTCATGAATAAGGAAATTACTTCTTTCTTTGATGGAAGCTTACTTTGATTCAATTTATCTATTTGTTGACCGATCAGCCAGATATCTGTTGAGCTTCTTGATCTCATTTTCGTCACAATTAAGATACAGGAAATAGAAGAGAAATTGAGGCGGAGAGACTCACTGATATAGCACCTCTCCCGGACACTGCCACAAGCACACTGCGATACCGATTTCCTTGAACGCTGTTTGCTGTTTGCTCATATACGCATCACCTACCACTCTGCCTGCAGCAAACCTGCACAAAACCTGCAACCTGCAACAAACCTGCAACAAAAATAAGAACAAATTCAAAAAATTTGATTTTACTCTAATTTTTTGTAATTTTCAAATTTTCAATTGGCGGGCGCGACCTCTGGATGTTATTCGTTTGACCTGGAATTTCTCACAGGGTGTTTTGGTGACAAATTGGAACAAATGAGGGGGTATCCCTAAAAATCGACGATGGTCATGATTTGTGCATCACCCTAATATATATATATATATATATATATATATATATACCGAAATAACCACGAAGGAAACAGAATGGACATTAATTAAGAATCTATTGTTTCTCGTCAAATTACAGAGGAACACATATATATATATATATATATATATATACAGTGCCCGCGAAAAGTATCCGATCACTCAAGAAAATACAATATTTTCCCTTGATATTCAGAGACACGTAATTCACTTTCTATTTGTTCTAGCGACATCTGGTAACTTTGAGGTTGCTCGCTGATATGAGAGCTATCCAACGCATTCTCAAATTAGTGTTCTGGTAGCCTTCGTTGCGGGTGGCTGTGTCTCAAATTTGTCAGATTTCACTGTTTGTGTAAATTTCTTGATATTTTTTTTTTTTTTACAGAAAGTGGTGTAAATAAAATTTATATATAATGTGTGCTAAAAAACAACTTAAGAGTGATTGTCGAGGTGCTATTGTTGCTTTGCATGCATGTGGGAAATCACAGAGACAGATAGCTAAGGAATTAAACATATCCCAAAGTACCGTTAATTTATGGGTTTCACGGGCTAAGAACAATGGTGGCCTAACCACGCCAGTCCCTAAAAAACGATCTGGCAGACCGAGAAAAACAAATTCGCGAACAGACAAACTTATGAAACGTTTAGTATTGAAAAACCCAACAATAACTGCGAAAGAAATAAAATTTAATATGAATAATTTGTTATCTAGTGTTTCTGAACGAACTATCCAGGAGCGGCTCCAAAAAGAACTCGGATTACCATCTCGCCATGCTGCTAAGAAACCGTTCATTAATGAAAAAATGCGTAAAAAACGTGTCGCATTTTGTAAAAAATACATTCATTGGACTGTTGATGACTGGAAGAAGGTTTTATTTAGCGATGAGTCGACATTTTTGACATTCAGAAGTTGTCCAAAAAAGGTTCGCCGGCCTATTGGCTCAAATAGGATGGACCCTAAATACACCCTAAAGACAATGAAACACCCTCCAAGTGTGATGGTTTGGGGTTGTTTCGGTTACTATGGGCGTGGAAACTTATATTTTCTTCCGAAGAACACAACTATGAATGGTGCACGGTATTTAGCAATGCTACAGGATAAACTTCCAATGGCAATGGCAATCCAAAGGACAAAAACATACATGCATGATGGTGCACCATGTCACAGGGCCAAAATAGTGACAAAATGGATTACTGACAATAAATTTGATATTTTGGATTGGCCTGGTAATAGTCCAGATCTCAATCCGATAGAAAATCTGTGGCTAATAATAAAAAATAAGGTTGAATGCCACGACACTGGCTCAGTCGAAAAATTACAAGAGGCCATCAAAAAGGTATGGTGCAAGGAAATATCAGTGGAAGTTTGTCAAAACTTGATTAAATCCATGCCAAAACGTCTAGAACAAGTCATCCAAACCAAAGGACAGATGACAAAATACTAATATAAGGTTAGTATACATTTAAACATTGTTTTTTATGTAAAAAATACAAATTTCAAGGGTGATCGGATACTTTTCGCGGGCACTGTATATATATATATATATATATATATATATATATATAATATATATATATATATATATATATATATATAGACTATATGAATAGAGACCAGGTCTCGACCTCTGGGCATATATCCTTTCACTTCGTTTTATTACGGCTTTTTATAAATTATTTAACACTTGTGGACACGATGTGTATATACCCCGAGAATAAACGACAAACTAGTTTTTCAAAACGCATTTATTATAACTTTTTATAAATTAGCTAACATTGAAGGAAGCGATGTATATAATCACAAATTAAATTAATTACTTACATTTTAATGTCGTCTTCATTGAAATGTCTGCGTTGAAAGAAGTTCATTCTGGTCTACTGCGTTGAAAATTAGACGCTTTGCCTCAGCGTAGAAATCTTCATCTTCAAACAATTCCGGAGAGTTGTAGAGCTGCGTTTGGCTCATGGCGAAGTATTTCAAAAGCATTGTTCGAAGAAAATGACTGAATTGATGCCCTGTGATAAAAGTACCCCCTTTTATAAATGGGGATCGTAATTGTGAACATTCCACAATACCCGATTCGCGAGCTTCCTATTGGCTATCGGTGAAATTTGGGCGGGACTTAACGTATAGGCCCAACTAGCCTCCAACCAGAGGTCCTGGGCTCCGCCCACAGGGTTATGATTGGCTGCCCCGTGAAATTTGGGACGTATCAAATATATCTTGCCTGTTCCAGATCCGTGGAGAAACGCATTGTTTTTGGAAATAAGTCTTGCTTTCTGGCGCCGATGAGTTGGTGGGGGAAGGAATATTTGAACGTATAATAAGCATCCAATTATATGGTGCTTAACGAGGTTGGAAAATAAATTTGTGAATCGGTTTATGGTACACCCTTCTAAAATAGGTTCGGAAAATTTGTTATTTCCTCTGAAAAATAAATCGTCAGAAACTGGAAGATAGTTTTAAAACCAATTACCCATGAATTCGAAACAATTCTCGTAGTTGTAAAAGTTTATGGCGTCCTGCGTTATCGCACGATACAATCTCGTAAAATAAATTTAAAAAAATAACAGATGTGTGGTGGATGCGGTTCATTAAACCCCAAAGTTTATGATCTCGAAATAAACTCCTGCAGAGAGAAGTTTATTTATTGGAATTTTAAATCGATATTATCTATCGCCTCCGTCAAACTCCACAATTTTCAGAACGATGTTTAAGTTTAATATAATTGTGTGTGTGTATATATATATATATATATATATATATATATATATTTTTTTTTTTTTTTTTCCACAAATATTTGTCTTATTGTTCAGCTATTTAAATCGTCCAATTAGGATTTGTTGTTCAGGTAGGTTTTTGTTTATATCGCTTTTGCCTTTCTTCTTCTCTTCATTTCCCTCCTTTATCATGTTTCCTTTCTATTTATTCATTTGTGGTGGACATTTTCACCTTCATTTTAATGCTATGTGTACCATTTGTCCTGTTTTATTTTTAATTTTCAGAAGTTACAGGTGAAAAAAACCTTAATATTCATTTCAAGTTAGCCGGAGAGAGTTAATTAATGCAATTTGGCGTGATTATAAATTTTGTGTACGCTTCTTGTACCAATTTTCAGAATTTTTTAGATGAACGTTTTTCCGGAATTGTACATATATAGGCTCTCCTTTGCTTTCGCGGGCTTCAGCCCGAAGTGTTCATTATGACGAAGGGCAAGCTTTACACTCCACCTTAGACCTACAGCTTAACCAACAACCACTAGGTTACACAGGGTTCCCATTTATCTACCAACCGTGGAAGGGCGCGCCGTCACCGGGTCTCGAACCCGGCGCATATAATCGCGCATATAGTTGTGGGTGTGCGTAATATTTCATGGGCGTATGGACGTGAATGTACGTGCATTTGTCCAAACGTTGTATACACTGTGCCAACTGGCTGATTAAGCCAACTGGCTGATTAGGGGGTTATAAGACAGCAAGCGTTGGGATGAAGTCTTAATATGCGCTTGGCTCCTGCCAAGCAAACACCTTTCTCCTTCTCCTTTCTCTCCCTCTATTAGGTTAGGTATACCCCTTTGGGGGATGAGGCCATCCCAACTTCTCCCCAAATAGGTCTCCCCCAGCGGGAGTTCATTGGAACTTGGGGGATAACTCCTCCCCTGTAGTTGCATAACCCCTTGCTGCACAACCCCTTACAACATTCCCCCCTTGTTGCATAACCTCTTGCAACATTGGTCAACATTTACAATTGCATTGCACTCTCTCCTTTTTCGCCCATACTACTCGCCCCCACCTGGAATACTGCGTCTAGTTCTGATCCCATATTTACAACTGGACATAGACAGAATGGAGAGAGTGTAGCGACGGGCTACTAAGATGATTCCTAGACTTAGAAACAAATACGCTGCCCGTTTAAAAACGTTAAATTTACAGTATTCTCACTCGTAAAAAGGCGAATTTGAGGAGATTTAATCCAGGTGTTTAAAATGATTAACGGTTTTGATAATGTCGGCGCCAAAATATATTTTGCCTTCAGGAATACAGACAGAACTCGCGGTGATGGTTCCAAATTAGTGGGTAAACATTTTAATTCTAATGAAGTTAAACATTTTTTCTTCAATCGTGTAGTTAATTTGTGGAATGGATTGCCAGCCAGCGTAATTCAAAATAATTCGAGCAAATCTTTTAAAAAGAAAGTAGATGTTTCTCTTGCCTTAAACCCCCAGTTGGAAACATATTTTAGCGCATACAAATATTGTAGAATTTTCACTCGGGTTCCCTCCTCTGTACTTTAAAATTTTCACTTCATCTTTAAATTCTTTCCAACCTCTCAACCTCTTTTCTCTGCTTTGCTCTGAAACTTTCACTCGTCTTTAAATTTTCTTCCTTCTTTTAACTCTCTTTCTTAGACAGACAGCGCTCAGACCAGACTAACGCGGGGCTCATTTCGTTAACTCCTGGATTATGATTACTAGCATCATCGGGAGTCGAACCCTTGATTTCTGCCCCCGACTTCGCTTACTGAGACAAGGTATTACCCAGTGAGCTACTTGCGGCTGGCAAGTACCGTGTTAGTCACAGAGTTAGTAGACATTAAAAACTAACTCATTTCCTTCATCGTTTGAGGTGAAGATGGTTATGAATTTTTATTCACTCTCAAATCCATTTTATAACTTTCATAGAAGTGATCTTCTTCAAAACGCTTTTCCTCTCCCAATTTGCTGTTTAATTAAGGAAATAATGGGAAAATTATTTTTCTTTGCCATACAATTTACATACTGAAATGATTTTTTTTAATGGTATGGACCATTGGACCAATCAACAGTATAGAAAAATAGTGCGTGTGCAATATATATATATATATATATATATACATTCAACTGCAAAGAACACGCAGTATAAATAACGTAAAGAACGACGCTTGTATAGGAGATATTCCGCGCAAGACGAGAGAGAGAAAACGGAACAAATGAAAAATGAAGTACCACCTGGGAATCGAACCCGGGATCTTCCGATTGCCGGTCAGACGCGATACCATTACACCATGGACTTCACTCTTCCAAATGCCGTAATTCTTCTACATACTCGCAGAAACCAATGCCCCAAGGGGGCACCTCCCGCATGCCGTAACATTATATACATTCAACTGCAAAGAACACGCAGTATAAATAACGTAAAGAACGACGCTTGTATAGGAGATATTCCGCGCAAGACGAGAGAGAGAAAACGGAACAAATGAAAAAATGAAGTACCACCTGGGAATCGAACCCGGGATCTTCCGATTGCCGGTCAGACGCGATACCATTACACCATGGACTTCACTCTTCCAAATGCCGTAATTCTTCTACATACTCGCAGAAACCAATGCCCCAAGGGGGCACCTCCCGCATGCCGTAACATTATATACATTCAACTGCAAAGAACACGCAGTATAAATAACGTAAAGAACGACGCTTGTATAGGAGATATTCCGCGCAAGACGAGAGAGAGAAAACGGAACAAATGAAAAAATGAAGTACCACCTGGGAATCGAACCCGGGATCTTCCGATTGCCGGTCAGACGCGATACCATTACACCATGGACTTCACTCTTCCAAATGCCGTAATTCTTCTACATACTCGCAGAAACCAATGCCCCAAGGGGGCACCTCCCGCATGCCGTAACATTATATACATTCAACTGCAAAGAACACGCAGTATAAATAACGTAAAGAACGACGCTTGTATAGGAGATATTCCGCGCAAGACGAGAGAGAGAAAACGGAACAAATGAAAAATGAAGTACCACCTGGGAATCGAACCCGGGATCTTCCGATTGCCGGTCAGACGCGATACCATTACACCATGGACTTCACTCTTCCAAATGCCGTAATTCTTCTACATACTCGCAGAAACCAATGCCCCAAGGGGGCACCTCCCGCATGCCGTAACATTATATACATTCAACTGCAAAGAACACGCAGTATAAATAACGTAAAGAACGACGCTTGTATAGGAGATATTCCGCGCAAGACGAGAGAGAGAAAACGGAACAAATGAAAAAATGAAGTACCACCTGGGAATCGAACCCGGGATCTTCCGATTGCCGGTCAGACGCGATACCATTACACCATGGACTTCACTCTTCCAAATGCCGTAATTCTTCTACATACTCGCAGAAACCAATGCCCCAAGGGGGCACCTCCCGCATGCCGTAACATTATATACATTCAACTGCAAAGAACACGCAGTATAAATAACGTAAAGAACGACGCTTGTATAGGAGATATTCCGCGCAAGACGAGAGAGAGAAAACGGAACAAATGAAAAAATGAAGTACCACCTGGGAATCGAACCCGGGATCTTCCGATTGCCGGTCAGACGCGATACCATTACACCATGGACTTCACTCTTCCAAATGCCGTAATTCTTCTACATACTCGCAGAAACCAATGCCCCAAGGGGGCACCTCCCGCATGCCGTAACATTATATACATTCAACTGCAAAGAACACGCAGTATAAATAACGTAAAGAACGACGCTTGTATAGGAGATATTACGCGCAAGACGAGAGAGAGAAAACGGAACAAATGAAAAAATGAAGTACCACCTGGGAATCGAACCCGGGATCTTGCGCGGAATATCTCTTATACAAGCGTCGTTCTTTACGTTATTTATACTGCGTGTTCTTTGCAGTTGAATGTATATAATGTTACGGCATGCGGGAGGTGCCCCCTTGGGGCATTGGTTTCTGCGAGTATGTAGAAGAATTACGGCATTTGGAAGAGTGAAGTCCATGGTGTAATGGTATCGCGTCTGACCGGCAATCGGAAGATCCCGGGTTCGATTCCCAGGTGGTACTTCATTTTTTCATTTGTTCCGTTTTCTCTCTCTCGTCTTGCGCGGAATATCTCCTATACAAGCGTCGTTCTTTACGTTATATATATATATATATATATATATATATATATTTTGTTTGTTTTTAATTCTAGATCATGTATTGGCAATAAATGGGTATGTAGTAATCATTATGTCAAGCACCTGCTGCAAATAAGTTTGGTTATGGCACGTTGCTTATTACTAAAGTATGAAATAGGTCGGGTTTGACAGTTATTCGTACACGGCGAAATAACACCATATATATATATATATATATATATATATATATATATATATATATGAGTCTATATTAATGATGTAAAACAAATTGCGCTAATACCAAACTGTTATTTGGAAATGCCCATCAAAGGCATTTTCCATTATGACAATTTTTCTAAAAGTTTTGCGAAAAATACTATTGTTATACTTTTATGGATCATAAGACCAAGTAAACTTCCTTCCAGGCTGTCAAGAGGTTGCGTTACAGAGGACCGATAACTGAACTTGCCATTCAAGGACCGGCAACAGCGAATCTAACAAAAGGAATGACGTTATATTGAAGTACGTGTCCGGGAGGCAAAAATGGAGATGCAGAATACGTAAACCTCCCGCCATTGACGAGGAGATCATTCACATTTTCACAATAACTCACAATTTCACAACTCAAACATTAAGAATACAGACAATGTTTATGATAAAGATAACGTCAGTGACGACTGCATTCTGATATAACCTTATCATTCCACTAAATTTGTGTGAAGTCACCGTATTTACTCCATTTGTAAAACAGACATGTGCTGCTATGATATAGTATAACAAAAAAGCCTTCCTATTTATATTTTCTACCCTGTATCGCGAGCGAACTGCTTAAGGACATAGGAATATAGAGTGTGTCAATTTTTAATATAGAAAATGTCAACATGATGTAATGTGGAAGTCAAAAATCTTGACGCAAACGGTCTTTACACTGTGCCAAGACATTTTTTAAAAGTTTTGATCGAATAATGGTTAAGAAGTGACGTGTCTTTCATATATAAAAAAAATTAATGATAACCGTTTAGAATTTTGGAGCAAAATTTAAAATTAGAAAAATCTGGAAAATTATAACGATGAGAAACTTATAATTAATAAAAAAAATTATGATAATTAATATTGTAATTATGTTAAATTTGACGTTACTAAATTGAGAGAAATTAATTACTTGTCTGTGTATTGGTCTGTTGCCAGTAACCTGTTAATCAGAGCACAAAGAGAGCTATCAATAATAAAGGTCACGTGACGGAGGGGAACTATAGCTTTACGTTAGATCCGAACTAGCTAAGGGTCATTACATCATCTGAAAAGCAAAGGATGGTCACTAGGGTGGCCCACTTTTCAATTTTTTTTTTTAAAAGTATAGGTTATCGGTTTTTCCCATTATTTGGCACTATACTAGCACATTCGTACCATTTTTACAAAAATTGATCAATATTTAGGGGTCTCGCATCGACCTTGAAATTACGAGTTGTTTTTTTAAATGCGTACTTTTTATCTTTTTACTGTACTTTTTAACTTTTTACTGAATCAAGATAAATCATTAAATAGGGATGTTTTCTGAATCCTCTTGATGAGAGAAGTCGTTTGGTGTGCCTTCCAATGTCATACGACTAACGGTTTAAAAGTTGTGCCTGTATACAGGTAATACCAATGTGCTAGTATAGTGCCAAATAATGGGAAAAACCACGATCACCTATATACTTTTCAAAAAAATCAGCAAATAGCAGACAAATAAGGAAGAAAGAAACAATAACTTAAACAATCACTTTAGCATTGTATTGACCACTATCACACGTCACTGGCTGCAACGTTGTCCCTCTGTGCTATGTCATCGTGACGAGTGATGACTTCTTGAAGTCGCCGAGCTTTTTCCGGTTCTTTTCCACCACTTGCAGAAGATCCTGCAGCTGTGCTTCGTCCTTTGTGACCGTGTTCGCATAGTCTTGTATCAGTTGGACTCCTCTTTCAGCGACGTCATTGGTGACCTGGAGATTAGAGATCACATCCTTCAGTCGACAAAAGTCCTCGTTCTCGTCCCACTTATCAGTTGGCAGGGTGAGCCACGAAGACCCATACATCTTCAGACCTGCAAATAAGAACCAGGAGGACTCGTCGATCAGGTCGGGGAGTAGCGTCATCTCGTCGACTGAGACGTTCTCGTATGTGAAGTCTTTGGGTACAGGGAGGTGGGACAGCTTCTCTGCCATCTGTTGCTTCACAGTGCCATCCACCTTGTTGCTGCATAGAGCGAAGATGACGGTCTGAGGCCTCAGATACCAGAAGTGCCGCCTCATCACTGCCAGTGACGCTTCTGCCACCTCGCGGTCCACTGCCCTATACCTCAGAAAACGCTGGTATAGTACCAGGTCATTCAACGGCGCATCAGCTGCTACAGGGGCCGCCAAGCTGGTACGTACAGAAAGCGATGAACACCACGATCCTGTGCAGTTTTCGACCAGCTCGGCGTCGAGCTCCAGCTGCCTACTGAACATCAGCAGTTTTGTGTAGTAGATGACCTGAAACAGAATAGGCACCATTGTAAGTAAGACAGGTTTATTGTTACCAATTACTTTGTTTGCGTTATAATGAAATGTTTATCTTTGAATAACATTTAAACTTATCTCTAGATAAATGCAAAAAACTTCACTTTTTTTACGTGAAGGTCAAAATATGAGAATAAAAACCCACTCTAATAGACAGAGTTTATTTCCACGACAGTTTCGACGCCCACTGGCATCCTCCTCTAATAAACTCTGTCTATTAGAGTGGGTTTTTATTCTCTTATCTCTAGATTATTTTTGTTTGAAAATACTAACTTTAGCCATCCATCTTGCGTGGTGGTAGGCTTCTGGGCGCATGAGGTGAATGCCACGGCGTGGTTGTGTCCCGAGTACCAGGAGCGTGATCTCTGCCACTTCCCGGTAATCGTCTCTGACGAAACCAGAAGCTGTGCTCAGGAAGCTGACCGCCGCGTCCCGGAGTTCTATTAGCCACGTACTCTCCGCCAGATTCTCGACCTGCAGCTTGCAGCAGGTCGAGAGATCGAGCTCGTCCCATCTTCAAAAATAATAAACAAGAAAATTGTGTGAGAAAACTCTGAAGTTCCGGTTTGGCTTGCTGTTTTATAAACTAGTGGAATATCATGTGTGTCCTAACTTTACCTTGCACAAAAAATGAACTAACCTTCTCTTCAACTGCTGAAACAAAGGATCAGTTGGTGCCGTAGTCCTTCCGAGCAGGGTGACGGCTACTGCCCCCACGATAAGCTCTAGGACGTGATGACGGCATCCCAGCTGGAGTAGCGGTCGCCCGAGCATGTTTTCCAGCCGGACAACTGCACCCTGCACCCTCCCCGTGTTGGTGGAAGTGGTGTCGAAGCAGAGTCCGATGACGCTCTCCTCACATCCCCAATCTTCGAGAGCATGTATGGTTGCCCGCGCCTGCGACAGTCCGGTGCCGTCAGCAACAGCTGGGATTGAGAATAGGTCCGGCCCCGGGAGCCGATCGGCACTCTGACCGTGCCACACAACAGGCCGTCGACTGCCAGTCTGGCCAACCGTAGACAGCCCGCTGCACGGAGATTTGAGGAAGTTTGGCCACCAGCGCGTTGATGTTTTGGTTTGACGTCGCCTCTTCGCGTTGACGTGTCCTGCGCTGGAGGATGCAGCCACTGTTTAGAAGCTTCCTCGTCAGCTGCTAACACTTTTTTCACGTTGTTGTAGCTACCTGTTCAGACGTATAAACACAGACTAGACAACTCCATAGACGACACCTGCCACCTGTGCCAAGACACACCACAAACAATTGAACACATTATGACGGACTGTACCGCTCTAGCACAACAACGAACACAACACAACATCACTAGTGCGCTGAACCTCTGGTCCACTCCGGAGAGGGCGATCGGTTACCTGCGTGCCGCCGGCTTGCTCGATCAGGGTGGGCTGATCGGCTAAACAACAACAACAACAACAGCTGGGATTGACAGCAACTTTCCTTCTGTGCAATGAGGAGCCCCGGAGATGAGAATTGCTTGGCGGTGCTCCGCCGTTCCAAGGAAGTTCTGAAACACATGCCATATATTTCAATTTCATGGTTGTAAAGTAACCTATTTTTGTTCACATTCAGTTCTCTTTTTAATTGACATTATGCTTCATGAATCTCATTACTAAATTGATAGCTATGAAAACTTAATCAACTGACCTTGACCATTTTGCCATCCCAGTGGACAACAGTGTGCCTCGGTGGCGTGAAGGAGTCCTTCACAGCCGTCGCCACTTCACGGCGATGTGACACTCTTCCACGGCGAGCCGTTTCTTTCGAGATGCTGAACTGATTGAGGTCTGCTGGTGGATCCGCCGAACGTGTGATAGCAGCCACAATGCTTACTACCTATGTAGAGAATGGAAAGTGGAAAGGAAACTGTCAAGAATACATGTGTGTTACGGGACACTTTAAAACTGACGCTATCGATGAATACTATACACAATACGCACCTGATTATTGGACATGCGGAAACGATCAGCCACTTCCATGACAGCAGGTGCATTAAGGATGCGGCGAGGAAGATTGACAGACACACTTGGCTCTTTCGGCAGGGGGAACGCTAGTTCTGTCTCCGACTCTCCTGACATGCCAGTATCATCATTCTCCATGGCCTCATCTCCGGTTTCGTATGCACACTTTGAGGTTTGCGGCTCCTGGTGAGGAGCTTTTCTTCCTTCCTGTAGCTTTCTTTTTACAGCGAAAACTTTATCGTTCCCGCTCATCGTTGCCACCCGAGGACCACGTTGATCGAGGTAGAAGTCAATGTCTTCTTTCTTGTCCTTGTCGGACAGCAGTCGATTCTTCTTTATATCTTCGACAGCAGATGCTCCGATATCCCACAGCTTGTCCACACCGTCCGAAAACTTCTGCCGTTTTCCTCCGGCGTCAGTTTCTCGTTTTCTGCTCTTTTGGAGTAAGTGCCACTCTTTCCACAATGCCTCTAGCTTCCGTTCGCAGTTGAGCTTTGTGATTGTTTTAATGGGGACCATGTTCCAAAACTTTAAGACGTTGTTTACGGTTTCTTTGAATGCGGCTTTCCTGTTAGCAGTGTACTGGATAACACTGAAGAAGTATTGCAAAACCTGCCGTGTTGTTGGCAATTTGCTACCACTGATGGAGGACGACGGTTGGCCAACTAAAAAAATTTCCGAGGCCGATCTTAGAGAAGGTAGCGATGTTATTTTCGCCTTTCCTTTTGATGACTCTATTTGTAGCTTCAAGAGTTCTTCCAGTTATGGTTGCCATCGATTTGTCCATGACAAAGGATGGAACTCAGACAGAATTTCAAAATGTTATGATCTGCAAAAAAAGAAATAGGTTAGGTACCTGGCACAGGCATAGTGCATTTTCTAATTACCTATATACATTATACATTCCGCCCGGGTATGGTGACTCTTTTTTTGAAAAAGTATAGGTGATCGTGTGTGTTTTTCCCATTATTTGGCACTATACTAGCACATTGGTATTACCTGTATACAGGCACAACCTTTAAACCGTTAGTCTTATGACATTGGCAGACCACCAAACGACTTCTCTCATTAAGATGATTCAGAAAACATCCCTACTTAATGATTTATCTTGATTCAGTAAAAAGTTAAAAAGTACGCATTTAAAAAAAACTAGTATTTCAAGGTCGATGCGAGACCCCAAATATTGATCAATTTTTGTAAAAATGGTACCAATGTGCTAGTATAGTAATGGGAAAAACCCGATCACCTATATACTTTTAAAAAAAAATTGAAAAGTGGGCCACCCTAATGGTCACCCATCGAACTACTGAACATCGCCGATCTTACGGGAAGCAGTGCTGCTATATGACCACAACGTCATTCGATGACCAATCAAACCGTGAAACTTTAATCCAAATTTGGTTGATTCTTAAAAGCGATACCAAAAAATCCTTAATTCCTTTACATACATACATTTATTATATATTTCCGCCTGTCTGTTTGTTTGTCTGTTTGTCTGTCTGTCCTTTATGCAAGCGCAAACCGTTTGACCTAGAGCTACCAAATTTGGCACGGGAACAACAGTCCCCAGGTTGTGCACCTGGGTGTTATAATTAAAATTACTGGGCCCGAAGGCCCCAGCACCGCGATTAAACTACAGAAAAGAACGCAGCCGTGAAAATTTTGAGCTTCACATTGTGTCAAGATTTCTGAATCTGAAGATTTTCATGACTAATTATTTGGTCAATGCCATAACTCCAAAATGGAAGCAGTTACAAATGAAACTTCACACACATATTTGATTAGGTCCCCAGGTTGTGCACCTCCACGATTAAACTACAGAAAAGAACGCAGCCGTGAAAATTTTGAGCTTCACATTGTGTCAAGATTTCTGAATCTTAAGATTTTCATGACTAATTATTTGGACACACAGTATATGCCCGGTTAGGTTATTTGAATGCCCGGTTAGGTTAGTTGAATGCCCGGTTAGGTCAACTGAATACCCGGGTAGGTTAATTGAATGTCCTGGTAGGTTAATTGAATGCCCGGTTGTCAACTGAATGCCGGGTAGGTTAATTGAATGCCCGCCATTACTCCCATTATCCCCACCCCTCTCCCCCATTAACCCCACCCCCTGGGGATCTAATGTGAAATTTATCCCGGGCAACGCCGGGTACCTCAGCTAGTACATTATATAAAAAAGCCTCATTTCTCAAGGATTTCGGATGAGAGGGCAGAAAACAAGTACAGAAGTTAGTAAAAGTGAGAAAAGACAGAAAGCAAGGCGTACACATACGAGTGCATTCTCACAGGCGTCTTGGTGGACCACTGGCCACCCGAATGGGAAAATTCCGCACCTGCATATCATATGGGTTTTTGTTTGAATTTTTATTTATCTTAAAGATTATATATATATATATATATACCGGGTGGCCCAAAAAATCTATTACCCAACTTTTGAAAAAAATAGTGTGACTCGTACTGCTGAGGCCGTATGTTGTACCCATACTTTTACTCTTTCAAACGCTGGCTTTGAATCTAAATTCAACGCCCCAGGATTAGAGGTACAGGCTCACAACTGGAGGGAGGTATCAGAATATGGTGCTCAATTGAAAGGCGGTCAAAGTCAGCAACTGATACTTTCAGATGACAGTTAGTTTCTCCATAAATAATTAATTTTTCCTAATTTTTACACAAAATAATTAATTTATTTCCTTTTTCATTTCAGACCATCATTCTGCTATAGTTGGTGAACAAGTGATAACATAATGAAATACTCTTTGGAAGATGAAGCACTGATATTGAACCTGCGTAAGGAGAAACACTGGGGTGCAAAACAAATGAAGAAAGAGTTTCCAAATATACGATGGACGATACCTGGACTTCATTATCTCATAAAGAAAATCGATATCACAGGGTCGACCAAACGAAAAGAAGGCAGTGGAAGGCCAAAAACATTACGTACTGAGGAAAATATTAACACGGTTTCATCCATGATATGCAGTCAAGAAGAACGGCCCAACACCCACAAGTCCGTTAGAGAAATTTCAAAAACTACTGGTATTTCTCGCTCTAGTGTTCGGCGTATAGTAAAAGATGATCTGGGTCTTAAATGTTTTAAAAGAGTCGAAGTTCATAAGCTCTCTGCATCAAATAAGCGAGCAAGAGTTGAAAAATGTCGTGCTCTGTTAGATCGATTCCCAGACAGAGAAGTGTCGAAAATATGGTTCAGCGACGAGACCTTTACGGTTGCTTCAACAATAAACACACAAAATAACCGAGTTTATGGAAGACAGGACAAAAAATCTATCAGTCTAGATCGACTTTCCAGGGAACGTCCGCATTTTTCTCAAAGTCATGGTTTCCATTTTTATTTCAAAGTTAGGGAAGTCAGAGATTGTTTTTGTTGATCAAAATGCCAAAATCACTGCTGCTTATTACCAAGAAAAACTCTTTGATGTGGTACTGCCGTCGATATGGAAGTCAAGAATGGCGAGCAAAGTTGCAAGCGTACATTGATAATGGAGGAGGGCACATTCCGCATAATCTTGGACTCAATTAGGTAACTGTATAGAAACAGAAAGTTTTTCTACCCGTGTCTGTATAACAGCGAATTACAAAATAATGGTTACAGTTAGCAAAAATCCAACTTCACCACGAGATAGACCATGAAATTCTATACAGGACACATATATTGATTGTACAAATAACATTTGATAAAGGTAAAATTCTATTGTTCAAAATCAGGGTAATAGTTTTTTTGGCTCACCCTGTATATCCTCAAGTAGCACCAATAGTAAGCCACTTTTTTAACCCATTAACTCCGATTTTTTAAAATAAGTTAAATTTTCTTGTAGGAGATACTTTTTTGAGGTTAGCTTAGGTTAGTTTAATTCAGGTTAGCCTAACCTAGACCAAATCGCTGGGTATGCAAAAGCCTGAGGTAGCATGAAGTTGGAGTTACTTGATTTAGAATTTTTTAATTAAAAACTTAAAGCGGGTGAAATTTAAAAAAAAATGTCCGTTTCTCACTGCATAAGTTGCTCGGAGACACTATACGTATACGATAAAAAAAGCGCTTTTTAGAAACTTTTTTAATAGAAGCCTCTCCCCACTTCTCCCTTAACACAAGCGTAAGTAATTTAAAAATTTTAAAATATACCAAATAACACCAAACCCACAAGTTAAGGATCTTGAGTAATGTCATCGGATATAGAATTCAGAAAACACGATAACATTAAAATTATAACAGATGGAAAAATAAAAATTATCTGGAGGAGCTTCCATTGCAGAAAAGCAAATATGCTAAAAGTATGGAAGAGTGTATTCTACCAGTAATTGAAAATTGCTCAGTACTCGCAAGTCCATACAGAAAACGAGACATTGCAAACACTAAAGCCATACAAACAGAGATGTAGTTTACGCGGGTATACGTTATATACCCATATACCAACCGCTTAACTAAGAATTTTTAGCGCAAGCCTACTTTTTTGTAATGAGGCGATATTAGAACGTTAAAACTTACAATATCATTTATTCAGTATTGGCGATAGGCAGAGCTGGGCAATAAATACATTGAATGTATTTAAATACTAAATACTAAATACATGGGAGAAATGTATTTAAATACTAAATACTAAATACATTTTACGAATGTATTTAGATACTAAATACAAAATACATCAATTGTATTTAAATACATTTGTAAATACATTTTAATACATACAAATTTTAACATATGCATTCACTAATTCATGTTTTGATAAATTTCTACTTTAGGGGACACGGTGAATTTCGAAATAAATACACCACTCGATAGATCAGACGATTTTAAAAGCTTTTTCATCAATGAATTTTCCATCACAAATTGGATTGATTGCAACGAGTTAGTTACACAGGCCCACTTAAGGCAGAGCCGTTTCGTACGATTATTCGGTCAATTTCAAGATATTTTTTGATGTCTAAAAAACACTTACCTTCAGATGAGTGTACAGATTCGTTGTAGCATTGCTTGCAGCAGAGACTTCGTGTTTACACAGCAAGCAGGTGCACTTTACCTTATTACCGTCTTTAGATTTAATTTTAAAGTATTTTCCATCAAACAGAGGGTGCACTAAATTGTTATCTGCAGATATATCACTGTTTGATTCACCGGATTTGCTTGTTGAAGCCATGACACGCACACGATAAAGAAATCAACCGCTTTCGACTAAGAGTGGCACACAACTGATTGAACTGACACGTTGAAACATGAACCATGCTGTACTACACTGTCGACGCGTCGTACTGTGCTAGTACAGAACGTGTATTAAACCAGTAAAAGTATTTACATTTTTATATTTTGAGTATTTAAATACATTGTATTTAATACTCATTAAAGTATTTAAATACTATATTTATATACATGAAAAACAATGTATTTATAAATACAGTTCTAAATACACAAATGTATTTAAATACGTATTTAAATACAAATGTATTTAAATACTGCCCAGCTCTGGCGATAGGCAACACTACTAAACACTGTTACGTGCATGCATTGTATTTGCTAATTGCTTCGGTCTCTTCAACTCTGTTTGCATCAGATGCGCTTTGTCATAGATAACCTTCCACAGTTAAATCGAAATTAAAAAATAACGAAACTAAAACGAAGAATATTACACGAAGGAAAGTAAACTTATAAAATGCGCAAATAGAAAATTTGTAGCGACGTATAGAAACTTTTGCTTCACAAAATAAGTTATTCTACCTCTAGCTTCTGAAACTAGGGGTTATTGGGGTTAAAATAAATCAATTATATTCGCAATTCCATAACGATTAGAGATTTTAATCAGGACAGCGTAGAGTTTATGTGAACAGGGGCTTGATTAGCTTCCTTCAACAAGTACTAAGGGCTCACTAACGGTTTCAAATATCGCCAACTTTATGTTTATTAACTCAAACCAAGATACTGATGTGGCATCACTATTTTACTAGAGTAAATGTGTTACAACGAGGGTGAAAAAAGATCATCTATTCTATACAGATACAAGATCTATCTTGGAAAGTGAATCGGGGTGACGAGCCTGCTTCCAAAGACCAGTTTTTTAGTGTAAGGCATGGTATGGATACTGTACTGCGGCAATAATAATGGAACATTGTACACGCTAAGACAAACCTTGAGGTTCTACCAGCACTCCAAAATAGCTGTGAATATTGGATGCAAAAAATCAACCTTCAACGAAGGTGGTCCACCACAATATGAGACTGTCTACAGGTATGCACTAGTCAGCTGGAGAACAGAAGTGGTGTACGTAGTGTATATTATACATCCTACATTCAGACAATTCTTTCCAAGTACTTCAGACATAAAAAAAAAGATGGATTCAGACTTTTTAGTGGTACAATGCAACTCCATAGCTGGTGTAAACTCCATTATCCTTTCGACATCTGGAATTTTGGAAAAACATTTGCTAATTCATTCTAACTGACATTTTTATGTTAGATTTCGGAAAAGCAGTTTTGTTTATCAAAAAATGTTACGTCAATTTCTATTAGTTTTCATTCTTAGTAAAGCGGAACTGTAATTATTGATTAATCCGCTAAACAAAGGAAAAAGAACGATGCATTTCATGCAAAGAACTGAAATGTCAAGTGAGCAGAAACTTCTTGGAAGAAATAACTCGACATAATTGTTTTATTGTCATTTTAAATTTAAGACATATTTCTCAGAATTCACGCTACAAGATATTGTGTGTATATATATATATATATATATATGTTATATATATATATATATATTATATTATATATATATATAATATATATATATATATATATATATATATATAATATCTTGCAGCATGCGAAATGAGTTAGATATATGACAGATACAAACTGTAAACGGCGTATGAAAGCATTATTATTAAAGTTCTTAACGCACTATATTACAAATGTCTAGGCCTCAACATAACCGCCATCTTTCTTGATACATTAATTAGCTTATTAACTACCTTTCGAGAAGTAAAATGAAAGGTCAGAGACATTGTAGAAAGACCAGCACTATTTTTAGTGTGCTTTTGTTATTTAAAAAAAAGAATACTTTGGCTTGTTTGATTATATGCTCCTAATCAAATTAATGTGAAACCATGAATAATTAATCAATACAGGAATATTAGCATGAAGGGTTCAGTGGAAACAGAGTCGTGGCCAAAAGTTTAGGTTGTGAGGACGTTGATCCTTAAACTGAACTATGATGAAATGTGTAAAATATGACGAAAAGTATAACACCAAATGGTTATTATTCTCATAGTGATGAAAATCCAAGAGTCAATTAAGGGATGGAGGTTAATTTGAACAGTGTAGAATTTAGGCATTTCCTGTATTTCTTTGAAATAATGATATAACATATAAAGCTAAAATATATATATAGACTGTCCCAAAGAAGGGTGACCGCTGTCAGCCCTCCAACTATCGTCCAAATGCTTTGATTTTTTCCCTTTCTAAATTTTTTAATCTATCCTTAATAGAAAAATTCTGAATAACCTCTCTTCTCATAATCTTCTTTCAGATCGTCAATATGGGTCCCGGAAGGGAAGAGACGCTCTACTGGCGATCTTCTTGCATATCTCTCTGAATCCTGGTCATCCTTCTTTCGGGATTTCATTGAAACCTTTGGTATTGCGCTAGAGTCTAGTGACGAGACATATCAAAAACTTTTGCTAGAGTTTGGCACAAATCTTTAATTTCCAAACTACCCTCTTTTGGTTTTTATCCTTCTGTCTGTGCCTTCATCTCTAATTTCCTTTCTGGCCGATCTATAGCCACGGTTGTAGATAACCACTGTTCTTCTCCAAAAGGTGTCAATAGTGCTGTTCCTCAGGGCTCTGTACTCTCACCCACTCTTTTCCTTTTATTTATCAATGATCTCTTAAGTCACACTAACTGTCCGCTCCACTCTTATGCCGATGATCCCACTCTTCACTTCTTCACCTGCTTCACAAAGGGTTCCTCTCAGGAGTCACTCCATGACTCGCGTACGACGGCTATGGTACACCTGACCTCTGATCTTTCTGCTATCTCTGATTGGGGCAGAAAAAAACATGTTGCTTTCAATGCCTCAAAAACTCAATTCCTTCATTTATCTACTCGTCACAAACTTCCACACGACTATCACCTTATCTAATACACAACTCAATCGTTCATCTTTTCTTATTCTTGACGTTTCCTTTTCTCGAGATCTTTTCTGGAAAGACCACATATATTCTCTTTCCAAAACAGTTTCTAAGAGGTTAGGTATGCTGCACTGTCTCCGCGGGTTCTTCACCCCCACTCAGTTGTTGTCTTTGTACAGGGGTGTTGTCCGCCCATGTATGAAGTATCCTTCTCATGTGTGGGCTGGCTCAACCCACATAGCTCCACTTGACCAGGTGGAATCAAAGACTTTTCGTTTAATCAATTCCCCACCTCTTACTGACTCTCTTAATTCCTCTCTCTTCGCCACAACGTTGCTTTACTATCGCTATTATAACAGACATTGCTTTTCTGAACTCTCTAACTGCATACCTCCTCTTTTAAGGAGAGAACGCAGTACCAGACTTTTGACACATCCTCAGTCATTTTCTGCCTAACTCACTAACGCAAGGGTTAACCGGTTTTTCAATCTTTCATCTAATCAACCGGTCAAGTCAACTCTGGAACAATCTTCCTCAATCCATCTTTCCCCCTGCCTATGACATCCAGTCTCTGAAACGCAGAGTGTCCGGGCATCTCGAAAACCTTTGACCTTCATTTTGGTTCTCTTCTTCCTTTATTGGGGGGGGGGGGGCTTTTTTGTAGACATTCGCCCTTGGCCCCTCTTTCCTGCATAAAAGAATTAGTTATGCTTTGAAATGTGGTTTTGTTGACCCAGAGATGAGATATATATATATTATATATATATATATATATATATATATGTGTGTGTGTAATTATTTTTACTTTCTTTTATAGAAACTGTCATTTTTAGAGTAACTATCGTAACCCAATTTTAACTCTTAGCCGGCAGGCTAATGGCTTTAATAAAAATACAAATGAAAAACGAAACACTGCTAAAGAAATGTGAGGTAGTATCAGTAAAAATTATGAAACCAAATTAACAAAAATTAGTGGACACTGGAATTCCATCTCATTTTTAATGCCGAGAGCAAGTAGGCCTCAGTAGGCCTTTTTCACGTGCAAATTGTTAAAAACACTATAACGATTCTTAAGTTTTTCTTAAGTGTCCCAAAAAAGACTAGCAGTTTACTGATTGCTAAGTCTTTTATCAGTTTTGAAAAACATAGTAATATATCCGAAAGTGAGGTGACTTTAGCCAAAGGTGTGTGTATAGTGCTTTCAATACGAGGTATGAATCGAATTATCATTTGAAGTTTGGAAAAGCCCTAAAACACTTAAAAATATCGATTCATTACATATTATATTAAAGCGGACAATCTAATTCGATCGTCATTATGGACAAAAATAGTTACATTGAAAAGTTGAGTACTTTATTGAGTGACCGCAATACGTACAAACCTCTAAACAGAGGCCCACTGGAGGATGTTAATAAAATGTTTAACAGAAAATTAAGACAAATATTAAAAAATAACTATAATGAGCTTTCTAAGCAGTTTCTTAGTATCAATCCGTCACTAGTCACTACCATATTTGTACGGTTTAGTAACCTATAAGCTATCTAAATAGTTGGTTAGTTTATTAACGCCGTTAGTTGGCTCTATTTCCAAGTCACATATTGTAACTAGCATGGATCTTATTGACAAACTGAAGTTTCCTAATGACCCTAATTTCAAACTGGTAAGTTTTGATGTATGCTCGTTATTTACAAAAGTCCCTGTTGATGACCGACTTGATTTTTTAAAAGATAAGATCTCTGAATATTATTTCCCTGTTCAACACAACACTCTTATTGAGTTAATTAAGCTTTGCATCAAAGATTGTAAATTTCAGTTTGAAAATAAGTTTTATGCTATGTCGTTTGGATTGGCGATGAGAAATCTCCTCTCACCTGTATTAGCTAACTTATATATGGAATTTTTTGAAAGCAGAATTTTGTCTACTATTGTTAATTTTAACCTTGTTTGGTACAGGTATATAGATGATATTTTATGTCTTTGGCCTAATAATTTGGATGTTGACTTATTTCTTGGTAGGCTCAACAATTTAGTCCCATCTATTAAGTTCATGGTTGAAAAAGAAAATGATGGAAGCTTATCTTTTCTGGATCTAAAAATTCGGAGATGCTTTAATCAGTTCAAATTTGAAGTTTATCGTAAGCCTACTAATAATAACTCTTATGTGCATTTTAATTCTGACCAACATACCTCGATTAAATCTTCTATTTTCTCTGCTATGTTTCTTAGAGCATTGAGAGTTGTCAGTCCTGAATTTTTAGATTCCGAGTTATGCAATATCATGAATATTGGTACTAAATTATGTTATCCTATTTCATTTCTAGATAATTGCATTAGGAAAGCTAAGAATAGGTATTATAATAGTGTAACTGTAAAGGAATTTGGGCATAAAAATATCCTTAGCCTACCTTACCAAGTTAATTTCCAATATTTTCCCACTTTACTAAAAGCAATTGGCATCAATGTAGTCTTTAAGTATAATAATACTGTTAAATCACGCCTAATGAAGAATAGCCCGGATAATGTGATTGGTTGTGTGTATTCGATCGGATGTACAAAATGTAACTCTGTATATATAGGCCAAACGGGTAAAATGTTAGATGTTAGGGTAAAACATCATAAATATGCGTGTAGAACAGCAAATAATTCTAATGCATTGTTTAACCATGTGTATAGATGTAATCATAGTATCAAGTGGGATAGTTCTAAAGCGCTCGTTAAAAACAGAGATATAATTAAAAGGAATATTCTAGAATGTGCATTTGCCCGAGAGGCAAGGGGCAAGGAGAAGCATGAGAGATAAAATTGTGTATTTATAGATTTAAGTTTTAAAAAAAAGTTTTAAATACAAATTGTAAAAATGGTTTTTGGCTGGTAGTATGTTACTATTTTTCTATCTAGCCTTTGTCATGCAAGCACATTTTGAGCGCATTTAGATACCCTTACTACCTATAAAAAACTATATTGACACATTAAGTTTTTGTGTAATCTTTCAAGATCCTTTACTCGGGCGCAAGACATTACGCCCGAGAAAGTATAAGTAATATCGTATATTTAAAGTTCTTTTAATGAATAATTATTTGCTTGCATACGGTTACATAATAGTCCTTCTTCTAATTCTCATTAAATAAAATAGGTTTTTCCTCCTATTAATTTTTTTATAAAGAAAAAAACACTTCAACTCGGGCTTATATCCTTCGGCCTTGTAGAGGCACAATTTTTAATTCTGGCGATACATGGTAACTTTTTACTGTTTCGAAAAGCGTGCCTTCAACTGCCTGAGAGAAAAAGGTTTTACATTCGGCTATTTTATTCATTGCTATGCACATAAGTTAAATTTAGTGTTAAGTGAAATGTCAGAGAAAGTTAACGGGGCTAAAATGTTCGGTACTTTTTCATTATCCTCCCAACACTAATTTTTTTTATAATGGCGGCGGGCTGTTTTTACCGTAACCTAACCTAACCAAACCTAACCAAACCTAACCTAACCTAATACCAACACTAATTTTTTTATAATGGAAGGAAAATAAAGTACCATAACCAAAACCAAACCAACATTATATAAAAAAATTAGTGTTGGGAGGATAATGCAAAAGAACCAAATGTTCTTTTCCAATGTACGTGCTTTCAGTAAATTTGCTTCTTCAAGTACGAAACGAAAAGCTGTATTTAGAGAGCTTAATAGCGGCATTCCATCACTTTGTGAAACAAGGTGGTGCTATAGATCTAGAACCGTGTCAGCAATAAAAAGGCAGCGTGAAACTCTGAAAAATGCATTTCAAAAGATTTTAGATGACAGTGCAAGATGGGATGAAGATACTCTTAATCAAACTGATAATCTACTTATAAAATTGCGTGATTTCACTTTTTTGTTTTTTATTAACTGCTTTGAAAATATATTGTCACAAGCCGAAAAACTATTTGATCTTCCGCAATGCAAGCGGCTTGACATGAAGTTTGCGCAACAGAAAGTAAATGACTTTATTGAATTTATTGAGTGCGCTGGTACTGATAAAGCACATAATAAAGTTTTTCAAGAAACAATGACAGACTTCGAACAATCCGAAGAACTGCCTTCTCCCCCGAGAAAAAGAGCTAGAGGCAAACAAATGAACTATAAAGCAATATATTTCGAAATAATTGACATTATACTAATGTCAATGAGGGAACGATTTGATTGCATTCAGGAGTTTGCGTTCTTTGAGTTGATTGATGTGACCAAATTTCCAGAATTTGCTGAAAATTTTCCAATGCATCATCTTAATGCTTTACAAACTAAATATCCAAATGTAATTGATTCCAAATCCTTAGTTAACGAATTGAAATATCTTTATCGTGACAGTGACTTTAGAAAATGCAAATCTGCAAATGAAATTTTAGAAGTCTTTCACGAACTAGGATTATTGTCTGCGATGTCGGAAACCACAAAGTTGATTCAGCTCCTTCTTACCATACCCGTAATTTCTGTTTCAAATGAAAGAAGTTTCTCCGTTCTTGATCGAATTAGATCATATTTAAGAAACACAATGGCTCAAGAACGGCTCTCGTCCCTGGCTAGGATTTCAATTGAAAGCAAAAAGGAATTACATGACCGAATATTAAAGGAATTTGCTTTAAAACCAAGACGCTTGGACTTTATGCTCAAGTAAATAAAATTCAAATAAATTTTTTTACCGAGGTATGTATTTATTTATTTTATTGATAATCTTAAGTTATTGTCATGCATTTAAATGTCGGCTCATACGTCGACTTGAAAATTTAAAAACAGCCCGAGTAGTCTTGAAGAGCTGGAGTCGCCACTGATATATATATATATATATACACACATATATATATATATATATATATATATATATATATATATATATTAAAAGTGTGTAAATTAGTAAAAACGCATTCATAAATGTATTACAATAAATAAAACGTACTTACCTAAAATTTATTTATAATTTCAAAAAATGTTTAGAAATATCAAACCTATGATTTTATTTTAGGGGGGACTGAAGCCCCGGTAGCCCCCCCCTGTCTACGTCTCTGTATATATATATATATATATATATATATATATATATATATATATATATATATATGTGTGTGTGTGTGTGTGTTGTGTGTGTGTATGTAAAGGAAAACTATGTGGTTCAATCTAAGTATGGAAATGGGTTTCATTTGGAGAGAAATTCGGTCGGTGATCTTTTTGGAAAG
Source organism: Bathynomus jamesi (assembly GCA_023014485.1). NCBI lineage: Eukaryota > Metazoa > Arthropoda > Malacostraca > Isopoda > Cirolanidae > Bathynomus > Bathynomus jamesi. Next base: position 17,650 of record JAJOZX010001195.1, on the reverse strand, counting down.
GCTTTCGAGAATTCGACACGAGTGAATATGACGGCATTCGTCGCATTCCTCGATCGACGTCGGTTCGGAGGCTAAAAATTAATTAAGTTCAATCTTTTCAAACGCTTTTCAAAAGTGAAATAAACTTTTAATAAACTTGAAATGGATTTTATTGAGGCCTTTATAAAATACTGAACGGTATTTTAACCCTCTACTGCCGAATGGTTCGAATACGTATCGTTTCAAGTACACGCATTTAGATTTAACCCTACAAAAACGTTCGGTATTAAAGGGATAATTTGAAAGAAGTCTATCTATCTATCTATCTATCTATCTATTAATACCCATTTATCTTTATGTCTTTATCTATATCTACTGCCTATCTATACATTTTTATCTATCTACATCTACTACATATCCATACTTATTTATCTTTATCTGTCTTTATCCAGCTATATCTGCTATCGAGCTATACTTATTTATCTTTATCTGTCTTTAGCTATCTACATCTACACCTATTTATCATTATTTGTCTTTATCTATGGACCTTTTCCGTTCTATGGGCACCATTGAAATGAGAGAAATTAATATTTTTTAAACTTATTTTAACTTTTTATCAATAATTAATCATTACATTTTGAATAGGAGAAATTTAATTTATTTAATTTAACAGCTTTGAACATAAATAAAAACAAAAATATTTGTTGTTTCTTCAAAAATTTGACGATAATTTGTGTGAAAATTGGACGTAGGCAAAGGCCATCTTATTCTTAGTTCGCGCAAAGACCTAGGCTATATATATATATATATATATATACACAGGGTGTCCCATAAGTCCGGCATCATAGAAGAAATTTATATTTTTCTATTTCTACAAACCATAATTCATATTTTTCTTATGCTCGGGATGCCAATTTCCCGTCCACCATTCTGTTCAGTGACGAGGCTGTTTTTTATGGAAATGGTGAGGTAAATCGACAGAACACCCGCTACTGGTCTCAAAACAACCCTCACTGGTATACCTCTTCAAAGGAACAAGGTGCATCTCGGGTGATGGTATGGTGTGGCATCTGGAAGGATCGCATCATTGGCCCCCTCTTTTTCGATGAACATGTCACTGGAGGCACCTACCTACGAATGCTCAAGGAAGAAGCATTTCCCAGTGTCTTGAACGAAGAAGGAAATTTCCCAACATGGTTCCAGCAAGACGGCGCTCCTGCACATTACAGCACCCAAGTAAGGGAATACCTGTACCAACAATTCCCTGGTCATTGGATAGGACGTCGAGGGCCTGTGGAATGGCCAGCTAGAAGCCCGGATCTCACGCCACTAGATTTTTATCTCTGGGGGCCACTTGAAAGCGCTGGTATACGCAGAGAAAATTAGGAGTGTTGAACATTTGCGGCAGCGCATTATTGGGGCAAGTAATACCATTACTCCTGACATCATTCACCGTGTGTTTGCTGACTGGGTATCACGTCTGAATTTGTGTATTGAAAACAATGGTGGACATATTGAGCACGTTCTGTAAATAAAAGCTTTTGTTTTGCCTTTTTTTATTATTTTTCCTATGATGCCGGACTTATGGGACACCCTGTAATATATATATGTATATATATATGTTCAAAAAATATTAATTTCTCTCATTTCAATGGTGCCTATAGAACGGAAAAGGTCCTTATCTATTTATATCTACCTATCTATCTATCTACCTACTTATATACAGTGTGTGTGTGTGTATATATATATATATATACACCCAAACCATTTTATTGAGCTGCGTACGGTATATGGTATTTGGTATTTAGGTAAGTAAAACCAATATAGGGGAAACACCTTTTTTTTTTTTCGTAACTGAAATACTGAACTAAGAAATAAAAAAAATGTTTCCCTCACCTTCAAAATTGATTCCTTTCCTCTACTTTTATGGATAAGGTCAAATTTCAAATTGAAACCCGAGAATAAAAGGCGAAAAACCGTTTTTATTTAGAAATTTTGTTGATTTTTATTTAGATTCTGCTGAGCAAAAAGGGGGGAAAAAATTATTGGATTTTTTTTTTTTTTTTTACAAAAAAAAAAAGGTAAAAAGAAGAAAAAAAGTTTTTATATTTTGTTGAATAAAAAGGTTTTGGAAAAATGGAAGCAATGGTTATTTTATAGGTTTATGGTATGCGCATGGTCGTAGAGGCGTATTGTGTGAATTTTTTTTTAATTTTATTTATTTTTTTTTTACTAAGATGCTACGAGATTGGTCGCTATTTTATCTTATTCACATTTAGTTAAAAAAAAAAGGTGTTTTTGTTTATTGTGAGTATTTAAAAAGTTATTTGGGATGGATGCTTCGTAAAGTAAGAAATGGTTTTAAGTATATATTTTTTTATATATAAATAGATAGAACTTGCCTACTTACTCGTTAATTTTCAGCGCGAGATTAAAATTGAATGAGATACCAAAATATATTCGAGATATTATGGCTGATGTGTTGCTAATGGAGGTAATAAAAAGTACGCATCATACTAATATACGTGGCTCACCACGCTCTCATCACCACTTTCTATATCTGAAGCATTTTCAGTTTGCTCATCGCTAACACTCAGACTCCATCTACTGCTAATCGATTATTCTCGTCCAGCCTGAATCAATAATCATTTCAGTTTACGTATGATTCTTAAGCACTCATTTCTTAATGAAATTCTTCTCTTGTGTTTTACTTTTGAACGATGGTTTAAGTTTAGGTTTTTATATCATAACAATATTATTTACGTCGTACTTATCTTGTCCTTTTAAAATTCAGAGATGAATGAGAAATTACGGGAAGTGTTTTAAGAAACTCAGGTTTACTCGGATAATCGAAAAAATGCCGATGTATCGAGACTATGATACATACGATGCAATTCAATTATATTCTCTCTAAATTTCAAAATCGAGGAGAAACGATGGATAATGATGGTGTTTTGGAGTTGTTTAACTTCCTTCGTAATGGCAAAAGTCGTGTGGCGGAGGGGACCTACAGCTTTACGTGAGATCCAAACCGCATCGTAAGGATGAAGTCCTATATTATCTGAACGCGGAAGACGGTCACCCATCCAACGACTACCTAAACCCCAAGTCGCTTAATTCACTAATGTAACGGGAAGCGGCGTTACGTCATAGGCAAGACGTAGCCCGAACGAAGGATAATCTAGTTTCCTTTTAGCGGGTGAGTCGACGCAAATTCACCAAACATTCATTCTTATATTAACGTAGTAGTATCTACGGCAAAAGTGGAACGCTAATCTTCCATTTAACGAGTTTTCAAGTTAGTTTACGGACTTCACGACGGAACAAATGATGCTGATGATGATGACGACGACGAGGGGACAACGTCAACAACAAAGGTGACAAAATCGGGACGGACGACAACGATGACGTCAGTATAAGACAATCGAGGATAAAATAATTCACTTTCCGATCGATTTTGGGCGGATCAGAGATAAAATGCTAAAAGCTTCCAAGGATCGAGAGAGTTTAAAACATTACGAATCATGAATAATAAAAGTATAAAATTATTTTCCATTCTAATCTCCTTTTCGAACAATGACCTGAAAACCTTTTTTCACGACTTAAAAATATCGTCATTGAAGGACATTTCAAAAAAAGAAAAAAGAAAAAAAAGTTCAAACAAATTAGGATATTTTTTTTTAACGAAAATTGCATTAATTTTCGTAAATTAACTTTGCCCGAAATTGGTGACATTATTAAATATTAACCCTGATTTATATAGGAAAACTTTGGATGAGGGCGTTAAAATAATTACATTTGGTATTAATAAAAACGTTTGGGGGCTTGTTTATTCCCGTTCGTAACATCATACGTCACGTGATGGAGGGGACCTGCAGCGTTACGTGGGATCCGAACCACGTTGTCGCTACGTCATCTGAACCCGGAGGAGGGTCACCCATTCAACGACTGAACAGACTCAATGTCGCTTACTCTCGTTAATCAAACGGGAAGCGGTGTTGCAACATGATCACGACGTTGCCCACATTAAATACCGCTGAATAAATTTTCCTAATTTTGCGAGTTTTCTTCTAAATTTTGAAACCCTATTTTGAAACGCGTCTTCATTTATGTATTTCAAAAAATTCTATAAATTGCTCAAAATATTCTCTTTCTTTCTTTTGGGGTAAAGAAAAACTTTCGGGTTTATTCCTTTACATTTCCTCGCAAAGGATCGGAATAACTAATAAAAACTCTTACACTGAGATAATTTGGAAAAAAAAAATCTTTTCAAGGGGTTTCCCCTTTGCTTATTTTCTGAAGATCGGAGTATGTATTTTAATTACGAAGAGAAACTCTGGTTACCAATTTTGCGGATTCTTTTCCCTCGTATTTAAATGATACTTGACATTTATGTATTCAATTAATATTTGACATTTATCTTCAGAATGAAACATCAAACCTAAGTTTAAATTAATTTCATTATTTACTTTCTGCATAGAATTCATCCCAACCTTATAGATAATCTTTTCTACGGGAAAAAATAAATGAACGTCAAATATGGTAAAGAACTTTAGGATTACCTGAAGATCAGGGCCCCCAGCCTTCTTTAGTTAGCCTTATAAGGCTAACTAACGAAAATATCACGACCTAACCTAACCAATCGTTAAGTCAACTGTACGCCCTTGACGATTGGTTAGATTAGTTCGTGATATTTTCGTTAGTTAGCCTTATAAAGATAACTAAAGAAGGCTGGGGGCCCTGCTCTTCAGGTGATCCATAACTTTGTTAGAAATAACATGTTTGTAAACATGCAAATAAACGATTTTGAAAAATTTAAATGGAAGCCTTAATTAACCCCTTACTTCGTAACGTAAGGGGATAAATTATACCTAAGAGGGGTATTACCCTGGTAATATTACCATATTACTCAGTTATGAAATAACGGTTAAACGAGTTAATTTCTATGAAAAGTTACTGTACAGCATATTCAAACATGTCATGGTAGAGAAGGGAAGTAGAATGGAATCTCTCGGGGGTCAAAACCTCGGAATAGACTGTCAATTTCAGGGAATAGAGATGGATAGAGGAGAAATGCGACAAATGTAATAAGAAATGAGAGAGGAGATATAACTGCCGCCAAAGAGGAAGTAAAGAGAATATGGAAAGAATACTATCAAGAAGTCTTCCGAGGAAGTGATGAACCAGTAAACCTCGAACAATTTCCAGAGTTGGAGTGGAGGGTGACACGGAGGAGACGCCGCCAGTTCTATAAAGCGAGATAAGTTGGCACATTGCATCATTACCAGCTGACAAATCTCCGGGACCTGATGACTTACAAGGAGAAGTGCTGAAGGCAGGAGATGAGCCTGTAGTGATATGGCTCACAACTCTGATACAACGAGTCCTAGAGGGAGGAGAAATATCGGAAGACTGGCAATAGGGCGTAACTAGCAAAAGGTCGGCGCTACGCGCCGATTTTGCTAGATCTGCGGTGCTTCGGCTGAATTGTGGGCCTACGGCGTATTTTATTTTGAACATCAGTAGCCCTTTATCTGGATATCATTCCTATTCCTCTCACCTTGGACCTCAGTAATTGGGGTGCCTGCGGCCTTCCAGTTACTGGCAAACCAATTATTCATTCAATAAAACGACAGAAAAGAACGCAGCCATGAAAATCTAAAGCTTCACAAATCTTAATACAATGAGTTCGGATTTGAAGCCTAAGATTTTCATGACTGCGTTCATTTCTATAGTTTTATTGACCAAATAACTGAACCGACAGTAATTGGGGGCCCTGCGGCCCGCCAAATCAGTTTTCATTGTTTCGAGTTCATCAATAATATTGTTATAGTGTTCCATTAGTTGTGATAAGCATGATCTTCCTGACCGGAATCGATGTTGGTTATCATTTTTTTTCTGAGTTTCCCATTAACCCCACCCCCTCCCCATTACCCCACCCATCTCCCCCAGTACCCCCCCTCCCCCACCCCTCCCCCATTTACCCCACCAATTTTTTTTCTGAGTTTCCCCATTAACCCCATCCCTTCCCCCATTACCCCACCCTCTCCCCCATTTACCCCCACCCTTCCCCCATTACCCCCAAGGGGGGAAGGGGGCTGGCACCTTGCAAAGGATTTACTTTAATTTTTTTTGGTTACATATATATAATCTATTTTTCTGAGTTTCCCCATTAACCCCACCCCCTCCCCCATTACCCCACCCCTCCCCCATTTTGTGCCAAAATTATGATTAAAAATGAAGAAATGGGAAGAACTGTACCCCTAAAAGGGGGGGGGGCAGGATTTATGTTCGAGAATTTTTTTTTAGCATGGGCACTGCACAATAAAAAGACGCATCGAATGGTGAAAACCGCATTGTTCTACACCAATTGTAGCGACCTGTAGGTGTGCGCAAAAAAACTGTTATATATATATATATATATATACAGGGTGGGCCGTAAGTTTCCATACATAGGAAAAATAAACATTTTTTATGGACAACCATTTTTATTTATATAATATGCTCTACATGGTTGCCATTGTTTTGAAAACACATTTCAATACGTGTTCCCCACTGTTGATGAACACGCATTAGCACAGTTGACGTTATGCTTGTAATGGCGTTGGTGATACGTTCCTTTAGATGATTTATGTCTCGTATCTTTTCCTGATACACCATGGCCTTCAAGTGCCCCCAAAGATAGAAATCAAGGGGGGTGAGATCTGGGGATCTGGGAGGCCACTCCACAGGACCACGCCGACCAATCCAAGCATCCGGAAACTGCTGCTGCTGATCCAAATACCGACGCACGTGAAGACCATAATGAGGTGGAGCTCCATCTTGCTGGAAGTAAACTGGGAAGTTACCTTCCTCGTTTAGCAGGGATGGGAAAATCTCTTCTTGCAACATGTTAAGATACCTTTCGGCATTAAGATTTCCACTGACAAAAAAATTGGTCCAATAATTCTGTCACCCCATATCCCGGCCCACACCATCACTTTACCGGCACCTTGCATCTTCGTCGGACTCAGCCAGTTAGGGTTAGCATTACTCCAATAACGTATGTTTTGCCGATTAACCTCTCCATTGACGTAAAAATTTGCTTCATCAGTAAACAAGATCTTACAAACGCATATTCTTAGGGTATCTGAAACATAAAAACAAACGTTTAAATTTTCCTATGTATGGAAACTTACGGCCCACCCTGTACACGTATATATATATATATATATATATATATATATATATATAAGGCTTCATTTCTGAAATAGTATATTAGATTGTCCAATACACAAAAAGGGGGACATAACAATATGTGGAAACTATAGGCCAATATGTCTACTATCGCACGCATACAAGGTGATGGTAAGACCCTACAACACAGAATAAACCCTAGAGAGGAGGAGCTTCTTTCAGAAGAACAAGCAGAGTTTAGAAAGAACAGAGGAACGGCTGATTAGATATTCTCAATCGGACAAATAGCTGAGAAAAGATGGGAAAATGGCAAGGACACCGTCTGCGTATTCATAAATTTTAAACAGGCCTCTGACTCGGTGTGGAGGGAGGGTTTGGTGTAGGTATTAAAGCGAGGAGGATTCGAAAGAAAGAATAGTGACACTGATCCAGAGGTGATATGCAAAGACAAACGCAACGGTAAGGAAAGGAAGCATAATAACAGAACCGTTTGCAACAGAGAAAGATGTAATTCAGGGTTGTCCTCTGTCCCCCTACCTCTTCAATCTGCTCCTGGAAGCAGTAATGAGGGAAGCGCTAAAGGAACACAAAGGAGCGATAAAAATAGGAGGAGAAAGCATCACAGATCTCAGATACGCCGATGATATCGTATTGCTTGCTGAGTCGGAGGAAGAAACCATGGAAATGCTTAAAAGAGTTAAGGAAACATCTACCAAATACAAGCTGTCAATAAACGTTGTAAAGACAAAAGTAATGAAAATAGGAAGAGGGGAGGAGGAAGTAAGATTGGAACTGGAAGCAGGGCAAATCGAACAAGTGAGTGAATTTAAATACCTAGGAGTTTACTTCACTATTAAAGAGAACGATACATACAGAACAATAGCAGAGAGCAGAGAGATTAAAACTGGGATATGGAGTAATGAAAAAAACTAGGCAAATTATGGAAGGACAATCAAATTACAACCCAAATGAAAGTTAGATTCTATGAAACAATAGTGCTCCCAACCGTATTATAAGGCGCAGAGAGCTGGATTTTAACGGTAAAGGAGAGAAGGAAAATAAATGCATTTGAGATGTATTGCTTAAGAAGGATATGTAACGTGAGATGGATAGACAGAATCACCAACGTGGAAATAAGGAATAGGACTAACGTGAAAATAACAGCGGAAGAATTAGTAAAAGATATTCAAAGAAGATGGTACGGGCATGTGGAAAGAATGAGGGAGTATAGAATTCCAAAACGATGTCTATACGCAAAAGAAGAAGAGACAAAGACCGAGAGGACGCCCAAGAACATCATGGCTGAAAATCTTCAAACAAGATAATGACGAGAAGAGCTGGAGAAAGCTGGCGACAATGGCGAGAGACAGAAACACATGGGAGAGGTACAGACGCCGTCAAAGGAACCCACCCCAGCAGCAGCTGGACGGGACTCAAGTAGTAAGTAGTAGTATTCGTACTTTTTATGAATAATCGCCGTATATTTAACTTCGTTAGCTACAGAAATTTTCAGTTTTATATAAAGTAGTGATGTTCCCTTTTATAATAAATGTTGTAAGAGGTGCTGGTCTGGTCTGGTTTCAGAGCACTGTAAGTTTCCAGATGACGAGAAGCTTGATGTAAATTCTCGGGAGTCAACCTCCGATATTCAGCTTAACGGAAGCTACTTAGTGGAGTAGAACTTTAGTTTTAAATAACGTGAAACAAATTTCTTAAAAAAGAAAAATTAAGCCTATGTACACTGTCGGGGGAATTCTTAAATTCCTGAATTACTCTGGATCAGTGTTTCCTTATGTAATTCTTTTGCGAAGGACATAATATAAATTATATTTGATAAAAATTTTCTTAAAAAAGGGGTGAAGTCACATACATGATGTACACTTCCGTAGGAATTCTTAAACTGGGTTGTGCTGACAACTGGAGGTGCTTCTGGATCAGTATTCCCTTACCTAAGTAATTCTAGAGCGAAAGATGGCAATATAAATAATTAATTTTTAAAAATAAGTCAATAAAATTCATAAAAAATGGATGATATGCATTAGATTATGTAGTTTAATGTTTCATGCTATCTTTATTTTCCACTATCATCGAATGAGGTGGTCCGCAACCCTTTTCTCACTTGTGGACCCATAGAAGAATATGGATTATTTTGAGGACCCCTTAGCGAAAATAATTTGTATATTCTAATTTTGTGTGAATTAGAATATACCCCTTATCTTCTGCGGACCCCACGTTGAGGACCACTGCTCTAATGCGTAATTGGACATACGAGATAAGTGTACGCATGGTGTGAATGAACTCTGAAGCTATTCTTTTCAGTATACTTTCTCCTACTTTTCTATAAATCTTCTTTCACAACAATATTCTGTCAACATGGTTGGCAGAGGAGGGAGAGGTTTGTCTGTTCTATACCTTGCTACTGCTCTTATGCTTGTGTAAAAGCTTTACACGTCTGTAAGTGCAAACATAGCACGACTTTTCATTGTTTTTTATTTTCATTCGCTTTTTCCTATTTTTTCCCCCCCACTTTCTCGGATCTAATGGATCTTATATGTCTTTGTCAACCTGTAACTCTGTAACACACTGTAACAAATATGTCACGGGTCCTTCGCATATCTTCTGCGCGTCACAACAATATAAAATAATATATTATACAAACACAGTTTTCATAAGTTCTTATATTTTCCAGTACTTTCTGGCATGGTGTGGGCAAAAAACATTCATGAATTACTAAACTTGAGGTATAATTTTAGAAAGTTGGTCGCTGGTGTTTGTCAAATAAACTTTTGTTCTCTGAAGAATCCTTAGGAATATTTCATGAACTTTCTGCGGGCATTCGCCCTTGGCCCTTCCTTCTTGTCATAATAAAAAGAAATATTTTAGTTTATTCATGTCATTTTTGCTGCTAAGCTTATTCGTAATAAATTTGGTAATAATGTTTGGGGTTGGTTGTTTAATCTCATTCATGACGACAAAGGTCACATGACGGAGGGAACCTACAGTGTAGGGTTGCTACATCGTCTGTACATGGAAGACGGTCACCCATACAATTCCATGTATCGAACAGGAAACGATGCTGCGACGTGGTTGCGATATATATATATATATATATATATATATATATATATATATATATATATATATATAACTGCAAACACGCAGTATAATTAACGTAAAGAACGACGCTTGTATAGGAGAATATTCCGCGCAAGATGAGAGATAGAGAACGAAACAAATGAAAAAATGAGGTAACCACCCGGGAATCGAAGAATTACGGCATTTGAATGAGTGAGGCCCATGGTGTAATGGTTATCATATCTGACCGGCAATCGGAAGATCCCGGGTTCGATTCCCGGTGGTTACCTCATTTTTTCATTTGTTTCGTTCTCTCTCTCTCATCTTGCGCGGAATATTCTCCTATACAAGCGTCGTTCTTTACGTTATATATATATATATATATATATATATAGAAAATTATTTCACGAAGGTAACACGTGAAAATATTTATGATGAATAAAACCACGAAGGAAAGGAAACACAAATGGTGCTCAAGCGCTTTCGTCTAATGACATCCTCAGGAACACTGAGTGTTCCTGAGGATGTCATTAGACGAAAGCGCTTGAGCACCATTTTGTGTTTCCTTTCCTTCGTGGTTTTATTCATCATATATATATATGTATAGAAACGACGTAAGTATAGAGGAGTGTTCTGCACACGAGGAAGAGAAATAACAAACAAATGAAAAATGAGGCACCCGCCCGGGAATCGAACCCAGGATCTTCCAATTGCCGGTCAGACGTGCTAACCACTACACCACGGAGCCACGATAGTCAGAAGTTGCAGTTAAATGTACATATTCACGATTTGCGAGGGTGCCCTCTCAAGGCATTGGTTTCTGCCCTATGTAGGAGAATTACAACTTCTGACTATCGTGGCTCCGTGGTGTAGTGGTTAGCACGTCTGACCGGCAATTGGAAGATCCTGGGTTCGATTCCTGGGCGGGTGCCTCATTTTTCATTTGTTTGTTATTTCTCTTCCTCGTGTGCAGAACACTCCTCTATACTTACGTCGTTTCTATACATTAATATACTGCGTGGTCATTGCAGTTAAATGTACATATTCACGATTTGCGAGGGTGCCCTCTCAAGGCATTGGTTTCTGCCCTATGTAGGAGAATTACAACTTCTGACTATCGTGGCTCCGTGGTGTAGTGGTTAGCACGTCTGACCGGCAATTGGAAGATCCTGGGTTCGATTCCTGGGCGGGTGCCTCATTTTTCATTTGTTTGTTATTTCTCTTCCTCGTGTGCAGAACACTCCTCTATACTTACGTCGTTTCTATACATTAATATACTGCGTGGTCATTGCAGTTAAATGTGTATATATATATATATGCTGCTTGTGGGTTTGCAGCATTCAGTCATTTCACGTGTTTAATTGTGAAATTCATCCCATATATATATATATATATATATATATATTCAAAGGAGGGGATTGTAGACACCAATCGACCAAGGAAGTACTCCGGGGGGAATGTAAGGAAGGAGACGGAGTGCTGGAACTCTCGTTTTTCCTGTCACTGTCCTCTTTAGCTAATCTTTTTCCGTGTCTCATCTACCTTGTGAGCAGTCCAGCATGCTCTCAAACACACATTTCTCCCTCTATTCTTCACTACATATACATGCATTTTACACACTACACAATCTTTACAAAATTTATTTAAAAAAATAAATAAAATGGCATCGTGGGCCTCAGAGACCTTGATTTTGGCTATCTCCTCCTTATATATGGGGGCATTTTTGCGGGCACTCGCGCGAAACATGTCTGCTCTATGAAAGAGGCCCGCCCCAAAAACGCGTCATGCATTACTGTATACTACTACAAAGAGACCTACACCTACCAAGATACTAAAGATGTTATCTCGTATCTACCTTTCAGCCAAACACACTGCAACGAATGCTCAAATGTTGAATGTGACGAGTGCCGCAAGTGCGCCAAACGTACATACATTTTTAAAATGAATGAAACAGAATCGTACGTGAAACTCTTTGTGGATTATCTTTTCGTGTCAGTTAAACAACTTAAACAAAATTGATCGTTTACGTTATGTCGTACGACGTCGCAAAGTCTGATACTTTATAACGAACTTCTTGAGCACGGATCATCAACAATATTCAGGTGTGATCCCTTGAAAAGATGTAATTAGCTCATTCAGATGCAGATAGGGGATAATATATAGTTCAAAGACATTCTACTGTTCACGCCTTGTAAGGAAGCTAAGCTATCCAAGGTGATGGGGGTTGCATGCTGGGGTGTTAAAAGAGTATCTTCCTTACACATTCCTCACATGCGACACGCTAAACTACGTTGGACTGCTGTTACCCAAACACTATTTGAACTGTGACGGTATGAATGCGAGTGAACGAGAAGATTTTGACCGCTATTACATCAACTTCACTGAACCCAACAACACAGCATTTGAATGTAAACATTACTGTGTGAACGACGTAGGCGTGCTTAGGGTGTGTTTCCAGGCAATTAGAAGCATATATACAACACGATTCAATTGCAATGGAATGATTACTGCTTCCGAGGCAGGGGCCTTTCTGGTGTGCTGAGCGCATCACAGAGGTGATTTTTTCGGGTATGGAGGTGTACATTCCATATTCTATTCCTACTACTAATGCAAAAAAACCCTGGTTTAACTTTACTTGTTATAATGCTAGCCGCAACAGAGAGGAGTCTTTCAGAAGGTACCGTCGCCATCCAACTCCTGACTCTCACTCAGCTTACATTTTTGCCCAGAATCGTGCAAAATCTGTTCTTCGACGAGCCAAAAATTCCTTCATCCGACAAAAATGTGAAAATCTATCCAATTCTAATTCTTCTCGCTCTTTCTGCACCTAGCTAAGAACCTCTTCAACAACTTTACTTCAATTCTTTCCCTCCTTTTTCCATTCCGACGGCACAGTTCCCGTCTCTTCTCTGACAAAGCTGAACTCTTCGCTCAAACTTTCGCTTACAATTCAACACTGGACGATTCCGGTTGTATTCCTCCGTCTCCTCCCCCATCTGACTTTATTATGTCTGAAATTAGAATCTCTTCTAAATATGTCTTTTCTGCTCTATCTGGGCTCAACTCTAGGAAGGCATATGTTCCTGATTCTGTTCCTCCTGTTGTTCTTAAGAACTGTGCTTCTGTGCTGACACCCTGACGAGGCAAACTCTTTCGTCTTTGTCTGTCATCTGGTACTTTTCCTTCCTGATGGAAGTTCGCTTTCATTCAGCCTGTCCCAAAGAAGGGTGACCGCTCCCAACCCTCCAACTATCGTCCAATTGCTTTGATTTCTTGCCTTTCCAAAGTTTTTTGAAACTATCCTTAATAGGAAGATTCTTAAACACCTTTCTTCTCACAATCTTCTTTCAGATCGTTAGTATGGATTCCGCAAGGGACGCTCTACTGGCGATCTTCTTGCATATCTCTCTGACTCTTGGTCATCCTTCTTTCGGGATTTCGGTGAAACTTTTGCATAGCGCTAGACATATCGAAAGCTTTTGATAGAGTCTGGCACAAATCTTTAATTTCCAAACTACCCTCCTTCGGTTTCTATCCTTCTATCTGTGCCTTCATCTCTAATTTCCTTTCTGGCCGATCTATAGCTGCAGTTGTAGATGGCCAGTGTTATTGTTCTAACAATATTGTTCTAACTGTCACCCATTCTTTTCCTTTTATTTATTAATGATCTTTTAATTCGCACTTCCTGTCCTATTCACTCCTATACCAATGATTCCACTCTTCACTTCTCCACCCGCTTCCCAAAACGTCCCTCTCAAGAGTCACTCCATTATTCGCGTAGTACGGCTATGGAGCACCTGACCTCTGATCTTTCTTCTATCTCTGATTGAGGCAGAGAAAACCTTGTGGGTTTCAATGCCTCAAAAACTCAGTTCCTCCATCTGTCTACGCGTCACAATCTTCCACACGACTATCCTTTCCTTTCCTTTTCTCGTGATTTTTCCTGAAAAGATCACATCTACTTTCTTTCTAAAACAGCTCTAAGAGGTTAGGTGTGCTCTACCGCCTCCGCGGTTTCTTCACCCCCACTCAGTTGCTGTGTCTGTACAGGGGTTTGTTTGCCCCTGTATGGAGTATGCTTCTCACATGTGGGGTGGTTCAACCCACACAGCCGTACTTGACCGGGTCTTATCAAAGGCTTTTCTTCTCATCAATTCCTCGTCTCTTACTAATTGTCTTCAATCTCTCTCTCTTCGCCACAGTTTCCTCACCCTCTCTTTACTATCTCTATCATAACGGGCATTGCTCTTCTGAACTCTCTAACTGCATGCCTCCTCCTTTAAGGAGAGCACGCAGTATCAGACTTTCTACATTTTCATATTCCTTTTGTGTCCAACATCTAATGCAAGGGTTAATTGGTATTTTCAATCTTTCATCTTCTCAACCGGTGAACTCTGGAACAATCTTCCTTAATCCACCTTTCCTCCTGTCTATGACCTCCCATCTTTCAAGCGCAGAGTGTCTAGTCACCTCGAAAACCCCGGACCTTGATTTTGGCTCTCTTCTTCTCTATGGGAGGGGCGCTTTTGCGGCATTTGCCCTTGGCCCCCTCCTTCCTGCATAAAAAAAAGGCCGCAACCATGATTGCCTCCCTTCGTTTCACCATGTTAAAGATAATTCCATTCGAAAGGACACACTTACCATCATACTCAAAAGCAAGCCGTGTAGTTACGGGTATAAAACCCTATACTGGCTCTTACAACACGTAAAACACGTTCGCGACCTGGAAATAGCCAACAAGATTAACGGAAGAGTTTTCTGGGCCGATGGTTTGAGTGCGGAGATTAAACGGATGAAAAAAGATAAAAAAATTATTCTCAGTGTCACCCCTCATTCCCTCCCCTCATTGCCACCCATCACCACCTCTCCCGCTTCCCTTCCCTTAACCTCACCCAGAAAACCTTTTTTGCACCCATACTACTACTAATTTTACCGGTAGCTTGTTCGAAAACCGCTTCCCGTTAGATCAGTGAAGTTAAGCAACGTTGGGTTTGTTCATTAGTTGAATATTGGTGACCGTCCTCTGCATTTAGATGATGTAGCGACCCTTAGATGATTCGCATCTCACGTAAAGCTGTTAGGAAGCTAAACAACCCAAACTTTATTGTTATTAATAGTCGAGATTACCACCAGAGCGTTTCGAAAGATAAAATCTGATGAAACTCAACTAAAAACATGTAAAATGGCGTCTTAATTGATCAACAAAATATCAAATATTTTTCTTTTTTTCAAATCTAATGATTTAACTTCATGTAGCAACATCATCAATCATCAAGTAAACATAACAGCTCATGAAATCACCTTCCGGGGGGCATCATCCGAGAAACGAGTCAACGTAATGTTGTTTAATTACTTCCGATAGCGGACTTTCAGATCGGATGGACGTCCCCTACGCAGTCAAATTTTGTGAACAAATTGGTCTTCACTGGAGTGTATTCTCTCGTACGTAACTGGTTGGCAATTATTAATGGTTGGCAGAAGATACAACACTCCGTTCTGTTGTATTATACAGTCATTATTCTGTAATTTTTTTTTTTTACTTTATAATTTAAATATATTTTATTATTTACCAAAAGTTTGCGAGTTTGATTAAAACGTTAAATTACCTTTATCCCCCAACTCTAAACCTCACCCCTTTGTTCACCATATTTACGGCCTAACTCTCCTCGTAAAGTAAAAAATCCCAAAATGTTTGAAGTTTAAACATAAAAACCTGTGATTTCCACAACTTCATACGAAGTTATTTTGTTTTACATTATTAATAAAAAAAAATATATTAATAAAAAAATGCATTAATAAAAAATAAAATAAGTAGGGAATAATAATAAAAATAAAATGACAAAACTGGTACACCACCAAAATTTTGTGAAAACTAAAATAACCGAAATTATAGAAGGACAGTTCACACACACACACACACACACACACGCGTGGCTACCTTACAAAATCGCGATATTTTTTACATTTTAAATTCAATCTGATCTACTCTAAACTGTAAATAACTTAATTAACTAATCTAACCCTAATTCACTTAGCTTAACCTTCATTACATTCCTTCAATCATATTCAATGATTTTCAAAGAAAATGTCAAACTACCTTGCCTTGACATTGTTAATGTTGCTGAACGCAATTCTGTGTCGTGATGAACTCTCTATGTATCCTAAAGATTGTCGTGGTTTAGTAAGGTAGCCAAGAACACACACACATATATATATATATATATATATATATATAATATATATACTCTGTGTGTGTGTGTATATATATATATAATAGAATGCTTGCTTCGCCTCGCAAACTAAGAAATTCTTAAGTTTTGCAGTAAAAGATTTTAAGGCTAAATTATAAATTTTAAAATTAAAAAGTAAAAGATAAGTAAAATAATAAAATTATATAATACAGTATATATGACGCGCGCCAAAGGTGCCCAGTAGGGTGGTTCACTTTTATATGGAAAAATATACAACTGTAAAATATGATTCTCCTCAAGGCCGCCCATGTTCCACTATGGTAAAGGAAGTCACAGTAAAAATTTGAACCCTTTTGAAGCATATTTAAGGGTTGCTAGAAACTAACACTTTTCCCATGTGACGCGGGAGGAGAACAGTTTGCAGGAAATGTGCTTGTTCATTACAATCATTTATGTAAAGTACTGGCATGAAGCATCAATGGCAATAAAAGCTCCAAGAAATGATTTAGCTCTTCTATCTTCATTGGGGGACTATCCCATAAGCCACTAGCTGATGTTGCTAGTAATGCATTCGAAACAACATCTCTGGTATTTATCAGAAGAAATTGTGGGACTTTCGTTCTTTCACAAACGCGTAGCCGTTAATGAAAAACTAAAGATGGTTGCAAACCTCACTAGACCAGCAAAAGCCAAGTGATTGCGCAGAGAGAGGCATAGCATTCATTAAACAGTTCAACTCTACACTTACAAAAGATGAACTACATCCTACACCCGAAAGCAAATTTTATGCAGTAATGCGTCTTCATGAGTCCCATCATTTGTATTCGCTATTATTTTCTATACCAATTGATCAAACAGGTTGTTAGTGTCTAAGTTTATTAATGAATAGGAATTATGTCATTTTTCCTGCATGATTTATACTATACTATATATTGTTCATATTCTAGCAACCTCTAAATATACTTCGATTCAGCTGAGATTTGATGTTCATTTCTTTTAAGTCATTTGAAACGAGGGCAAGGTTGAGGAAAATGGAAAATCAAACTATCATTTTGAACCACCCTAGACTGCCAAGGTACTCTGGGGACTGTTTTTGATGGTAGACCTACGATGCGCAATGGAACAAATCTGACGGTGGTTTTCTGTCTTTTAAGCCGCTTCTTATTATTCACATTCGTTCCGATTTGTCGTTCATTATGTTACCCTTTCGAAGTCTTCGTTTATACTCT